>OZ022259.1:47917610-48296420 GCA_963978905.1 Trichostrongylus colubriformis
TGTTGTATCAGACAAGGTTGATATTTAATGTTATTCACTGCTTCTGAAAAATGGAGACCACTTCTATTAGACACTAGAAAATGAGAGTTTCAACTCTATTTCGTACCCTTACATATTCTGGCTACCTTCGCTTCGTTCTTTTAACTGTTCCCAATCGTTCAACATCGATTGTATCGATTTTTTCATCAATTTCTTTCAGCACACATGGTCACTACACGATCGATTCGAAAAGCGGGTGAATTGGTGTCGAATTCGGTTCGACGGACATTTTCCACAAAAAAATGGGAACATCGTGAACAATTACATACACTTACTGAATCGGTTAGTTCATTTGCATAATAATAATCTGGGTTAAATCATTAATCATTATAACCCATCTGAGCGTAGACCCAAAGAATCCGTGAGTATGTAGCCTGCTATTCGGCGAACTTCATCCTTGATCTATAAACTTAATGGCTAGAAATGGATTATGTGGTGCTGTGAAGGCCTTTTTTCTGGACGGCTGAGAAATCAGTTCAAGTAAAAATGTTTGTGATATCAAGCTATTTATTATGTTGTTTACTCAAGGAGCTCCTAAGGTTGTACCCACAGAAACTTTAAAAAGATCAATTCACGTTTACAGTAAAGGTATGCTTATTGTAATGTTGTACAAGGCACAACAATGCAATAGTAAAACCTGAAATTTTAGTAATTACGTAGTAACAATCACAATCTACGGGGTCGGTCGATTTTAAAGTAATGTGACAGTCATAAGATTGAGTAGGGAGTCCGGGACTTGAACTTCTGAAAACTTGTAGCTACTAGCCTCTTTCAGCCCTGTACGGCATAAATGCTTCAATATATTTCTACGACTTTATCCGTGTACTGCTTTGCCGAGCGAGGTTTTTGGATGAATCAACTTGTTAACGGCCTGGCGTTTCGACCCTTTCGTCGTCGTCGGAGGCCTAAAAAGTAAAAAGTTACACCCGAAAACCTCGTTCGGCAAAGCAGTACACGGATAATGTGAACATTATGCCGAGGTTTTAAGGAAAGAGATCTTGGAGAATCCTAAGACTCCGTTTTCCACTGATATTCTCCGGCTCAGATGGTTTCGTTGGGTCTAAGATTCAGAGCAACCCAAAGTCCTAGGTTCAGCGGAGCGATCTTTGAGAATCTTCCCTTATCACATGAATGACGTCTTTTCCGTCACTTTTGTGATACTTTCATCGACAAGATTATTTTGACAACGGTCTTCAAGGCTAAAACTTCCTTGAACAGGATCGCGGGGAGTTCCACGATACTCCCTAGATCAAACATCGCCATCAACGTACACACGTGGATGGCTGATTTTTTGACGTCACGCTTTGCAAAAACTTCGGAAGTTGTTTAGCAAACATTGTCCTATTTTGCATCGAAGAATCATCAAAAGTTTAGTGGACAAACATACAGTTCCGTCAACAAACTAGCAATGCGTCCACTGATGCAAACTTTGTGGAATCAAGGGCCATTTAGTAGAGGTGACCAAATGGTTTGGAAAGACTACTGTGATTAGATTCCAATTTTTCTCTTCATGAAACCTCGGCATCGATGTTATTTTCAATTTTTTTCTGCTAAACCAGCGGGGTTGTAAAGGTGGAACTTACACACCTGATACGAAGTGGCGTCGTTCCGCTTTCGTGGTGGTGGACGGGTGAGCTCATTTTTCTCCTACGGAGTTTCTTCAGCTGTTTTCCTAATTTTCCTTTACAACGGCTGGAGGGATGAGGAATTTGATGGTATAAAGGACAAAATCCCAAATCTTGAGCCGCATTTAGGCTCTGAGGAAAACGATATGGTCGAAACATCAGGCTGTAAATAAAAAGTTCCACCTAACAACCTCGTTGAAATAGCAGAGAACATTTAAATAAAATTTGAAAGTAATTAAAATTATAGTTAAAATAAGAAAAATATTGAAATTCACTGCTGTAATTATTTTCAAGATAATAAAGCTAAAAACACCATCCAAGAATCCCGGAAGAACGGTCAGTTGGACCCGCGCAGAATTCAAACCTGGACGTATTTTCTGAAGACATCCATCACACTATTCATACTTTTTTCGTCGATGGACTTTCGAGGGGTTTTCGGTTAGGATCAAATGCTGGTCAAGAGCCTCGATGGCAAATGAGGAGGGCCTCATCTGCCAAGTTATAAACAAGCTCTAACCCACCGCCTCCACCCTCCTCGCCCACCCCGTCCCCACCAGGGCACACCAAGGTGTCGAGGAAAATGGCACGGTGGTACAACCCCCCCCCTCCCTCCACCTCCGCTTTTTCAACATCGGCTTAACCTGCACAGAAACAGTAACTATTGCCGATTGCATGGTATTGCACTGTAATACTATATTTGTGTTGATCACGCAAATTCAATCATTTTTCTGCTGCTGACCTCTGCAATTACGGCCCTCCCCTATCTCGCCTTCCAAATACGACCCCTTAATCGAGGATTCCTCCAGGTGCACTCTGCTATCCACTCGTTAACTCATTGTTAGAGGATTGGAGAGCATTACAGACCTTCTAGGATCGTGCGCTAAACCTTCTACAGGTGGATCGTGGAAAGGAATCTATTATGAAAGAGCGGACCATTGGTAAACCACATATGAACCAAGAAATGATTCACCAAGTATTAATGACATCACATCACATTTTGCGGACATTGTATTCGCTGAACCAATGGCTTCAATCCGCGCTCAAGTGTCGCATTGGTCAAACAATAAAGGAAAAAGGGATGCCGTGCAAAATGGACGATCATGGTTACCAAAACCTGCTCGAATTACCAGAAAGCAACGAAGCAAATAAAGACAAAAAAAGCAACGAAAGTAAAAAAAAAGAACACGGTCATGTCATACGGTAACCAAACCTGTGAACCGGCAAGCTAGGGAGGGGGTGAGCATTATGTTGAAAAGTTGAAACGTGGCCCGAAAATCTTCCTTCCGTCAGTTATTTTTCCACAATCAACACTTCATGATAACATTTGTTTTCATTAGCAGTGGCATATAGACGTGCCAAGTGCATAAAATGCCCAGGTGTTTTGGAAATTGGCAGAGCTCTCGAGCAGACCACGTTCTTGTTGGTCGTATCCAAGTGTGAGAGCAGTTGAGCTGCTAGGGCTATAACTCTGCTGTAAATATGTCGTAATGTACCAGGACTTTTCATGTGAATCATATAGTGGAGGTGATGCTACTTTTTTCAGGATCGATTCTTTTTGAGAAAAGTCCGATGGCAGATCTCAATCCTAGCCCACATCGGATTTGCAATCGCTTTTGGAATTCGAGCAAATTTTGGAGTGGCGAAGAATCGCATGATGAATAACTTCACGGATGCATGGGGTGACACACACGTGAGTGCGATCTTAAGTTCCTCACAAACTTTTATTAGTGAATTACCTGCTTCCGTTTATATCTTCATTTACATATTTTTGAAAGTAAAACCTAAAAAGCCTGTGTTCCACTTGATAAACTCTTTTAGGGGATGATCTAATGGTCAATGGCATAATGGGGGTGGCCACTCCCAATTCATAGTTTTCGAAGAGGAAAAATGTAAATTGGTGTGATTGAGATCCCCACTGGCTTTTTGTACATGCCATACGTCTCTGTTTCCTCACCCAGACCCGGTTGCTCTATCTGCCATCTTCTCCGTGTCCGCTTACTCGCATAGGCCGTCAGACTTAGCGACTTTGCGATCCTGAGATTGTGGACTTTCTCACGCGATACTACGACCTTGAGATTGTGCAATGCCACAACTTCGCGTACGGAGCTGTGACACCGCAAAATCGCACAATCGCAAAGTCTAACGACGTCCTTAGCATTCTACGAAATTGATGGGAACGACCACAGGCTCGATATCTGGGCCTTGGAGAGCCACTGCTTGGGCACCACATGCATTCAAATTCAATCCTCTGCAGCAATCTATATGAGAGACACTTGCCTCTCAGTTCCGCCGATTAACAAAGAAATTTTTGAAGTTTTTCTTCGCAAGAGAAAAAAGCGTCTCACCATTTCCACTCAGTAGATGTTGCGAAGCGGTAAACTTGCTTACAGGACAGTCTTTTTTTTCAAATTAGTTCAATCAAATTAGTGCTGAATTTTTTTTGCCCTGTAGCCACCGTGACTGATTCAGTTCTCATTTGCAATTGAATTAATTTTCCACATGCATACACACACATCTCCACGTAGTACAGTCGTCGAGAACAGGTCCTAAGCGGATTCTTGTTTGACGATGATTGTGATTCATTCAGGTGCCTGATATGTGCACTATTGAACGGTGTATGTAATTGAATTACAGACACTGGGATTTTTTGAAGTCACCTCTAATAAGTCATTAGGTGGTCTTCAAGCGGAAAATCCAATTGTAACGAGAAGATCCCTGAATTTGTGGTTTGAGACTGGCACGGTAGGCCGCCGTCAGACTTAGCAATTTTGCGATTTGCGGCGTCACACATTCGCACGAGAAGTTGCTTCATTGCACAATTTCAGCGTCGTAGTATCGCGTGTGAAAGTGCGACCCCGCGAAACCGCGGAATCGCAAAATCGCAAAGTCTGACGGCGGTCTCACGTAACTTAAGGAGGGTAGGTAGGGTAGAATGACGGCGTTACGTTCCTTTGTTATTTCTCATGCTGGATAGCGCAAACGAACCTGTAGTAAACCGGGAATGGCGTTTTTCCTTAATCACAGCGGAAGAAGCTCTGAGTGAGTTGGAACCAGAGCACACCAAGGTAACGAGGAAAATGACTCTTCAATACGACCTCCTCCCTGAACGGGGACCGAAATACGACCCATCCCTTAATGAGGACTCAAATACGACCCCTTCTTTCAACGTCTGCATGGTCTCTACAGTATCGGTAACTATCCCCGATTGCGTAGTATTACTGATTATTTTATTACTGTAATTTTCGTGTTGATCACTCAAATTCAACCTCACCGGATCAGCCGACGGCACGTTGCGCTTGTCATCTAGCCTGAGACCACTGCTGACCTCTGTAATTTTGACCCCCCCCCCCTCTCGCCTGTCAAATGCGACCCTTCTCGTCGAGGGATCCTTCACCCTCGGTGCTTCCCCCAGACTCCATCTTCTATCAAATAAGAACTCATGTCCAATATAGCCCTCTGATCGAGAAATTTCAAGTTCCTCTTTTTTTTGAATTTTCGCCTTTCAAAGCTGCAAGGGATTTATGTGCGCCTATTTGATTTCCCAAATAACTTACTTTTCAAATTCAGGAACCGGAGTTCTCATGGACAGCCACTGAACTGGGAATGATGGAGAGTTCATTCTTCTACGGTTACGCCGTATCACAGATACCAGCTGGAATCCTAGCGGCAAAATTCGCTCCCAACAAGTTCGTGTCGTAGATTTTCTACAAAAATAGAGCTGTATCGTTACTGATCGATTTTTCTTGCTAATCGTCCGTAATCAATTTTCACCTGTTTCCTAATTAAATGAGTTTTTCGTGCGTATTACTGTTAATGTGCAAGCTGAAATAATTCTAGTGCTCTTATGTGATTCTTTCAGATTGTTCTGTTTTGGAGTCGCTATCGCTAGTGTGCTGAATATCATCGTTGCGTTCGCTTTTCAATATCATCCAGTTACCGACGTGATGGTTATGGCCATGCAAATCGTTCAGGGCCTGGCACTGGTTTGTTTTGATGACCAACTTCTTTTTCCTAAGGATTGCATTGTGCATATTTCATGACAGCTGCACGCACGGTTGCGTCGCGGCCTTGGTGAAAAGGGTTTTCTTCACTAACAATAAAAAGAGAAATAATAGTGGGTTATATGCACAGAGCTCTTGGTATCTTGCATGTTTGGATAGACGAAATCTCTTGAAATGTCTGAAAAAAATTATCTGTGGTAATTATAAATTCAAGAGAACATTAGAACACTTTTCAGGGTGTCACTTACCCAGCAATGCATGGTGTATGGCGCCACTGGGCCCCACCACTGGAGCGCTCGAAACTCGCCACAACCACTTTTACTGGAAGTTATGTGGGCGTAATGATCGCATTGCCACTGTCAGCTGCTCTGGTCAGCTATTTCACATGGTCGGCTCCATTCTACGTGTACGGTAAGTATTTAATTACCGTAACTCGAATGTGACTGACAGGTTACCGTATCACTGGAAATTAAGGTTGTTGTGGGATTCTGTGGTCACTGTGTTGGTGGTACGTGTCAGCTGCAACACCTAACGACCATTCGTATATCACAGAAGAAGAACGGACTTTTATTACAGAAAAAACTGGAACAGTTGTTATGGGAAGTATGACAGTGAGTAATTACAGTTTAGATAGTTGTCTTACCGTGTAAATCAAATAAATAAAATAATTGGGTGCCCGTATCCATAACCATTTTTGATCCCACTTTCGATCGAGTAAGAGGAGTTTATCTGCAAAGAAAAAAGCCCAGACCATGATACGTATTCTTGAGATTGATGAATATCAAATAGGAACTGATCCATTCATCCGATCATCCATTCATCCGTTCATCCGTTCGTCCATTCATCCATTCATTTTCATCCAAGTAAAATCCCCGGGATTCCTTGAGCGTTAAACTCAATCATTGAAAATTGGATTGCGTATCGCAGAAGTTTTGGATATATGGGGCTCATCAGTTTTTTGCTTTGACTCTCCCTTAATTCCAATAATTGTCTTGCAATACTGGTGACAACTTCCAACGCATCTGAGCCCTTTCAGCTGACTACCGTCCCATGGAAAACCATTCTGCTCTCGCTACCTGTATGGGCCATCACAATTTGTAATTTTTGCCGTTCGTGGACCTTTTTCTTATTACTCGGTAATCAACTCACCTATATGAGAGATGTGCTTCATTTGGATATTCGACACGTAAGTTCAAATATTTCGCTCTCTTGTTGATTTCTTAAGTTTTATATTTTTTTTTTACAAAAACCGCGTGGATACAGATGGACGAAACCTGGCTTTTGAGAATTTTGAGCAGTTTTCAATCGGAAGATATCTTCATGAACACAGCTTACATAACTGCCATCGGATTACCTTTTCATCTCTCATCGTCATTTTATTTCATCGCCTATTTCAGAGCGGCTTGATCTCAGCGCTGCCACAGTTGATGATGGCTATCGTTGTGTTGATATCCGGACAACTGGCTGATTGGCTACGATCCACTGGCAAGATGAACACTGGGCCTGTGAGAAAAATGTTCAATACTCTAGGTACGATAACCCTGGATTACGTTACCGAAATTCAGCCGAAAAATGATATGAACTGATAGTGAAGGGTGTGTACACTTATGACAAATTTTCGCGCGGCTCACGGATTTCTTCGCGTGCAATTGCGTGCATTGCGATACTCTCTTTAGAGTTTTACGCTCGAAATAATTAATTCTTATTTAGGAGTGTTATATGAAAATGCTATCGTTTCCTTCACTTCTTATGTCACTATTTTGTCTTTTTAGGGCCCAAAAGTTAATATTCTTTAGAGAATGATGAGAGAAACAGCCATTTCTGATACCCTCATGATACCAGACCCTTGCGTCCTGTGCGGAGTTCCAACCAACCGCGGCAAATCGTGCTGATGGCGCCGCAAGTGTGGAGTCACAAAGCGAAAATTTGTCTTAAATGTACACACCCGATAGGGAAAGATTGGTGTCAAGAATCGATCAAGGGACGGAGGGATAACACCACGCCCACAATCGGTAGACACCCTATTCTATGGGCGTACTCGCGGTATTTCTTAGCTACTAGTTGTCACAGCAGTCATATCATTCAGCTTTGATCTATTCACCAGCTTCAACCTGAACTGGATGGGATGCCAAATCGATTCCGCTATCCCCAGCTCACATCGTAAAAAAATTGAATTTCCAGCGAGAAAGGATATTTCATCTTCAACAAAATCGCAATTCAATTTTCAAATTTCAGGTTTTACGGGAGAAGCAGTGTTTCTGTGTTTGTTGGCGTTCGTCCATGATCCAACATTAGCAGTCACTTGTTTAGTAAGTGCCGCTACACTCAGTGGCATGAATGTTGCTGGTAAGCGCCGATTTTTCATACCGTGCTCATACATATTTCTGGAAAAAATCGATGATGTGCATACAATGGCAGATAATCAATAAATCAATCACTGCATTCAGGATTCAATGTGAACCACTTTGATATCGCTCCTCGTTATGCGTCTATATTGATGGGACTGTCAAATGGTTTTGGAGCACTCGCTGGACTCAGTGGGTTCATCACCCAAAATCTCACAGTCAATGTATGTTTTCTTTTTTGTAATTTTGGCATACTTTTTTCAAAATATTCGATCGTAATCGCAGTGGTAAAAAATAATCTACGGCGGCAGAGCCGCGAGTATGATGGCGGCCTGATATTTACCACACATGCGTCGCGTGAAGTAAGTACGCACGGTCACGCTGAACGAGTGAGCAATTCTGCAGTTTTTGGAATTTTACTCTTTATGTGATACACGAGAAGACATGTGATGCATCATGGTAAAACAAAAACAAAAACACGAAAAAAAAACAAAAAAAAAAACAAAAACACAAAAAAAACCTAAGAATTGTTGTCAAAAATTCAAAATTTGCGAAAATTGAGGAGAAATGAAGTCCTAGGGGTACATGTAGTCTATTCTTTTCAGAATCCAGCTGGCTGGAAATACTGTTTCCTTCTTGCCATGTCTGTAGATATTTTCGGTATCATCTTCTTCTTACTGTTCGCCAAGGGTGAAGTACAGGTAGGTGTTTCCATTGCCGATGCGTGCGGTCAGAAAACGGCTACCCCGATACTGGCCATAAAACGGAACTCATGGTTAGGGGTATTCCTACAATTAATTCCCTAATCCATGTCCTTTTTCTGGAGTATACAGCTCCTTGGTTTGACCGATATGTGGCCGCTCGTGTCGATAAACCATTTATTGCATAAAGTGCAGATATTCTGCAAGAGATACTGTACTGGAGAAAAGTTAAATAATTTCAGGACTGGGCACGTGAGCCCGAGCCAGAAGAAACACTAGGAGAGTTCGTCAGACGAATTTGTAAGTTGTTAAGCTCATGCTTTATAATTCCAGCTGCTTGAAGGGATCCTCCACGGAAAATTTGTTTTTTTTTATTCCCGTATGATTAAGTTTATTCTTTCACTGCCAGTTACAGACAAACCTTCAAGAAAAAACAAAGGCCGGCAGTGATACATTCCCTCAGGCTTGGGCCAGGCGGGTATTGTGGGTGGGACCTCAAATAAAAAACAAAAACTTGTAATATTTTAAGAAAGGTTAGTATATTGAAATTAGTTGACTGTGGAGCAGAATGGCGACGTTACGTCCTCGGGGAAGGAAATCAAGAACAGTACTCTAAAAGGAATTGAAGACCGTCGCAGCTTTGCTGCACTGTCTTTGCGGCTCTGCCCGTGTTACCCGCGTGGACGAAACCTGAATGGATGTATCTCCACGAAATTTTCATTTTTTTCGCGTGGAATTTTGCTTGGACCCCTGGTAATACAATGTAATTGTACGGAAAATAGAAATTAAATTTTCAGTGAAGAATTTATATAACTCACGGTAGCTATGTAGTGCTCCTGTAGGAATCTGAAGTCGCCCATTTTCAGCTACACTGGTTCGCAACATGTCATCAAGACGGCGATCTGATGGTTCACGCGGTGAAGGTACTGGAATAGACTACGCTCGGTATGTTTTTATGAGTTCCACAAAGCAAATTTCCAATCACTTTTGGACTTGAAAAAACTGCGAACTCCAAAAAAAAACAACACTAGAACGTCATAAAAATGCATGAATATCGAAATTTTCAGAATGGAAGAGGAACGTAACAACTCGTCCGAAATGAAGCCAAGAAAGACGTCTGAATTGGCCGAAGAGACGTTGGCTGAGGAAAAAACTCAGGTTCCCAGTAAAACCACCGACCGACCGGAAGTTGTTTAATCAACGATCACTTCATGGCGGATATGAAACGGACTGGACACCACGATGCTTCTTGGATTCGTCTATTCTACGCCATAGAATACTGTAATCGATCATGATACAGTAATTGGAAGCTTTCTTCTTACTTGTACTTTGACGTCTTCGCCAATTCATTGTATTTTTGTCCGTCATTCTCTTCCCCATAATCGGGTACCCAGAAAAGTCTAAAACTTTTCCGATAGGCTTTGCAAACATAATTCAATTTCC
The DNA here is from genome assembly GCA_963978905.1 of Trichostrongylus colubriformis. Classification (NCBI taxonomy): domain Eukaryota; kingdom Metazoa; phylum Nematoda; class Chromadorea; order Rhabditida; family Trichostrongylidae; genus Trichostrongylus; species Trichostrongylus colubriformis. The sequence continues at coordinate 47,927,765 of OZ022259.1, forward strand.
ATTTGAAATTAAGGTAGTTTTCTCTATAGGCAGTATGCCATAGACGCGGACGCGGGCGGTTGCGATGCGACAGCAGACAGCATGTGCTAACTATATTACTATTAATATATTTTCAAACACTCATAACTGGAATATTGTTTAACTTAATCATTTTTCGCATTATATCTGATTCATATGATCTGCTTTGTTCGATGGAAACGAAGGCGTCTCAGATTTTGGAGAACAAAGCGACGTTACGTTAAAAAGGAATAGAGTCCTGTACAGAATTCCTGTACCATCAATACCGCAGGTTCTCATAAGAGCTTACATTAGGCGTGTATACAGTAATCTTTCTTTAAAGTATTTGTCGAATATTTTTCTCCCAAATGTTTAACGATTACTAGTCCCCTCAGGAATAAATGAATCGCTATGTTGGACGGAGATTCATACTCGAATCTCATATCGATGATAGTTGTGTAACTTTATTTGTTCCTTTGTATTGTTCACATCATGAATTGTAGTGATTTATTTTGATTTAATATATTTAGCCATATTTCCTTGCACATAATTCGACATGTCGTGACAACTTGTCGCGTCTATTCTCATTAAACATTTCACCATAATCATGTTCACAGCACAGCCAAATCTCTAACTTACCACTGTATGTCACGGCAATGTGTCCAATACAAACCCTAAGGGCTGAAACATGACTCCACAAATGGGTTACGGAGAAGACGCCCCACTTTCGCTCATTGTGACGCGGGAATTTCGTGTGCAATATGGAACAAAACAGGTGGTGTGTGTCACGACAATGTATCTGATGCGGTCATAATGGAATTCGTTCTTCACTTTTTCCGTAGGAAACGTTGTCCAAGGTACTAACAATAAGAAGAGCGGCAGTAGATTGAGCGCGTGTAGCCTTCGTGGGCCAGTGAAGTCACGATGACGGGTGTGTACTCTTACGTCAGGATTTCGCACGACGACGAGCGGCGTGCGACGCAGTGTTTGCGAGCTATGCGCGTCGTGGTAGTTGGGTCATAGAACGATTACAACGTAATGCTAGGGGTGCGATACGCAGTTGACTTTTAACCGCTTTGGGACCCAACAACATGGCGCCTTCAGCTCGTCCGCATTGCTTCGCTTGCGACATGCCGCAGTGCGAAATCCTGACATAAGGGTACTCACCCCATGATGACGAGCACCCTGACTATAAAGCGATGTAAAAGCAGGGTACACCGTGGTGTCGAGGATTCCTCGACAGGGGGGTCGTATCTGACCGGATGGGAGGGGGGGTCGCTGCCTCAGAAGTCAGCGATAAGCACTAAAATCTATATTTTCCATAAGCAGATGAGAAGCAATAGGTATTTCACCGCAAATCCGTGTTACAAAACGTAAAATAAATTTTTTTTTTGCTTCGTGAAAGGATGTATAGCTATAAAACACATTGCAACTATGCAATCCAGCAACTTACTGGTATTGTAGGGGTCAAAAAAAAGGGGGGGGGGGGTTCGTACTCGGTCGCCGTAGAATGGGGTCGTACTGAGGCGGCTATTTTCCTCGACACCTGGGAGTCCGTGCGTGAAAGGACCTTCTGTGAAATGTTAGGATAAAATATCCTTATCTAGCAAGGCAGTGCGACGGATGTGGTACCGAGACGAGTGGCGCTGCTACTGCATGCGTGGTCCGAGGATCTGACACCTGATAAATTTCCTCCATGCAGATCAACGTATGGCAAAAGGGGCTGATGTACATCGACACAAGTCTGTGTGTAGACCCCATGGCATTCTACCTACGAGTGTACATGGAGGTACAATGCATAGTGCATCTCGGAGGGCTGTGAAGTGGTTCATCAGATTATAGTCAGAGCATTTATGCCCACTGCAGAACTTCTATGTCAGAACATCTACAATACATTGACGTCGTCCACTGCCTGAAGCTGCGTTCATACTCTGCGCTGCCGGCGAGGGGGTGGCTGCGTGTCTCTGCCAGTACAACTTGCGATGTCTCTGCGCCTTCTCCGTGCCACTGCCTCACTGCCTGTGACGTAACCATGGCCTGCCGGCGCTGTGTACGTGGACTGAAGAGGCATCATCAATAGAGTCCTGGTTTGGTTCTGATATGAGTGGAATGTGTGGGACGTCATGAAAAGGACTAGTTAGCTGAGCACTGACGTTTACCCCTAGAAGTGCTTTCATGGGTTTTTGAATAAAAATATCATCTTTACCCCAATAGCGGCCATACACTGAGAATCCAAAAGGAAGTACAGTCTTCACAACTTCCAGTTCCAGTTCCTTCTCCCAAGTGAATCCAGCGACGGGATGCAATTTTGTCGTGACGGCACATAAGTGTATCGGACGCGTTTGCACTATATGGCGGTCACGGCAAAATCCATTGGAGTTTGGCTTTCGACGGTTCTCGCTGCTCGCCACTGTTACTTTTCGGCTTGATTTTATTAGCTTTGCTCACGACTGCTTTGATAAGAATGATTTCGGTTATCAAAATGGTCTTGTGTTCCCCGCTGTTCCCGGTGTCCAGCGCTTTTTTTTTAACCAAATCACTAGAAGGAGAGTAGAATCCCTTCCCACTAAAGTTTTGGCAATATACTCTTCAGCGTTTTGGATTGGCACATCAATATGCATAGATGTTCATCACTCAGAAACCTGATTGTTGTATAACTGTGGTTTCTTTATAGTTTGTAGAATTGCCAGCACCGCACTACCCGAATAGCGCAACTCACCCCATATGAAGAACCTATGCGAAAGTCCAATTTCACCTACTCCCTAGTTCCTATTTTATCCATCACGTTGACGATGTTCTTCATGCTCAAAAAAGATTTTTTCCCCTTTATCAGTGTTCAAGTTCGACTCTCCATAAATCTTGGCAGTTCGATTCGTGCAGCCAACACCAAGTTATTAACTAACTATCTTGGTGTTGGCTCCCCGAAACGTGGAATTAATGTTGTGAAGTGGGAGGAGCGCAAAAGTTTATCTACGTCGGAACTTCTTTCTTGGGCTCAGTAATATCACCCTTTGGCTTTTAACCAGTTTTACGTATCGTTTCCCCACCTTTATTAACTTGGTTTATTTGTTTTTGCGGATTTTGATGCATTGATTATAAGTGCCTCTTTGTTTACTGTATTTAGCGCCAAAATAACTGCCCTGCGCCCTCGTATACGCCGTTTAAGGTTCAGGTTTCAATGAATTCTGCTGAATTCTGCCCTTTTAGGAATGTTACTACCTACTATATCACGCTCTTTGTTGCGCTATTTGTCTGAACTTAATCAGTTACGTCCAGTATGTGTACCGTCAAATTCCATGCCTCTACGGAGGTTTTCCTCTCAAGGGGCACGAGAACCGATACAGTAAGGATTCAGCGGATTTAAATTGTGCAAAAGAATTGTTCGAAATAGGGTGTTGTTTAGGACTTCGGACGTAACAGAAGCAGAAGAGCCAACTATCTCAGAAGAAATATCTTACGAAGACCAATTGAAGGCGTTGATGCCGTCTGAAAACGTGTGGTCTCGTGCACCATTCAAGCACCACAAAAAAATTAAAGATGTCATCGCGGAGCTGGAGGTTGGTGCAGACTTTATAGATACTGCTAACTTCCATTTAGTTGGGCATAATTTGTGGACGTCATGGCTCGTTTATGGTTGTAAAATCAATGAAGTATGATTATTAGTAGGAAATCAACAAACCGTCCAATGTATCTCATAAATTTCACGCTTCTACCGATCAATATGCATTTTTATCCTTTCAGAACGGTCCCAGTGATTTCACAGCTATGAATGCTTTCAGATCTGCTTAGGCAAGCGTGATCCACCATTGGGACATCTGGGGCAGGGCAGGCTTGGAAATATTGCTTTGAAAGAAACTCGAGGGTCGGGAGGAAGAAAAAGATGGGGAGAAAGTATCGTTCTGAAACGAACATCAGAGGTTACAAGTGGTAATCGGTAGAGAAACTCAGATTCGAAAGTGTGATGTTATTGTCTGTATTCGCATCTTCCGCGCATCTCTTCGAACTACAACGTCCCCTTTTTGAGCTGCTCGCTGTAAAATATGTCACTTGTTGTCTCGTAGGGTGTATTTTCTTAATCCATGATGAGGTGAAATAGGTAAAACAAACCGCAGCAATCAATCGAAACAATGAATGGGATAATAAATGAAAGTAAAAAGGTGTGGGTGGTTAGAAAAATCCATCAGATCCACAGTCGACGTCTTAGCAAGGTGTCATGTGTGCAATGTGTGCGACCTAACGAACTACAAGCGTTGCGGTAGGTCTCACCGTAGGCCAAAAATGCCCCTTTCCGGTGTCTTTAATTCCAAATATCATACACTAGACATCTCGGGATGGATTCTGGTCAATAACCAAGATCCCTGCTGATAAATATTGGAATGAGTATTCAGATTGTCTGTGGACATTATATTTTCTTCATTTCGTCAAGTAATTGAAAACTCAAGAGATCGGCGATTGTATTATTGTCAAGGCAAGGCATTTAGATCTATGCGTATATGGGCAATTTTGTGCCAAAATGTCTGACGGACGACGACTGGTATCGGTAAGTGAATAGATCTTCAAAAACTTTGTCTCTACATAATTTATTAAAAATCACATATTGAGCCCTTTCCAGAATTTTGAATACCACCGACTCTGTTAGTGATCGTGTTTCCTTTCTGGAGTATACTGCTATTAAGCAACGTCGTGAAGAAAGAGATAAAATGAAGAGAAATTCTAAATCAGTAGAGTTCTCAGCAAAGTTGGACGAAGAGGTATTGGTTGTTGAATTATCTTCTTATTGGCTCATGCCCGTCTATCTTATCATCTCCTTTGTAATTTATAGAGAGCGAAGTTCGAGCGAGGAGAAATGGGTTACGGACCGGATCTGTACCAGTTGATTCATAACCCAATGAGGAATAGAAAGAGTGAGGTCTAGCAATTGTTTATGAGCTCACAAATTTTCCAACATATTTGATGCGTACTCTTGCAGAGATTCACGTTACACAAGGTGCTAGAGTGCTTACAACGTTACGGTGTAATGAAGCTCCCAAAATCGCTTTTGATCTGCAACATATGTTCGATCAGAAACCACGAGTGCAGTCTGAACTTGGTAATCAGATGCAGTATGTCATCAGTGTGAGTATTTCATCTCTTCGGTTAATGTTTACTTGTTTTGTTGTATTATTGATTACGTTGTAGTTTTATATAATTATTAGCTACCTCACCAGTTCTTTTCCCTCGAAATTCAATAACAATACGAGACAAAAGTCTATTTGTATCCTCATATTATTAACGAACAGTCAGACGCCATGAAACTTTTGAAATTTGTACTGAAGATTCTTTTTTGCCTGGAATGATGTGTTTTCTATCCTCATGATAGTCCAGTCACGGATAACTTCAATCCTTTTTAAGGAAAATTTGGATTCGAGGATGCCTTTACATTTGACCTTTGTGAACTTTCCAGAGACTCAGGAGGCCCAAGATTGGTTGAACCGGTATGTCTGTTGGTTCTCCGTGAGGAGTTGCTAGTATTACCCATTTTGTTCGTTAGTCCTAGTCCTCTTCCATAAAAATGCGAGTAAATAATTTATATAGTTTATTCATCCAGATGTGTGGGATTCTATGGAGGACAGTACACCCATCAGACTGTGCTACCGGATTTCACCAGTAAGGGTGTAAAAGAAGTGTTCCCTGATGAGAATATCGTCTACATATCCAGGTGAGTTACAACCATCTTGCGTTGGTGGTTTTTATTGAGAGGTGTTTCGGAGAAATCTTTGGTAAAAGTCATTCTTCATCCCTTCCAGGCATGCACGAGAAATGCTTGATGGCCCCTTGAACGTTGATGCAATCGCTTTGTGTGTATCTATGGATACAGCTAGAGAAGCGCTTGGGGCAGCTCGTCGTGGACGGATGAGAGCGGTTCGGCTCCCTATACAGAAATATGTGAAGTACGTTTAACTGGTTACGTTTAAACACTAAATGTCATCAGAAATCATGGTTTAACGAGAAAGGAGAAGAGAGCAGCCCATTCGTTAGACATAACTTCACCGATAAGAGATTTCATGTGTTCAATTGAACTCAACCAAACAGATTACTATTAATTACTATATATTATGGAAAATAATGTCATATTTATCATAAATCGCGGTTTTCAATAATGAGGAAATAATTTTCCAGGTGGCAGAAGGGACCGATGTACCTGCCGTTCCCCAATATAGTGCGAATATTCCGCGAAGTTCATCAGAATGGTGGCGACTGGGAAAGCGCGTTAATCAACAATATCAGCAAGTGGGTTTTCACAGTACTGACAGTGCTTCAGTCATTCCGATAGTACATTTCAATGCAACCCCGTTTACAATTATTTCCACAACATGTAGTAGACAGTGGATCGGCAATGTTAGTATTTTTTATGTTGTAAAAGTGAAAGGCTTGCATTTTCACTGTTGGATGCCCAACCATGTGCAGCGAGATTTACCGCTTTCAGAATTCATTGAAAAGACTGTAAATCGAGTTTCTTGCGCATTTTTATTGGTGGTACTATAAAGCATTAAATTGTAGATAGCTTTCGAAGTTTCTAAATGGTCTTTGTAGGAAGTACCAATGAAGTGATTCGAGGTCATATTGCGAAGAAATTCGCATAATGGCTTTCATTCTGTTCCCCTTCAAGTGAGAATTTCAGAAAGTGCACAAAATGGTGGCACATTATGATAAAGCCCTTTCGTTTCGGCTGGCTCCTGAGCCTACCCAATTTAGAACTGTGATTTAAACAGTATTATAGGTTATAGAAAACTCAATCACTGTCCTGAAATCTTGAACCTTGAATAGCCATTTTATGTCTTTATCGTGACAAGAAGTGCACCAACCATATTTAAATTATCAGACGCCACCTTGTGACTCCAGAAGAACAGGAGGAACAAGTACAAATCGAACGAGCGAATCGACGAAAGATACGTCAACGCGAAAAGGACGAACTCATCAGAACGATTCGAGAAGCTACAGGCCATTTATAGTTAAAAAAAATACGCTAAATTTGCTCAAAAGATTGAATCTGTTGGACTATCCTACCATTGGCGATGATTATTGCTAACTGTATTATGTACTTGTTTCGCTCGGGTTTTCATTCTTTAGTTGACATCTTTACCATTAACAGTAACGATTCGCCTGGTAAAAGCTTCTCGTCACCCTACTTGGTTTCCAAAACGATCTGACCGTGACAGGATAACCGTGGATTTAGTTCATTTGTCGTGGGTCGGTGCAGGATTTCCGACTTTTGTTCATAGTAGTGCGTTTTAGTGCTTTTTTGTACATATGTAGCGGGTAATTCTGTTGATTTTTGTTCTTTCACACTATATGCGTTATGTTGCTATTGTGAAAGATTGTACTGTATTGTTATAAAAGATTGCACTCGCTTTGTGATGTGAAAATTTTGAGGCAGGACGTATTTCCTCTATACTGAAGTTACTGATTTAGCTCCTTTATTGAGGCCGCTGTCGTGAAATGATTTCTTTGTTGTCTTGATCGAAAGAACTTGGTTTTTGATGAGAGGGTATCAAGAGCGCCAGCATTAATCATTTACTTGGCTTCAAAAATCTGACCGTGTCGAGATAACTGGAGATTTGGTTCATTTCTCTTGGTTCGATTGGATAAAGGGTTTCCGACACCTATTCATAGTTGTTGAGTTTGGTAGCTTGGTCGAAGAGTACCTACGGGACACAAGATGAGCTCTTGTCAAGGGGATGAAGTGCGGAAGCGTTATTTGCTTCAGGTGCTTGGAACTGTAGATCCGCTCACTAGCTGCTACAGATGCTGATACGGTGGTAGATCGCACTTTCAAAACAGCTGAAACGGTAAATTTGGGATATGGAAGTAGTTGTGCTCGGAAATGTACAGCAGAGAAGGTACAAAATAAAACGGCGAGAAATCGAAAAATGGGAACACGGAACCCAGCCCCCCTCCCCTTCTCTCTCGCGCCGCTTTGCATCACTTGCTGGGGTAGACTGCAGACGGAAGGAGAGGCCAAATCAGCCCGTCGCGAGAATTGTCCTACTTTCGCCGGCAACTCGCCCGGCAGATTAACTGTTGAGCGACACGCCGTGCTGCGAACGACAAACATGTATTCCCAGTGCTCACTTTCTCCCTACCCCTCGCGGTGCCTTCAAGCGTTAACCAAAATTGCTTCTGCTAAGCAGCTTTCGTTGACATGCAAGGAACGCAGACGGATGAAGGACGATAGCTGACTCAGTATTCGGAGGGAAAAAACCCCCTGCGTTGAAGTGAGTAGGTGGAGGAGAGCGCAGATGAAAGCAGAGTAACACGAGCGGTTCGCGCGCGAATTTCAAAGTCGGTCCACGCTCTTGGAGGTTCTTTACCCTCTTGAAAGCGCGTTTCTTTGTAATTAGAATAGGTGTGCTAGGAGCTTCGCCCCTATTTGGGTTACGACAGTACATGTAACTCATTCTAAATAGCATTCTAAATGAATTGATCTTTTCTTCCAGGTAATGTTGACGGATTCTTTGAAGTTCACTGATTTGTGTGTGCTCTTAACAAAACTTCGCGATGCAAAAGGTTCCAATGCATCAGCTATTCGGAAAAAGACGTTCGAGAAATTTCTGGAGAATTGTCGAAGTAAATGTGGAGATGACGAGGATATCGAAACGGCTATCTATTCGGTAAGGTTTTGAGCAGACAGAAGAAACAAAGCTACATTGAGCTTTTGAAAAATTTATTCGCGTCCACAGTATGTGACTTACGCATGTGCGGTGCGGTACGTTTAGATGCGTCAAGTTAGGCCATGCGCTAGATGGGCCTGCGTCTTCCCGGTTGCACGCCTATTTTCCATGTATCGTGGTCATTTTTATTGATTTTCAGATACTTCGACTCATATTGAGTACAAAGGACACCAGGAGCTTCAATATTAAGGAGGTACAAATTTGATTTCTTCAGGCAGCGTTCATAGTTTTGGAATTTGCGTTTTTGCGTTTTTGTGGAAAGAAGAATAGATACGTATCGATTTGCGTTTCTGCGTTTTTGCGTTTTTGCGTTTTTGCGTTTTTGTGGAAATGCGGATAAAGCATTAGATACGTATCGATTTCCATGCCACGAAGAGACGAGAGGATTAGAGAAAGGAGAGTGTGGAATTTGCGTTTTTGCGTTTTTGTGGAAATGCGGAATCGTGGAATTTGCGTTTTTGCGTTTTTGTGGAAAGAAGATTAGATACGTATCGATTTGCGGAACTTGCGTTTTTGCGTTTTTGTGGAAATGAGGTGGATAAGATACGTGTCTATTGCTCCGTCAGCGAACGTGGATGATAAGACAAAGCACTTTCTACACTGAAGGAACAGACTGATCTTATACATTGCTTTTTCAACAGTTTTTCCCTTCTCGTTCACTCTTTCGTACTCTCGATCATTCGTTTTTGATATGTCACTTTCGTCTGCTGTCACACTGTAGTGTGTCTTTGGGTGGCGTGCAAGTGTTCCGAACAGCGTGCAGGGAGTTCATGTCAGCAGTGCTGCGGAGAGTGCTGTCACTTCTCACAAAATTATGTCTATATCCCTGCACGATAATGGCAGTTTTTCTTCAAAGTCGACTAAAACCATTTATCAAATGTATAAAAGCTCTTATCCTTATATCCTTATTTATATAAGCTCTTCCCGAACTCAAGAAAATGAGAACAAATAGCTCATCATCATCCGTTCAACCGCTCGCAAATGATGAGCTGCGTGGAATGAGACGCACCGCTCACGTGGCTTCCACGCTTTCCACAATTCCACATTTCCACAAAAACGCAAAAACGCAAATTCCAAAACTATGAACGCTGCCTCATTTCTGAGTGATTACGCTTCTTCATGATAATATCTCTTGCAGAAGAAACTGGTCGATCGGGTATGCAAAGCCCTTGCCTTGTCCTCGAATAGTATTCCAAAATCTCATTTTTCGGTCAGTTGAAGATGAAGAGGTTGAAAGACTGTAGCAGGTTCTGAATCACTAATTACAGAATGCCACCAAAGTATGCGATAAACTAGCATCAGAGGTATCGTCACGGATTGCTCCTGATGATTTCGAACATTTGTCGATTTCGGAGATTAACGAAAGGCTAGATCGTATTAGTGATAACTCAGGTGCGATCTTCGAATTGGATTCAGGCGTTTGTGTTCATTTTCACGGACGAAGTATAATGGTCGCAGTATGTGTGCGATGATGATAGCGCGAACGTGTGTTACACTAAGACCTTTCAGCATTCGAATACGCGCGGCTACTAGACATCTGTAGTTGTGGCGCCGCGCCACTCCCACTAAGGCCGTTCATACTTCGCTGAGCTGGCGGCAGAGCGTGGCTGCGTGTATCTGCGTCTGCACCTGTGCCACCTTGTCTCGTTGCCTGCGTCGTCTCTGCACCTCCCTCGTGCCAATCTGCCTCGCTGCCTGTGAACGCATCCACGCCCTGTTGGCGCACAGTATGAAGGCGGCTCAAGGTGGCAAGGAAGGCGTGTGTGGGAATGGCATACCTTATGATCAAAGGAATCGTCCACGGAAAAATTAGTTTATCTGTTGCCCTTATATCTATCTTGTATTTGCCCAAGAAGGGCAGAATGCAAAGTTTCACGCGAGAAAGTGAAAATTTGGCTGAGATCCAGTTCCCCAAATTCTTGGCCGAGTGGGCGGAGCCTCCGTGTGGCCCCGTCCCGTCGTCCGCAGCGGTTGGGAACGGAGAGTAGGACTGTTTACGTAACTTTCTGTTCCTACAATGCTCGGCGGACGACCGGTAGGGCACTTACTCGGAGACCCCGCCCACCCGGCCAAGACTTCGTGACGCTGTATCTCAGCCGGATTCACATTTTTCGCATGAAACTTTGCATGCGGCCCACACTAGGCAAATACAACATAAATATATGGGTCACATAAGATCTCATTTTTCCGTGGACAGCTCCTTTAAGGAGATTAACCTTGAGGCTAGATTGATAAGTCATAGCTAGGTTATTTTCCAATATGAAGTGAAATGGACTCTGAATTCACCACCTTGAGAGTAATCTCGAAAACAGCTGTGTGGTGTACTCTTATATTAGAACCTCACGGCTTACACTGAGGATATGAAAATGGATTAAGTCACTGTTTCTATAATTTGTCAAGATTTGGGGCACGAGAATATTCTGTAGTGTTACAGACTCAGATGGCCTCCAGTATCTCTTCAAAAATTGCTCTAAGGATGAGCTGTTCTGGTTGTTCAACGTTATGATAAAAAATGTTGAGGTTTGCACTCTAATTTTCTGGAATTTGCCGAGCAAGAAATGAAAAACTTTTCTATTTCACTGAAAATCTTTCCATTTAAACGAACCTTATGAATTCAGTCAACAATCGGCGTGGCCACGAATGTGATCCTGTCGTGGTTAGGTCCGGAAGCCGTTGACCGATGGAATGCTGCTCGCGATCTGAGCGAAGTAGCAGCTCCTTCAGCAAGTGCTGAATCTCCTTTGGGTGCAAACTTCCGCCCAATGCTTCTCGCTCGGCTACCTAAGGAAGGTTGGTGGGAAGTGGTAAGTCATTTTCTGCTTATACAATACCGCTCGCGTCGGGTGAGTAATTTTCGCCTTGCGACGGTTTGTCCGCGAACAAACCGTCGCAACGTCATAACATCGTTCAGCGTGGATAAAATGGAAAGTTCTTAGAAGCATTGGATTCGTCTCAACGCGACGAGCTCAGCAGTGTATAAAATGTCGAATTTTGATCAGCAACGGTCCTGAAAATCGCGCGAAAACGCGTTTTCGCGTTTTTCCGCTATAAATCAATAGCTTATTGGTTTTTTATCGGACTTGTATACATTTTCGTAATCAGCTCGTCGAGCTCTACAAGAGGATGCTACAAGTTTTCGGTTTTCTCGGACTCGATTTTTTCACATTCTGAGAAGTTGGAGGGAAATTTTCTTTGAAACCTGATAAGTTGAAGCTGAAAACCTTTCACAATCTTAATCTGAACTCACAGAAGTAAAGAGATTTTGAAGTTCCGAGCCTTTCAGATCAGCCCCTACTCCTTCGTGTGGCCCTAAACAGCGTCTCCGTGTATACTCTGCTAAACAAAAACCATTCCCTAACTCATCTGCAGACGGAGATCCCATAATGAAATGTATGCCGTTCGATTCCTCTCAGAAAATGCTATCGAACGACATACAAAACCCTTTGTGGTGATAAATGTCTTATTTTCCTATTTCCAGCCGTTTCCTTTTGTGGATCGACGTCTCAATCTCCTCTTGGCCGGTGCGATTCACGTGCATGCCCTGGGAGAGCGATCACGATCGATGGCGCCATCGCGGGCTCCTAGCGCTTTCCCACGGCCGTGCACGTGAATAGTGCGATGGCGCCATCGATCGTGATCGCTCTCCCAGAGCATGCACGTGAATCGCACCGGCCAAAAGGAGATTGAGACGTCGATCCACAAAAGAAAAAGGCTGGAAATAGGAAAATAAGACATCTATCAGTACAAAGGTTTTTGTATGTCGTTCGATAGCATTTTCTCAGAGGAATCGAACGGCAAACATTTCATTAGGGGATCTCCATCTGCAGATGAGTTAAGGGATGGTTTTTGTTTAGCAGAGTATACACGGAGACGCTGTTTAGGGCCACACAAAGGAGTAGGGGCTGATCTGAAAGGCTCGGAACTTCAAAATCTCTACACATCTGTGAGTTCAGATTTAGACTGTGAAAGGATTTTAGCTTCAACTTATAAGGTTTCAAAGAAAATTTCCCTCCAACTTCTCAGAATGTGAAAAAATCGAGTCCGAGAAAACCGAAAACTTGTAGCATCCTCTTGTAGAGCTCGACGAGCTGATTACGAAAATGTATACAAGGCCAATAAAAAACCAATAAACTATTGATTTATAGCGGAAAAACGAGAAAACGCGTTTTCGCGCGATTTTCAGGACTGTTACTGATCAAAATTCGACATTTTATACACTGCTGAACTCGTCGCATTGAGACGAATCCAATGCTCCTAAGAACTTTCCATTTTATCCACTTTGAACGATGTTATGACGTTGCGACGGTTTGTTCGCGGACAAACCGTCGCAAGGCGAAAATTACTCACCCGACGCGAGCGGTATTGTATGTTCCGTTAGCATCTAATGAGTATTGTATTGACCCTAGGCGAGACTAAAAAACTGAGAACGTTATTTTGGAATACAAGAGATTGGATTTTGCTAGGTATTTTGAGTTGCCTGTGTACTGTTGCTAGGATTGAAAAAAGTTCAGGAATTTAATATTCTGGGGCGTTCCCTAAGAAGAGTAGCTTGAACCTGGTGGTTGAGTCAGGCGTAGTCTATTTTGGAGTCTCTCGCCTTCCAAACAGAAGTTTGGGGATGTAGGAGGTTCATCGGGAAAATCTGGCAATGAAGCTGCCATAGGAGGCTTTTAAGAAGTTCAAAAATGTTGATGAAAAGATAGCGGGATGGTCGACGTTCTATCGAAAAAATGCGTCAGATGTAATCTGGCGATGTCTCTGTATAGGAAAGTTGGAAGAATGGTGAACAAGGGTGTGTTGCCCTGCGTCGAATTTTCGCTTTGCGGCGTCGTCCTCGTGGCGCCATCAGCACGACTTGCCGCGGTCGGTTGGAATTCCGCTCAGGACGCAAGGGGTTGGTACCAGGGAGGTTTATAAAAGAAGTAGCTGTTTATCTCATCAATATCTGAAAACAATAACTTTTGTACCCTATAAAACAAAATAGTAACATAAAAAGTAAAAGAAGCAATGACATTACATGATAACAATCCTGATCAAAAATTATGACTTCAGGCGTGAGATATCAAAAGTGTATGCAATGTACGCTCTCACACGCGAAGAAATCCGCCGCGCCGCTCGCCCCACGCGGCCGCGCGAAAATTCGACATAAGGCTACGCACCGTGGTGAACAGTCTAATTAATTCTGCCTTTGACAAAAAGTGGCTATCAAATGCGCGATTTATGGGACAGTGAAGTGCTGGTCTTGTGCTTAAATGTCTCCCAGATCTCTGTCACTTTCAGCTGAAGGAAAACAGCGGTGAAGAGTTTTTTGTGGAGACGAAATATGACGGTGAACATGTACTGCTTCACAAAATTGCCCGCGATCAATACAAATGGTACACAAGAAATGGCAAAGATTTTACTAAGGTGTGTCTTCACTGCTAAAGTCTGCCTTTGGACAGTTCATTTCTGAATAGTTTGTAGGACTATGGAGGCTCATCGTCGCTGACCGATTTAGTGTCAGGACGAATTCATTCGTTTTTCCGGTCATCGGTCAACGATTGCATACTGGATTGCGAATTGATGCTATGGGATAAGAAACTTAAGAAACTCTGTGAGTACGGCCTCGATTTGCTACTCTTATAACTAAAGATCGAAACAGCTACCGACCCAGCAACCTGTTGAACAAACAAATATGTTGCGGTTTTGAACAAAACCGAGTCACGTCCACAATACGCGAAATACGAGCGTGCGGCAGCGAAGCGGTCCGAATCAAGGTTAGCTAGGTGCAGGTTGAACCTCTCAGTGACACGCCTAGATTCCACGTATCGCGCACGTTTTTACGATATGGTAGATCAAGTGGGATCACCAAAAAGGGAAATGGGTGGTGCGCAGGAAGTGTAACTTTCTACTTCAGTCCGCACCGGTTGTACTTCTTTTATTCCAGGTCGACGACAATTCAAATCGCAAAATTCTGAGAACAGAAGTCATTCATTCCGGCATATTGATCCAAGTGATCATGTCCAACTGGGTGAGATAGAGATTTTGGAAGGACTAAAGCTTTGCATAGCAAAAAGTAAAAAATAAAAATGTCTTCTTTTTTGTGCATTGAGACACGGAGCCAGAAAAATGCGGAGAAAGAGCATGTGATCATTTCATACCAATTGCGTACATTTTCATACCAATTAATCAGCAAAGCTACATTTGCCTTTGGAATCTGAAAGAGGACCAATAACGAAAGCTTTTCAATAAATACAAGAATATTAAGAGCTTTCAAAATCCTTCCTCGGAAATTTCCAAGCGCCGTTTGCAAAAAATGGGCTTTGCGGCTGTGCAATGGCCGATCCCTGAAAAAGGAGGTACCGTAATGCGAGATACCTTTCTAGTCCTCCCTGTGAATAGCGAAGAAGTATCCGTTTTGCTCTCTAATGAGACCAAGCACCGTGACGCTTCGCAAGATTTAAGCTTCATGCAAAAAATATTCCTCAGAGGAATACGTCCAAATGTCACAGTTGCGACACCATTCCTGAGAAGGTCTCGAAACGGGTTCCATTGTTAGAAGTCATTGTGTGAGAAAAAGCAGCGCTAGAGTGCTAGTGGGGAGCGCTAAAATGGATATGATCGGAGGCTTCAGTGATATACAACTTTTTTTTGAAAAAGAAATGGAAAGAAACATCAAACTAATAGTTCCAATGCCTGGTTGGAATAATTTTAAAAATTGCTTGGAAAAATTTCTTCGCACAGTAACACATCACATAGTCTTTCAGCCGTAGTTGTATTTGATATGTTGTATTTGAATGGAAAGTCGATCATGAATGCACCACTTCATCAACGTGTCCGAGCTTTGGATGCTGCTCTTTTGAAAGACAATCACAGACATATCGACACCATATCAATCGCACCACGAAAGACTGTCAGCACAAAGTAAGTCTCATTGGACGATATGTGATTACCAGAATGTACGTTGGGACACATGAGTTTGACCCCCGGCCTGCGACCTGTGATCTACTCGCTTTTTGGAATATCTTCAAAAAAAAACTGTTACAAAGAACACGTCAAGGGGTGGGCATGATCAACGCATCTTCTAGCGACCTTACCGACCGTGTGTCCTAACCGCCACCCGTGGTTACCATGGTCCTGGCAAGGTGGGCCAAATCGTCTCTTACTATGTGATTGCAGAATTTCTCGTTGGAAAAAGTCTGCAGCCTTCCGCCCTGTGACATGGGTTGTTCACAATTTGTTCTTGTAAATAATCTGTTTCGCTGTATTCATGACTAGGTAATGCCACCGTGATATACTTTTCAAGGGAGAAAATTGAGATAAAGCCTTCCATACTTCACAGAATTGAATTGTCCAATTTATTGAAGTCAAATGTTGCACTCATTTCCACTTCAGTATTCGTACAATAGTCTACTCACTTTTTGAAATATCTTCAAAAAAAACTGTTACAAAGAACACATAAAGGGGTGGGCATGATCAACGCATCTTCTAGCGGCCTTACCGACCGTGCGTCCTAACCGGGGTGTAGGTTGGGACACACGAATCTAGGCCGTGACCCTGTAACAGCCTGTGGCCTTTGACCTAAGCCTTAAATAGTTCAGACAATTTGTTCATGTAAATCGTGTCCTCCTTGCAAGTCTGTTCCGTTGTATAGTCAAATTGCCTGCATTATTCATGTCACAGGGCAAAGGCCACAGGCTGTCACAGGGTCACGGCCTAGATTCGTGTGTCCCAACCGTCACCCATCCTAACCGCCACCCGTGGTTACCAGGTCCTGGCAAGGTCGGCCAAATTGTCTCTTACTATGTGATTGTAGAATTTCCCGTTGGGAAAGTCTTTTACGAAAAATTCGGCTTTGGGTAAGTGCCCAGTGCAATCGAATCCGGGCTAACAGCCACTTGAGTGATGCCCGTCGAAATTGAAGTAGTGAACTGTGGGTAGGAGATTTCAGAATGCATAGATTTCAGAAAAAAGTAGAGGATCAGTAATGAATGAAAAGAAAAGCCGTGGGAGAATAAAATGGGGGCTCCTCCGAGAACGTTTAACTAGAACATATGCTGTGTTTAGAGCAAATGCATCAGTTTTTCCCATATGTGTTACATATTTTAGTTTGATAGGGGAAATTTTGATTTCTCTTCAAAATCAATGCGAGGTATTTATAGCGGACTTTCGACGAAGGTGGTGTAGTGACTAGTGGCGTGCATCTCCACTCTTATGGGCGAAAATCAAACCCGGCATCAACGCCCGGCCAGGCCAACGAAGCCTTCCTCCCTTCTGAATAGGTGAACTGGTACCAGATTCGTCCGGTGGGATAAAAACTGTACATCGGTTGCGCCGCCCCCGCCCCCAATTCCTTTTATAGGCTAATCGCATCCACCTGCCACCACAACTCGAATGGATCTAGAATGCGTGGCGCATCTCTCAGACGGGATTGATTAGCGCCGAAAACTTTATCCTTTTTTTACTTATGATGAAAGTGGGACAGTGGGAGTGGCGCCGCAGTACGCTACGAGTGATCCCGTCAGCACAGTTACCTGTTGGAGCTCACCGAGCCTGAGGCCGCCTTCATACTTCGCGCCGTTAGAACGTGGCTGCATTCACAGGCAGCGAGGCAAAGTGGCACGGGGGAGGTGCAAGGACGACGCAAGCAACGAGACAGAGTGGCACACGCGGGGACGCAAACACACGCGACCATGCCTTGCCGGCAGCACCGCAAAGTATGAGTGCGCCCTAACC
This sequence comes from Trichostrongylus colubriformis, assembly GCA_963978905.1. Lineage (NCBI taxonomy): Eukaryota > Metazoa > Nematoda > Chromadorea > Rhabditida > Trichostrongylidae > Trichostrongylus > Trichostrongylus colubriformis. Next base: position 47,945,188 of record OZ022259.1, read on the forward strand.
AAGCCTTACCTTGGGCATGCAATAATTGAATTTATGATCAGATTGCAGAGAAGAAGTGGAGACGTTATACTCGCAAGCATTAGGAAATGGAGAAGAAGGAATCGTCGTGAAACGTAAGGATGTGCCATATCAGCCTGGTACTAGGTTAGTATTCATTTCATATTTGAGCTCTTCATCAATGCAATCTGCAAAGGTCTGTATCACCTGTAATCAGGGCCTCCCACGTGTCTAGAAAAATGGCCGCTTGAATACAACCCCCCACATCTACAAGAAGTGGAAACCCCCCTCCCCCTTTTTTTTGATATCTGCAGTACCAGTAGCTGTTGTCATTCGTATGGGTTAACAGGTTAACAGGGTAAACAGCTAACACCTCTGGATGACAGAGCCCACCTCCAGGCGACGTGATTCCTGGTTGGCTACGATGAATGCGAAAGGATATGCAATAGGATCGAAGGTGTAGCGGCGCGCTTTTGCAGTTTCAGGTTGAAACCCTCATAGATGATGTAGTATTTTCAAGCATTCCCTTGTGTTTACTTGGTAGCATGCCAATGAAATTTGGTTCGGTTCACCCGGCTCTTGACGGAAAGGTCGTCCGCGTCGAGAATGAATGGTGGGAAGGTGGTCCTATTTCTCGCGTCTTTGGCTCAATTGCTTACGCTTTTTCTTTACCATCATATCACTAAACTCCTCGACTTTTATATTCACTACATGATTTTTCAATTTCCCCTATCGCTGCCTTTAAGAAGGGGTATGATCGAAGGGCCGATGGTCATTCGGTCTCCAGAGATTTTGTAAGAGACATCCGGTTCACAGAGCACAACTTAAACGTAGCGTATCCTAGCCTGATGAGCTTGATTACCTGAATGATCATGGTAGCGTCTTTATTCTCAATAATTTGCAGAAGTCAAACTGCATTCTGTCCGTAAGTTCCGTGGATAGGAAAATTCCGATGGCGTGAGGTGATGCTGACGTATTCGCTCTTTACTCAGAGGCAGGGAAAGCGAAGTCTTTTAAAACAGTGATAGGAGTAATGTGGGCAATGAGGGCTCCTAAACTGGGTCAAGCAAAAGAAAGCTAGGGTTCTAACAATAAGAAAATTATATATAGCGAAACTTCATATGAGAAAGAGTGCCCCGCGCTTTGAGCCATGTGAGGTTTGAGCTGTGAGTGATAGGGCAATTCTGGCCGAATCTGGAAAAATCATTGAATAGAAGGACTACGTGCTCGAATATGAAGTGAAGAAAAACGGGGAGTATAAAAAACACTAGAAATGCGCCCCCTTCCCGCTGTTTATTCTCAAAAGGGGCGGGTTTGGTAAAACAAGTAGCAGCTGTTGGAGAAAACGGCTCAAAGCCCGGAGCACTCTTTCTCATCTGAAATTTCGCCACACATCGTCTTCTTATTGTTAGACCCTCAGCTCTCTTTTGCGTGACTCAGATCTGGAGTCCTTCGCCTTCTCCGCATAACTAACCTGCGGGTGTAGATGCAGACATGCGAGGGCTGAGTCGGCAGCCGCTAGCATTGACCCGCTCTTGTAGCAGTTCGCCCAGGGGTGTAGGTTGGGACACACGGTTTGACCTAGGCCTGCGACCCTATGAGAGCCTTGGCCTTTGCCCAGTGATATAAATTACTCAAACAATTTGCTCATATAAGTCCTATCCTCCTCAGAAGTTCCGTTGTTGTCTCTAGAGAAAACAGTTATAGAGAACAAGTTTAAGGGATGTGCATGGTCACCGTGTGACCCAGTCCCTCCAGTGAACTTGTGTCCCAACCGTCATCCGTTCGCCCAGTGGTGCGAGACAGCGTGAGAGACGCGCTGGGGGTGGCCTCAGGGCGCGCATTTTCAATATATCAGGTTGTCCCAAAAGTCCTGTGGGATTTTTTCGATCATCAATTTTTATTATTTTTTTCTTCCAACAAACAACAATTAGGCAACAGCGTATTCACCATTATTATCGACAACACTCTGCCACCTCGTAGGCGAATCGTTGATTCCTTCGACCCAGAACTCTGGGTTCTGAGAGTCGAAGAAGTCACCGATCGTCTTTGCAAGCAAGTCATAATCATCGAATTTTCTCTTGGTCAGGAAGAATTCAAGAGGATGGGTAAGGTGATAGTCAGAAGGGGCAATGTCTGGAGAGTATGGTGGGTAGGGTAAGACATCCTAGCCGAGCTTGTGTAGCTTGGCCTGGGTACACTTCGCGACGTATGGGTGGACGTTGTCATGAAGGAGGGTGACCGCGGACCTTCTCAGGCGCTTTCCTCGAATAGCGACGGCGATCTGCTGGAGCTGGTGGGTGCATACGGCAGCGTTGACTGTCTCGCCTTGTAGCAGCACCTCTTGAGAAAGCATTCCTTCCGCGTCCAGAAGTAGCATAGTAATCTTCTTCGGATGGAGGTCGGACATGAGCTGCGTTGGCGGCTCGGCGTCATGTAGTAGCCAAAAGACCCGGGGTGCGTTGGTATCGTACATGTCCCAACTTTCATCGCCCGTAGCCAGATAGACGAGAAAGTCGTTGCGATGCGGGCAGAGCAGCAGCGATTGACAGATGCTCACACGGGCACTTTCGTGAGCATCCGTCAGGGCATGAGGTCCATCGCGACAGCACTCCCCATAACCGGGCTCGTGGAGGCGACGATTTACGGTTATGGGTGCTTGTCCATTACACTCCGCCAGCTCGCGCATGTTGCTTTCAGGGCGCGAACGGCGCAGAGCAGCGTCTCGTCGTCGAATGCGTGTAGGCGTCCCGTGCGTGGCTTGTCTTCCATGTCAATCTCGCCGTTGCTGAAGCTGATGAGCTAGCGGCGTACGCTAGCAGCTCACACATCCCTTGCCCAATGCAGCATTGATGGAGTGGCAAGCTTCCGTCGCTTCGCTGCCCCAAGACCACTTATAGTAGATGACTCCGCGTGTTGGGTGAGTATCGACTACGTGCACTGTAGCTATCTCCACGGAATCTGGTGGGTCAATATTAATTTCACTAGAAAGCTCAGAGAACTTTCTACCATATTCCTGAATAGCCCAAGCCCGCCTCGAAGTGAACAAGAGTTATTGATTTTTTGGGAAAATCCTACAAGACTTTTGGGACAACCTAATATTTTCGCCACAGAATTTCTTCCACTCATTCTCTCCTCACCGCGGCGATGCCTTTGAAACACAAATCCTTGAGGCGTGCAGAGAAGCAACTCAATGGAAACTCAATGGTATTTAAAGGGATAAAGTGTGAATAAAAGAGTGATTAAATGGCTCGTATCGCCTCCACTACTGGGACGAACCACGGTGTTCTCATCAACACCGGAGGCTCATCGGTAGGTAGGTGTTGATAAAAACGAAAGAGTTGGTGTAAAGTGGTTGTTATAATTCAAAAATGGAAAAGAAAAGCAACTCAATGTCTCAATAATGTTAGAGACACATTAACTAAATTTGTAAAAAGTGAAATTGCTGTAATGAACATTCTGTACTGCATAATGCAAAATTCGTGCAGTAGAGCATGTGAGAGGATCGTGTACAGTCAAAATACTTCTATGAAATGCAAAAGCAGCCTGTACTGTATCATTATTGATAGAATGACGAAGAATGGATGGTTCAAGCTGAAAGCCTACCTTGCTGACAATGAGCTTGATGTGGCTGTGGTTGCTATTCTGCCCGATGAAGGCAAAGATGGCCAAACTGCCTATCAGCTAGCAGTGCGTGATGGTATGTCATTCGTTTTTATCTGAAAAGATGTGAAAGACGCAGTGGGAGAGATGCCGCTTTTTTGCAGGGGTCATAGGACCAAGGCCACGCTTGATCAGCTGGGCGTTTCGCTTTTCCGGGGTTACTTTGTCAAGTAAGCAGTTGTTGGCCAGAATAAAAACCCCAATGTAGCTCCTAAAGGTTATAGCGCGTATCACTGAGCCAGCACCTCTCCCAGGTCCCTTTGTCCATTCCGCAGCAACTGGTAAAAAGTTAAAGGATAATTTTTTCCGACGTTAATCAATCCCTCCGTGGAATGCGCCGCACATTCTAGTACCATTCTGAATTGTGGTGGCTGGTGAATGTGATGTGGCCTATACAATGACTTGCGGTGGCCAGCCTATGTTCAAGTCAGTGCTTTTATCCTCTTCAAACGAGTCTGGTACCAATTTACCGATCCCGGAGGGATGGAAGGTTTGGTTGACCTGGGCGGGCGTTGATGCGTGATTTGATCCCAACACCATGAGAGTGGGGTATGCGCCACCTGTCACTACACCACCTCCAACCTTAGCAACTGGGTAGGTGAGAGGGAACAAAACCTGTCCGAGGATTCTGGGAAATTGGCTAATTTTTAATTTGAAGTTTCCCACACAAGAAAACTCTGGATAGGTTATATGGGGACGGGAGATGTGGTCGTGCAGAGAAATCGATCCAGCAGTATAGTTCGCAACAGCAACTCACACGACCATCACTCCATGGGATCCTCTGATTTCTTAATGATTACCATATTAAGGCGATATTTATCGGACCATAACTACTTGCTCATCGGGACTGAGCCGAGTGGATCGTGACTACATCTACAATCTAGCGGCAAACGCTGATGGGCCGCTACTAAAGGTATAAAGACCTCCAGTATTGACCCTGTATGAACTAAGCTTTTAAAATTTCCATCAACATAATTTTCAAGGAAGCACCTCCAGAATTACGCGGATGGAATATCTCTGGAAGAGGCGGATTTATTCGGAGAGAGCATTGGCTGGTTTGTTTTCGTATAAAATACATAAATTTTTGATTATACGCTACAGAAATCGAATCAGTACGAAATATTCTTTCCAATCGAAGACAGGGGAGTAAATTTCATGTCATGGGCGCTGTTGGGCGTCCCATTCTTCAACGCCCTAACCGGTCCATGTACTTGTTGTTATTTACTAAAAAATTCGACAAAAATGCATGGCAGCTCTCAAAATGATTTGATTCCGACAAGTTGTGGCCTTTTATCGGTTTAGTGGAACAAGACTTGACTTTATTTTTTTAATTTTTGATAACTGCTGTTTATCGCCGCAGCTCGCGATGCGAAAGTTACTACAAGGATGCTGAGTTATGGGCAAAAGCTTCGGTGGCGGACTTATGGGCAAAAGCTTCGGTGGCGGATGTCCCGTCCGCCACCGAAGCTTTTGCCCATAACTCAGCATCCTTGTAGTAACTTGACTTTATGTTTGCTGTGTTAAGCCGCCGTCTGACTTTGCGATTTTGCGGTGTCGCGGCTCGGCACGCGAAGTTGCTGCATTGCACAATCTCAAGGTCGTAGTATCGCGTGCGAAAGACGTCGCAAAATCGCAAAGTCTGGCGGCGGCCTTAGCGATATCGAAGAATCGAGCGTGTAGGAAAATTGGCCTAGTCCTCGAATGTTTTCGTTCTTGACTGCTATGGTCTACGAATATACTGTAAAAGCTTCCCAGACTTCCGAAATCGATTTTCGATCGAAAAATTCTTCTTTTATCTTTTTAGCTAGATAGAAAAGGGTTTAAACCTTCTATAGGATTTTGAAATGAGACCTAAGTGGATCGAAAAAATCTGAAATGCTGACTACAAATATGATAACGAAAATTGCAGAATGCCGTTCCCATACGAATTAGGAGGGTGCGGTGACTTGTTGACCGGATACTTTACTCGACGTGACTCATGAAAAAGTATAATCGAGGGGCGAACCCACCTACACCACCTTTAGAGTGAGAGCGCTACCACACAGCCATGACAACCGTTGCAGCACACACGGTCAGCTCCGTTGATGTTTTACTTCAAACAAAGTACTCCGCCATTGAGTCGTCGCAAGCAAATTTTGACCCCTCCTAACTCGCTTCGAAATAGCATTTTGCAATTTTGGTTTTGTTAAACCCTATCGACCCACCTGTAGGTCTCCTTTCGGAATTCCCTGGATATTTAAAGCTTGTCCCTGGTAAGTATTAGTTAAGGAATATCAAATGTTGAGGTTGTCGAGATGACAGCAGCCGGTGTTCGAGACGGCAAATTCATCGATCCGGTGATGAAGCGAATTCGATACGATAAGGACGTCGATGAGGTGGATACAATGACCACGTTCAGAGATTATGAACAGGTAGGCTTGCCATTTTCGAGTAATACTGGAGGAACTCGAGAGCAGCTTGTAAGGGTATCGCCTCGGCAGCTTTTCCTGAAGTAAAGCTGAAGGTCTGATAGGGAAGTCCGTTTTACCGAAGTAGATGTGTGGAAGTGTCTTGTTAATTGGTGCATTTCTTTTCTGCCTATTCAGGTTGATTGGAACCAAGTGAGTGAGCTGAAGTAAAGGTTCGAAAGGAATGGCTCGGTCTGTGGTCTAAGAATACTGAGCCAGATAACAGTCTAGACCACCTGCTAATCATAAAATATGGGAAAAATGCCATTTTACTAAGCCAGTTAACAGTGTAGGCTTCCTGCTAGTCATGTCGGTGGCATCCATTACATTAATTTTGTTGAAGTAATGCTATTCTCTGGTTTTGGCGCCGTAAGGAAAGACACATGCGCAGTCGATGAGACTTTGGGGGGGGGGGGGGGGCCGTTCTGGGAATGTCGATCACAATTCATGTACCGCTCTAATCTACCCATAGCCTATTTTGACTCAGTGGGCTCTCTGCTCACAGTCATTTGAAGATGCCGTTGGCGTGGGCTGCACAAACTTTGATGACAGACCCAGTAACTCCACCATAATTCAGACATTAGCGATGAGTAAGCTGTCTTCAAAAAGTCCAATGAAGGAGAAGCAGAGAAAGGTCACGAAAAGAATGCTGGCTGAAGCAAGTGAGTTGTCTTTCAAAGTTCACGAATAAGCTGTTCGAGGCTTTCATGACGTCGCCGTATCCAAAATACCTATATATACTTTCTGTATTGGGTATCAAAGCAAATAAAAAGCAATTTAGACAAACATCATGTAACTTGTTACAAGTAGCTGAGTTGTGGAACCCTCACTCCATGCATTCCGGGCACATGTGCTAATCAATTACACTACCGAGACCCTTCACCCTAACTCAGCTTCTGAATTGTGTATTTACCATACTTGTCAGCACTCACACGTATAAGGCCGCGGTCATACTTTGCGGTGCCGGCGGCAGTGCGTGGCTGTGTATCTCTGCGTCTCCGCCTATGCCACCCTGCCTCGTTGCCTACGTCACCTCCGCACCTTCTTCGTGCCACTCACCATCGCTGTCTGTCAACGCAGCCACGCTGTGTCTGGGGTGAGTGTGACCGCGGCGTAAGGTGTTGAGCCGGTTGGCCAATATTGGCATCGAACCATGAAGCTGAAAGCTTGAGTAGATAATTTACTGGTTTTGATTTTTGATAGCTGCTGATTTTCTCATGGAGTCGAGCTATCAAAAATCAAAAATATCAAAATTGAAATCTACTCAAGCTTCCAGCTTCACGGTTCGATGCCGATATTGGCCAACCGGCTCAACATGCTATACGTGTGAGTGCTGATTAGCTATGGTAAATATACTATTCACAAGCTGAGTTAAGGTGAAAGAGGTGTCGGTAGTGTAATGGATTAGCACATATCCCCGGAAAGGATGAAGCCCGTCCGACGCCAAAGCTTTTGCCCATAACTTAGCATACTTGTGACAAATTTCGCATCGCGAGCTGCGACGAAAATCAGCAGCTATCAAAAATCGAAAACATCAAAATCACTATAAAAATTGCTGGGCATTATACCTATAAGTTTGCAGTCGATGGGCTATGCTCCAAACGTCGTGATAGGATTGTCCCGGTTGAGTTGTATCGCACGGGTCACGTCATAAGAGCGGTTTTGGTTTTCCGTCCCTATTACTATTGTATGACTGCAAATCAATTTCGAAAGAAAAACTATTCAGTTGAGTAGATGTAGAGGTCTGAGGCATTTTATTGCACCTAAATTGCTCAGCGGATGCTATTGCTGGTTGTTTTCATTTTTTTTTTTTTGAATTTTGAACTTCCATGGTTAGTAACAAGGCTCCACGTCCGCCATTAGCACCTCTGACTTTTGAAGGTGCTGTCCCAGAGGTTGACGCCAAGTCGGTGCGCACAGAAACGCCTCTAGTTGGACATACAGTATGTGTCCTGTACGGAACTGATGAACGTCTACGGAAGCAACTTATGGAAATTTTGAAAAAATTTGGAGCAAATGTGGTTGCGAATCCGGGTAGGTATCATTCATTTATTTGCTTATCGTTATGTAAAAGCTGCTCTATTAGTTTGGGCCTGACTGCTTTCTGTTTTTGTATTTACTTATAGTAACTACTTATGCCTGTAATTTTTATGAATTGTTTTAAAGTGGATGAAATGAGTCTGGTTGTGGCGACAACAGACAAACACCTCAAGACACGAGCTCAAATTGAAGCTGGTACGACAACGGTGGTCCGTGCCAAATGGGTGCTGAGATGCGAGAAACAGGGCAAAGTGGTTCCTTGGTAATATCTTCAAACCTTGAAAATTATCAAGCATTTACATCTATTCTTGTTATTATTCAAGCAGTAATTACTTCTTTCTAATGAAATTTAAAGTTGTTCGATAAAGGAGAAATTCTAGAAAAACTAACGTGGGCAATATTTAATGAAAGCTTGATATTCATGAGGTCACGCATACACTAGCGGTCAAAAATATATGCGTTTATGGATTGCACCCTTCTTTGTTCGACGTTTACATTTCTCATTCAATTTTTTTGTGTTTTGAAGGCAATTGGAACTCAATGGAGCAAGGGTATTCCAGCTGGGTAGGGCGCAGGATGAAAATTTAAAAATTTATTTACTGAAGTCTCTGAAAATGACCAACTACGTGTCTCTGTGCTATAAAGTGCCGTCATGATTCCAAGGACGTGTAGTGGGGTCCTAGCCCTATTCCGTGTCACTTTCTGCACATCTGCTCATTTTGATAAGTTTGAGCTTTTATTTATTGCTAATTGATTTTTGAGAGGTTTGGTCATTTTCAGAGTCTTCAGTTGAATATATTTTTCGATGCCCTACCCAGCTGAGACTTTGCTTCACCGAGTACCAATTGTCTTCAAGTCACAAAAAAAATTGAGTGAGAAATGTAACGTCGACGGAAACTATGGTTAGAATCCAAGACCGCACATATTTTTGACCGCTATGTAGGTCCAGGTCAAGAATGCGAGCGTTTTGCCAAGAGTTTGAAAACCAGATGATGAGCTGGACCATAATGCGATTCAGCATGGAAGGGCGGTTACCGAGTAGTCTGCTTAGCTTGCAGAAGACCACCCATGCGATCGCTTCTCTACAAGTGCTTTCCAGAAGATGGGATGCTGCGGCGTGTCAAGCATAAGGGTTTACTAGGCTACTCTAGTTCGCGGCAGGAAGAATGTAGACGAGGATCCAAGGATTCTTGATGCTAAAAGGGGCAACGATGGAGGCAAGGTGAGGATGAGGTGGTTGCATATACCCATTGAGCGTAGACTGCTAAGAAATCTTGGGGGGCGTATTATGTTCTCAGAAAATCCCATTGATATCGTCTGAACACCTTTTTGTGACTACGTGACTCGTCCGGATTGGATTACGATGGAATCCAAGTTTGTAGCACATCTTAGTACAGTTCCAGGATCAGTGGCCGCCTGGGCCACGTCTAATTGGTATCAGACCACTCTGAACCATGAAGGCACTGACTTCTACATCGGCAAGCCCCTAAATCATTGTACAGGCTAAATCGCTTTCAAATTCCACTACAGCTCTGAATAGTAGCATAGGGCACGGCTGAAGCTGCCGTCAGACTTTGCGATTTTGCGGTATAGCAGCTCTGCATGCGAAATTGCGGCATTGCACAATCTCAAGGTCGTGGTATCGCGTGCGAAAGTGCGACGTCGCGAAGTAGCAAAATCGCGAAGTCTGGCGGCGGCCCAATAGCAAGGGAAGTTTATTGATTTACACCAAATGCATCACCTCTTAGATAACCAGTGAAACCGTAATTTGAGGAAAAAGGGATTTGGTATTTTGATCGGTGTCCCCATTTTCTACCTTTCCATTTTTTTGAACGGCCTGGAAATGACGTAACTTTCAAAATGTACCTGAACCTACTAGGTGCTGAATTTTGATAAATAGCTGAGAGAGCAATCTACGCATTATTTTCCTTAGAAACGTTTCATTATGTTTATTTAATCCCTCCCTCTACAAATCTGCATTTTCTCGAAGGCGAGGAACTATGAGCAAAACAGTTGTTAGTTATTGTTGCGGCGCGTAAATCAAATTGCTGACCCTCGATAAGACACATAGCGATTATCTTTACGACGTGTATATCGTAGATATATCGCCCCAGCGACGAAACAAAGAGATCTCTCGATGAACAGGTGGACGTCGTGGAATTGTGAAATGATTCCGTCCATAACTGATTCCGATCCATAACTGATTCCGATAGACTAAATTCCAAGACTGAATAAGTCTCTTTTCATTTTTATAATAGACTTAATTTTAAGACTAAATAAGACTTTGTATTTTTGATTTTTGTCCATAATTGATTTCAGTAGACTGTTTCAGGTGGTTTTGGATTTGTTTATCTTCTATAGTGTTGCTATTTGAAGGTTAATAGTAGAGCCATCGAGTAGTAGCTATAAAATGCTTCCTGTTGCTCTGCTCGTTCTTCTTCTTCTTCTTCTTCTTGTTCTTTTTCTGCTCCTTCCTAGCTTTAGCTCCGCGCCGTCGCAAAGCCTGTTGTACTTGTCAGACATTGCCACTTGTTCATATAAGGCATACACGGTCGTGACCTGCACTTCAGTGAGGTCGCTCTTGATGACGTCGCTCCACCTCTTCTTTGGGGCTCCGCGTATTCTGCTTTTGATCATCTACCGACATAATTAGAAAGGGTTATGAAGTTTTATGGCGGCGTGAAAATGTCATTAATACAAAGAAAACGAATCCAAGGTGCTTGTAGATGGTGTAGAAGGGAATCTTAACAAAATAGACTTCTCTAGCCGTCCACATTTCAGATGCGTTAGTACCATTCTACTTCAACTTTTAAGGACTTAAGGTTTTTGGTAGGATTACTTGGAGCCATCGTAGAATGAAAGGTTGAATGATGTTGAAAGATAACGGAGATGCGCCGTAAATCCGGAGAAGCAAAATCATTCGACATGAAACACGCAAAAAAAGAGAGAAGGAACCATCTAACAATTAAAACAAAGAATATAAGATATGCAAGTATCAACATGAAAACCTGCAGTTACGGAGGGTGTCATTTTCTAATCTTCCAGAGTGAATATGCTCGCACTTCTGGAAGTGCCACTACTGCGTAGTCACTGCCCCTGTAGCTCATCGGTACGGTCCTCGAATCGGGACCTGGACGATTTCCTGCGGCTTTAGACAAATATACCTACAAGGCCCATATGCGGTCTGCTTTCCTACTAAGCTATGACAACACTTTAACGTGTGCTAGAGCCAAAAAGCCTAAAATGCAATAGCTGGTCTCAATAGTAAAAGGATAAAGGTTAAAGTTTTTGGCGTTAATCAATCCCTTCTGTGGGATGCGCCGCACATTCTAGTTCCATTCAGAATCGTGATGGCTGGTGAATGTGATGTGGCCTATACGATGACTTGCGGTGGCCAGCCGATGTACAAGTCAGTGCTTTTATCCTCCCAGACGAGTGTGGTACCAATTTACCGACCCCGGAGGGATGGAAGGCTTGGTTGGCCTGGGCGGGCGTTGATGCGGGATTTGATCCCCGCACCATGAGAATGGGGTGCGCGCCACCTATCACTACACCACCTCCGCCCGGTCTCAATAGTACTCTCCCGAAATGGTTAGGTGAAGTCCTTATGCTTTTGGAGGAATTCGGTTCATACTTTGAAGAATTTCGATGAGTTCAATACTTTTGCCGTGGAATGAAGATTTGTGAATTTTTCCAACCGGTGCTTGGATTTCCATTAAAGGATGCGTACTATGTCGTACAGGAATGGCCTTATCCAAACGAGGAGCTTGGTCCCCTTTCGACCAGAGGGACGGCATTCCTTTACTGCAAGGAAGCACCTCTTCGAGCTGGGTCGACGGACGCAGGAGGCAAATTTTTGCCCGGTTTCAATGCCCAAGACTCGTCATAAAGATGGAGAATTCTTCGGGACCATTGAAACAATTCGGCTTACGTTTTTCTGAACCCATTCGATGCTGTGTCTGTGATAAACATTGTCAACTTTACTTTTACTACTTGCGCATCTTTGTGTGCACCTGCTGGCCTTCCCTCCATATTTACCGTACAGAATGTGGCACCTTGCCCGCAGGGTACTCTCAGGTATTGAGGAAAATAGCCGTTCCACTACGACCCCCTCCCACTACAAAGACCGAATATGACCCCTCCCCTTTTTTGGCCTCTACAAGACCAGTAACTTTTGCCGGATTGTGTAGTTGCAATGTGCTTTTTTGCTATGTATTCTTGTTTGAAACAAAAGACATTTACTTCACATTTTCTTACAGCGATTCTCTGAGAAATACCCCTCGCTTCTCATGTGTCCCCCTCCTATTCGGACAAATACGACCCCCCCCCCCCCCTGTCGTCGAGGCATCCATGACTACCGGTGTATCCTGCTTGCCCGTGCAATGTTTTTCCAGTATACCTAAAAAGCGGGAGACGGTACCTGATTCACTCAACAAGTAAATTGAGGCTACTGTATTTACGCCTTTTCCCTTCAAACGCCTCGCTCTTCAAACCAATCTCTTATCGATCCAGATATCTAACCGTTCCACAGCGTTTTTTTTCTGTGGAACGTAACGTCCTTTTAACAAATGAATGGAGAGCTGATATAAATCAATTGGTTTTTACTGACTCCGCCCAAATTTGATTTGTGTGGCTAAAGTCGTGGGTTGTAAATAATGAGACGGGTTTTACCGGATGATTTGGCGACTTTGATATAGATTACGGTAGCGATGGCTGGCGTTGAAAAAGCAAAAAAAAAACTCTATGCTTCGAACCTTGTGAACTGCTGAGAAGGATAGGTCTGAGGTAGGCGGAGGTATAGAAGAGATTAATTCTACTGATTCTGTGGCTAGTAAGTATGTGAACAATTTCATCCTGCAATTGTGGGTTTGATTTTTGGGATTCAGCGGAAAATGCTCCGTGTTCGCCAGTCATGGGAAAAGATGCTCACCTTACCTATCCTTCGTTATCTCACTTGTTCATCTGAAGTCTTTCATCTTGGAGATGGAATCCGTCATCATCCTAGTTGAAGGTGTTTTTGAGATCAACTTGACCATAAATTACTTTTTGTGCAATTTTATATTTCATATTTTTTTATTTATATTTGTAGGTAACACATATGTTGACCATAAGTTAATGAATTATTTAGTCCCCATGTACTCCATCGTTGCCTCCGGGTCGTTCCCGAAAAGCTCGCGTTCAAGAACTCGCAAATCTTCTTTGGTTGGCGGCAGTGTGACACATGGTGCGCTCGACGAGAGATTTATGTATTTGCTTGGTGTGGCCTACCACGTCCAAACTCTCCAAGCTTCATCAACCTCACCAATCCCTCAGGCATCGCTATCGGGTGACCTGTCAGTCGTCTAAAATATTGTAGTCGAGAAAGCTGCAGCGAGTCAGTGAAACACGGCCCAAAGTTTCCGACTATCTTCGGAAGGTCGAGTGTAGTATCATCGTCTCTAGGCTATTGAAGCAGCAATCTTGAGTGAATTTGGCTTAGAACTACGATCTTCAATGCCAACGATCAGCAGCCGTTTTGATTTGAAATAGGAGTTAATTTTTGGGCAATCTTTGATTACGGTATAACACTGGTATTTGCAATTAATTGGCTTAATCGCGGCAGAGTGTAGATGTCGTCACTGCTGTATCTATATATGGCTCTCGATGCGTGCATGTGCGTTGGTTTGTAGCGCTTAAAGCAAGAAAATAGGATAAAATGTATTTCAAGAATGCTCTCCTTTCAGTGCTCTGGTACGTACTCCATATACCCATACTCCGAACGGTGTTTACAGCAAAGATTCTTGGGCTATGAACAGGGTGCACCGAGAGTTGAGGATTCCTCGAAAATGAGTTTTAATTGACGGAAGGGATTGAGAAGAAGGGGGGGGGGTCGTAATTGCAAGGGTCGGCAATGGTCCCAGGCGAGATGATAAGCGAAAGGCGCCGTCAGTTGACCCGGTTATGTAAGAAAATATGAAAATATGACTAAATTTGAGTGAACAACCAAAAATTACTCTAACAGAATACTGCGCAATTGGCAATAGTTACCGATACTGTAGAGGCTATGTAGATGTTGAAAAATGGGACGGATCGTGTTCGGGTCCTCATTGAGGTGGAGGGGGGGGGGGGTCGTACTTAAACGACCACTTTCTCGACACCTGAGCGTGTTAGGCTATGACTTTTCCGAAGTAATAAAATTTACTTCGTCAATCAGATCACTGTTGTGCGTGAGGTAAGGAGTGCAGCCGTTGATAAGATCGCTGTTAAAACTTGACGTGAGAAGCTACCGTATCCCGCAATCACCGCAACTGGAAACGCCATAAATCTAGAAAGAAAACTGTAGCAACTGTCCGGTTAGGAAGCGGTGCTCGATAATTTATGGGGGAAGACTTGTGCTGAAAGTGATACGTGTGTGGATTCATCGCCATCAGTAGATCCACGTAGATACACACACCATGCTTTTCACTCTCACTCTGAAAATAAACCCCCTATGAAAGCCGGGACTACATACTATTTGGTCATGAGAGGGATTATGTTGAGCAGTGAGTGGAGTCTAAAAACTCACCTATGGAATGGCAGCAAATGGTTTTTTGTTACCTATCAACCCAACTCACAGATGAGCTTTGGGGATTAATAGAAAACTCAGTGGTTCGTAAGACAAGAGGTACGGACGGGTGGGGGGGGGGGGGGGAAATACTCCAAAAAATCGCGTCAGCGGCGTCGCACTCGCGGCGCCACCAGTACGACTTGCGAATCGATTTTGCTCTTGGGAGCCCGGCAGTGCGTGGCTGCGTCACTTCTGCACTCCACCCATGCCACACTGCCTCCTCCAGCCACGTCACCCTGCCTCCTCCACCTTTGCCAAACTGTCTCGCTTGAAGGCTGCCAGCACTGCCACTGGCACTCGCACCCGCCGCGCCGCTTGCCGCGGGCGGCCACGCGATTTTTTGGCGTATTTCTCCCCACCCGGTACGGACCACTAACCATTTCTAGTATACTAACTTTAAATATTTTCTCCTAAATTTTTTCCTATTTGCAATAATACGAGTAATAGAACTGCTTAGGACAACTGAATTGAGAATTTGTGTGGCAATGAGAAGTACTGGTAGCGATAATAGTCAGCACGCTGTGAATTCGAAACTGTATAATCGCTTTCGAAGCTTTGTTCACTTGCCCTGATTATTCATGGCCTCTCTTATAACTGTATTAAAGCATTGAAAATGCCTGCATCCTCTCAAAAACAAAATTTTGGACTATCCTTGTTATAATCACTGACGAAGGGGTGGTATATAGCTTTAATAGTAGGCGTATTCAAGAGTTTGGACAACACACCTCACCGTGTGAGGCCGCCTTCATATTCGCGCCAGCAGAGCACTGCTGCACCTACAGGCAGCGAGGCAGAGTGGCATGGGGAAGATGCAGAGACGACGCAGGCAACGAGACAATGGACAGGGTGGCACAGGCGAAGACGCAGATACACGCATTCACGCTCTGCCGCCGATACCACCAAGTATGAACGCGGCCTAAGCGGCGTCAACCGGAGTTCTAGAAAGCGTGAAATTGAGGTGCGCTTCTGGTGCCTCAGTGCACTCCATGAAGACACGGTAATTCCAATGAATGCAGCTACACGGCGCAAAGATGTGGACTTTGTGACATTCCTTTACATATACCCGCCTATACCCACCACTTTCAAACAATAGCGATGAGATCGTTCGGGCGGTTCCCCTCAAAAAAAAAACGAGCAATGTGGGTTGGAGCACTATAATTTTTCACTGCGGACGTACTGATTCTCATGTGCAGTGGCTAACATAGAAGTACATCATGCATGATAGTGTTGGAACTTGCAGAGGATTTTCATACACCTCAAATTCGACATGAATTGAGGTGCGAAGCGAGCGGTTGGAGCAGATTTGTGCGTTTGATTCCAATATATCACGCCAGACATTTCCTTTTATAATATTACTGTTCTTTTGATTGAATGAAGCTGACATGTTGATTTCGAGCCATGATATAGCAGAGGATTTCAGTAATGTTCGATTCCTTGTAAGGTGCGCCTCGTATTCTACTACCATTAAGAATCATGAATTCATTCAATTCATTTGAATCACGAAAAACAATAAAACAATCATGAACCCAAAACAATCATACTCTATATATATCAATAAAACAATAAATGTAAAAATATTAATTATTATAATTTAAACTTTCTTGCTAGTTGATCAAAATTCAGGGAGAAAATTAAATTCTGTCAAAATTAATGAACGAGTCGTTTGTGCTCGCCCAGGGTATCACTTGGGGTTGGCTTATATTGTGCGGTGACGAATGTGCATACGAATGACATGTTTTCGTGCAAAAAGGTTTCTCTTTATTTCTATCATATTATTCTTCGTATAATGTACTCCCCGTGTTCACGCTGATGCTGGAGAACTCATTGAACATAAGTGAGGGGGGTTCTTCTTTGCGTAAAGATGCCTATCATTCACAGTATCCCTGCCTTGAAGTCAATTATTTTCATTTATAATTTATTGTGAAATAGCTATGAACTTTAGGACGGCTGAGGAGGTCCTGAACGAGATCGAGGATGGCTTCACGATCGAATAAACAAAAGCAAGCAGTCGCTTCGAAGGAGGGCATGTTAAGGCCTACGTTCCCATTCGAATATCTGTTTCTAATTTGTAAAAAGTATTTGTAAACACATGATACTATGCATTTCATGATTTGATTTTCATATTTTAATTTAACTATATATCTTTCACGACGATACCTCTTTTTCTCTGCACTTTTCATTTGTTGTTTCCGTTCTCTCTTGGCAATCACCCTGTTGGGCGTATTAATAACTGGAAAGCTATGTATGTGAGCAGCGAATTCATTCATGAACGCTTCTTGTAAGAGTAGTAGCACCACTGAGTGTTTGTGCTTTTGTAAACCAGTGTCGTAAAATTGCGTATAATAAATATAACTTTACTTCTACGGTAATTATGAAGCAATGCACTGAGCTGCATTTTTGCCATAAACTTTGCATGGAATGTTAACTTGAATTTATTATTGTCTTTTGTCACTTCGGCAGTCGGTTATTGATTGTTTTCTATTGTTTATAGGAGCTATAAGGCAAGTAGAGCGTCAGTGTGAATTTCTGTGGTCAGGCGGAGTGGCGCAACCATTTTAAGCGCGGTCTCGTTGTGATGATGGGTGTCGGATCGGGTGACGTTTTCGGGTAGGTGATAACCCCACTCCAACTCGGTAGTTTAATAAAAGTAACATTATTCGTGAGCTCCTCAGTAAATCCTTGACCCTTTGACTCCAGATTCCTCGGTGCATTGCACTAGTAAGATCTGAACCTAGGGATTATGTAGGTGTAGTCGGCTCCCGTATCTCTGATTTATAGTATGATTCGCTGATGCAGTCACCATCATTTTGCCTTTTTTGGATTCATTTTCCACTTTTCATGTTTACTCAAAGGCTGTGATTGGGGAAATCGGACGAAATAGGGAGTGGTTACCGAATATAAAAGTCAAAGCATTTTGTGGAGCGATAGGGAAAAAGAAATCGAGAGAAACGGTCAAGAACCCGAGAAATAAATTCCCTAACCAGCGCTGTTTCTCAGCGCACACAACTTCTCCGGCAGCTTTACCGTGTAGTCCTTTAGCAGAATGAGGTTTCTAACTTTGAGATACCGTATCTCTGATCTATACTATGATCCGCCATTGCAGTCACCATCACTTTGTCTTCTCAGGATTCATTTTCCGAAATTCATCCTTACTTGAGTGCCTACTATCAGATCAGTTATCGTTAGACTTCTCCTTCATTTCTGATCTGAACCGGGTACAGCTTCCTCTGTGAGCCGAGAAGTCAGAGCTAAGCCCCAGTCTCTCGCGTAGACTCGATGCATGATCAAAACGCTGCAGAACGAGTTTTAGCTTAGTTGAGTGCATGGCGCAGCAGATAGAGTTAGGTCAACGGTGACCACATTTATGCTACCGATTCAATAAATCCCTTCTGATTTTCCATTCATCGTTAAGTATAATGAATCCACATTTTCCGTTCACACTGTTATCACCGGAGTGCACGAAAACCTCAGAAAATTTCAGTTTCAAGCAGACCTGTTTGTGCAGTGTCATTTGAAAAACAATTGAAGGGCTATCAATATCTCATTTCTGTCGCCACAAGACCACCCATATTTCTCGTGTCGTTACGGTTATCATCATCGAGCACAGAAAAAGCGTGATAAACGGCCGAAAACGGCGTTTATCCACGTCTTTGTCTCGTAGGCTGTCACACTTCACCAGCGTTTGAGGTTGGCTGATTCACGATGCAATTCACAGCTGAACTGATCTGATTCGCCATAAGGAACTTGATTTTGGAGTTAGTCGAGAATAAATGAGGCTTACAGCTGGTAGACAATTAGAAGAAGGCGACATACTCCTAGATTATGGTATAAATAAGAATGAGCCATGCATCTTGTTTCTGTTCATATCGCCGTAGTCTTTCGATGAACACTCGTCTTATACAGTCCAGTTCCCGTAGGCTGACGGGGCGTGGCCCACAGAGTCGGGTGAGAGTGTGTGGCGGGGTGAGAGAGATCGATACAAGTCCGTAGGCCTCGCCCTGCCAGCCGTAATTGAAATGGACTATACAATGCTTTGCCAAATCGTGACCTTTCGGTACCAATGGTTCACCAATTCACGCACCTCAAACTGGTGGCTGTGTAGCCTTATGTCGAATTTTCACTATGCGGCGACGCACTCGCGGCGACAGCAGCGCGACTTGCAGCGGTCGGTTGGAATTCCGCTCAGGACGCAAAGGGCTGCTACCATGAAGACTTTTTAGAGAATTAGTTGATCATCTCGTCATCATCTGAAAACAACAACTTCTGTACCCTCAGAAGACAAAACATTAACATAAAGAGTAGAAGAGACAATAACATTATATGATAACAATCTTAGTTAAGGAATAATCAATTAAGGAGTAAAACAGTTATGGAATAAAACTTCAAAGCCAGCGTACGCAACGTACGCAATCACACGCGAAGAAATCCGCTACGCGCGTCCGCGCGCTACCGCCCCGAACTGGTGAATGGCTAGCTTAGTCAAGCGGTATTTGATTCAGAATGGCCTAGTCAAACACCTCTTACCAATGTCTCACCAATGCTCATGAAGGGCTCAACGAATATTATAAACACTCCAGGGTCGCTGTGAAAACTGGCTGCTTTCTCTTCAAAAAACGGCAGTGGCAAGTATCTCCTCACACACATTTTGCAAAATGGGACCATGCGCAGGCCAGTCATACTTTGTCAGTGTCACCTGGTGCCGTGTGCGGTTGGTGAAAGTGCTTGCACGACGTAATGTAAAGTTTTATTGTGACTATTGCGTAGAACTGACGAGTAATATTACAGAACCTTCTAAATACATTTCGTATATAAGGTAAGTATAATAATAGAAACCAAATAAGTGATTTGGTGTAAAAAACTGATTAAAAGAATTGTGCATGGAAAAATGAGTCCCTCTGTTACCCCTATAATTATGTTGTATTTACTAAATAAGAGCCGCATGCAAAGTTTACGAGAGAGAGTGAAAATCCAGCAACGATATAGCTCCTTAAAACCGAGGGGCGGGGCGTCCAAGAAGGAGCCCGCCACGTCGTTCACCGCGGTTGCGGACGGTTGTGGGTAGAAGAAATTACGTAAGCAGTCCCACTCTCTCTCTCCAACCGCGGCGGACAAGGAGGCGGGGCCTATATGATTGTAAAAAGGACTAAAAATGTGGCTTGTACCTCGGCCTGCCACTACAAGTAACTGCATTGAGGAATCTTCTTTGCATCTCACTACATACGTTCCTGCATAGAAGTAGAATTTGTGGCGCATCCCAGGAAGATTTGATCAGCATGAAATGCTTTATTGTTATTTTGGTGCTAATCACATTATTTGTTCCCATGAAGCATCTCTTGGTACCAACACATGTCCTTGCTTCATTGACGTTCGGAACCCTGCTATTTCAAAAGCCGAAACTTTTACTATTTCATACAAATTTTTTGAATGAACTCATTAATCTTGAAGTTTCCCTGAAGACATCTTTTTTTTTGCTTTTCTCTTGTTTTTCTCGGTCCTTTTATTATTAGCCAAGTATACCTATAAACATAGGGCAATGTGTAAGAAAGAATCATTGCCGTGATCGGTGGCCGATAAAAAGAGAACGTGAGGTATCGCGTGGATGTCATAAATTAAAGGATCGGCATCTCGGAGGGGGTTGTAAATCGTGGCCGACAGATCACCAGCCGCTGATTATCAGGGCAGTTCTCGAAGTGCCATAGGCTTGAGATGATGTCGCTCGATAGTGCGCTTACATATGAATATGCGTTTATAACGTTTATGAATATGTGAACCAATAATTAATTGACTATCGGCTCCGAAGATGTTTACTGAATTTAAGTGAGCACACAATGTTCCTTAAAATTTTCAGATAACAGTACTGGCGTGCGCCGTATCTCTGAACTCCGCACATAAACTACCGAGAGATGCAAAGGCTGTCATGATTTTGTACAGGCCCGGTATAGCAGTTGCCTGTGTGCATGAATAATGTAGCCTGTCCGACTTCGTTAATTTTTTTTCGAAAATTTAAAAACAAATTTTTCTTAAAACCTTTTTGATCTTTGCATTTCCCCACTTACCACCATGTTTCATCATCGTAGGTGAGAAAACTCAGAACTTTCGAGAAAAGCTATGCAGTCAGGTAATTAAAAGTAAATTAGTATGGCTTGTATCAGTGTAAAAAAATTTAGACTTCAGGCCGGCTTTCAGTGACCTGTAGAAGGGTTCAGTTGACGGTGTAACCGAAACAAGAATACAATATGTTGGGCACAATCAACGGTACTGTGCAAGATTCCTCCATCCCCCCCCTCCCCCACCAAAAAAAAAAAATTCCCTTTAATGATTACATCAGTATTTAGAATTTGGTACTTCCAATAAACCGTTGCGAAATTTCTTTTGGGCAAGTGATCTCATTTCGAACCCATACATAGGTGGTGGTGCAGTGAGAGATGGCGCGCACTTCCATTCTCATGGTGTGGGATCAAATATCGCACCAATGCCCTACTAGGCCAAGCAAGCCCTCAATCCCTCTGGGCTTGATTAATCGGTGTCCGATCAGTATGACTAAAGCATGACTTTCACATGGCTAACCCCTCAAGTCATTGTATAGTGCAAATCGCATTCATCTGCCATCACGTTTCCGAATTCAATTAGAATGCGCGGCGCATCCAACCAAGGGACTGATCATCGTTGAGACCTTTATCCTTTTTTTCCTTTCGTAGATTTAAATGTTCACTCCTTCGAACTATAATTTCGCCGTTTTATCCGGAATCATACCCTTCTCAGTTCTTGCTTATGGCAAAAAACCTTTATGTTTTAGGAAGGCCTGGCAGTACCATATGTTCTAGACGGCTTGGCAGTACCAGTCTATGATGATTGATGGAAATACTGTCAAGTACAAACTCCCTCTGCAATTAATGATGTATGCAAAAAGGGCCTTTGAAGTCCCCATTTCGTCATTTAATGGACTTCAAATGTGTGACGCTTTCTAAGACTTCAGGACTCTTCAACTCCCAGTAATTTTTTCGAACTTTTTTAGCATGACATTTAGTGGAAATAATCAGACGGTTTCCAAGTGACATTTACGGGTGAAAGAATGAATTGTCATGCTGAAGACGACCTTCTAGCCATCACTACCGTTATCGGTTTCAGAAATTAGCTGAGGGATATGGTGAACTTATTGAAATCCTTGTCAAAAACCCCTCAACCAAATCCTAGATTTTTCAGAGCATTGTGAGTTTTGTCCAAACAAAATCATCCATCTACTCCATCTACGATAGGATCAAATAGCGAGATAATAATCGCACTATTCAAACGTTTTCAGATCGGTTGTGTTCGTGATCTTTCAGCCAGCTACCACAGAGGAGAGCGCATGGCGTTAATTTCGCTAGTAATTAGACACACCAACCTAATTTTGTATAATATCATAAGAAATGGCCTGAGCGAAAACACTAGAAAAGCTGCAAAGATTATAATTGTAGAAGACAGGTTATAGCTGCAAAGCTTATAACGGTGCTAGTTGTAACACCTGCCAATCTCCGGAATCATTAAGACCTTCATGAAAGTGTCGAATGGACTTCGCCATTTCAAGGATAAAAGCTGCTTGTGAAAGTATGTGAAACGGTGACCAAAAGGATTATGGCCTTGAAGTAACGTGGGAGCAGGATCAATCGGGTTTTCTAACCGAACAGTCCTATCGAGAATACAAAACCCGATGGATACTGATTGTGGTGCTGCACGTTTTTCACTACTATGAAAACCCTTACAAGCCTTCAACAACTGTGAGCGAAATACTGTGACATGGCTCACCCTAAGTAGTCGATACACTCGAGACAATTTCTTTGTCTCAGTTTACTTCTGGGGTGCCTCAGGAAAAAAATTCAGTGAGCCTAGTCTAGGGGTGCGGCTCAAGGAAAAGAAGCTAAAAATCTAAGCAGTGCGGGGAGATAATTCCATTCACTCCTTTAATATTTAGTTGATCTCAATTCAGACCACAGTTGTCTAAAGGTTCATTGGAGATCATTTCTAATAGTTGTGAGAGTTTTCTAAAATAATGATGGTTTGTATTCAAACATTTACTTTCAATTGTGTTTGTTGCAAATTAAGTAATCAGTTGAAGAGATAATGAATTGTTTTACCTGTTTAACAATTATTTACTTGTTTGTAGCAAAGAGTTAGTTCGGTTTCCGTTTCGCACGGGGCCTTAGAGGGGTTAAATTGCCCTTAGGCCCCTTCTAAGTCTAACCTCCTTGAAGGGCACGTGCGAAACGGGGGTTAAAATTTTTCATTGTTTTCCCCCCTTAAAACCTTTGAACATAGTCGCTTCGTGAATAATCATTTTCAATAAACAATGGTTCATTTAGACCGTCCCTTCGTTGAAGAAGTCGCCTGTCCCCCCATTAGGCGATTATCTCGTTGTGTAACCCAATCCGCAATTAGCTGAGCTCTCATAAGTGTTTCTGATTTATTGCCGATGAAGCCATAAAAGTCAAAAACCCTAATCGTTTTAGTCAAATTTGGCAAGTAATCGATAACGTATAAGACCGTAAATCCATGCAATGTGATGGTGATCGACGCGAGAGATAGTGGCAGTGATGACTACGTTGCGACGGTTACGGTAACCCAAGTTCAGCGACTCGTTTGCTAGCTATCTTCAAAACAGGACACTTTTTCATTTCCAAGTCAGCTATTAGCATGATTATTTGTTTATTTTACCAGAACCAGTCAGTAGAGTCTCTGAATACTCACGGAATGAGCCTAATAATTTTCTCTCTCAAGTGCTAAGCGAAAATCCCGGTTCCAGCCACTTTGAGAGGACTGATTCACGATCAAAGGGGGATATCAGGAAAAGACAATTTTTATTTGAAGAAATGCATTTTGTTGGGTTTATTATTGTTTATATCTGAATCTTTAACTCCCATGAGCATCTTGCTGAACCGCTCTGACCATTGTTTGTGCATATTTTGTCCAATTTATAATAAATAATTCTATGAAAAGTGTAAACAATGCCGCCATAAGAATAAGAAAAAGGAGGAGTCAGGATCAACGTGAAATTCTTGCTTGTGTAGTTAGAAGGTATTCGATGGCTCCCAGAAGTGCCCATCAGTTCCTATAACAATTTTAAAAGTATAAACGAATCAATACGCGAAAATTTAACTCCAGAGACCTCCAGTGCTTTTTCTGATTTGGTCTGAATTTCCGCAACTAACTTATTGTATCCAATCAGACTTATTATGATTTCTCTTAATAAACTTTTATTCGAATTGTTCCGCCGTAAACGCTTTTTCTATCGGATTGGGAATAGTTCGACATAATGAACTTTTCGGAAACAGCATACATATTGGGTTGGGGAATAAGTCCTTGCGGTTTTTTTCAACTCCGTTTTTCACATTGTTCGCTTCATCTTTCGACAAAGCTTATATATGCTTTCGATAGAGATTTTTTTGCTCTACAAAATGCTACTATTTGTTTTTCGATTCCTTCGACTACCTGATATTTATGAGGTTTGGAATTGAAGTAAGCTGAATGCAAAAAATTCGCACTTGCGCACCTCATCTTTCTCGTCTGCCATCGAGATCAAAAAATGTATGTCTATATGTTTCGATAGAGCTTTTTCAGCTCTACAGAATGGTACCACTAGCTATTCAAATCGCTAAACTTTTTGTTGTTTTTAAGGCTCACAAATGCAGCACACGCAAAAGGGTGCACTTTCGCTATCGCCTCTTCCTCGCTTACCATCGAGATTGGAGAGAACGTGCATGTATGCGTTCGATAGAGCTTTTTCTGCTCTACAAGATGATATCACTCATCGTTTGTATCCTCTCATATTTTAGCATGTAGGGATAAGCTTCCACCTGTTTTTCAATTCGAAATTGCGTAATGAAAATGAATTTTTTGGCACATCTTTCTGTACTATTTGATAGAGCTCTTTTCGCTCTACAAGATAGTGCTTACAGTTTTTGTTCAAATGGATTTTTGCTATTTTTTAGACCATTTAAAAGGAGTGCCAAGTCGACGAAATCGAGCCTAATCGACACAAAAATGCTCGATTACGTCGACTTGGCACTCCTTTTAAATGATCTAAAAAATAGCAAAAAATCCATTTGAACAAAAACTGTAAGCACTATCTTGTAGAGCGAAAAGAGCTCTATCAAATAGTACAGAAAGATGTGCCAAAAAATTCATTTTCATTACGCAATTTCGAATTGAAAAACAGGTTGAAGCTTATCCCTACATGCTAAAATATGAGAGGATACAAACGATGAGCGATATCATCTTGTAGAGCAGAAAAAGCTCTATCGAACGCATACATGCACGTTCTCTCCAATCTCGATGGTAAGCGAGGAAGAGGCGATAGCGAAAGTGCACCCTTTTGCGTGTGCTGCATTTGTGAGCCTTAAAAACAACAAAAGTTTAGCGATTTGAATAGCTAGTGGTACCATTCTGTAGAGCTGAAAAAGCTCTATCGAAACATATAGACATACATTTTTTGATCTCGATGGCAGACGAGAAAGATGAGGTGCGCAAGTGCGAATTTTTTGCATTCAGCTTACTTCAAATCCAAACCTCATAAATATCAGGTGATCGAAGGAATCGAAAAGCAGATGGTAGCATTTTGTAGAGCGAAAAAACCTTTATCGAAAACATATATAAGCTTTGTCGAAAGATGAAGGGAACACTGTGAAAAACGGGGTTGAAAAAAACCGCAAGGACTTATTCCCCAACCCAATATATTGCGGAGAAACATCAAATTTCATATTTGGGCTCACAAATTTCATATTTGAGCTCATATTTGTAAATTTTTATATCAATCCAATCAGGGCCCAACGTAACTTTCGGAAAAGATACATTCAGTTTGTTTATATTTTATTATTTTGCCTACCATTGTGAAATCATTTCACTTGTAAGCAATTCCCCGACAGAGCACAGTAGTGTAAGTCGGAACTATTGCATATGACACAACATACGTGTCTCGCCACCGAGCGGCATTCACAAAGCCTGAAAAACTCTGGGAAGCCGTCTCTATGAGTGATTACCGTGGGGGCATCTGCTCGCTTTGCTGGCTAAACTCGCTTCATCACCCAGATATTAGCCTTTTACAAAAAAATCCCTCGTGGAATTACGAACGACTGAGCAATTCGAATGATTAAGCGTTATTTAGACGGGACATTTCATAGGACACTGATCTGCACAATAAAGTTTCCCGTCGATTCACAAGATCTCATAGAATTTTGCCTGGTTTCCACGGACTAACGGGCGGAAATGCGAGTAATCAATTAGTAAGTCTAGAATCGTTTCGGTTTCCTAGAAACTTCAATTTTTTCTTCGTTTTTGATATGAATCGTTTTAAAATTAAGTGGGAGACGGTTCTGCAGGCTGGGAGAGCCACTGTAACAATAAACGTAGTAGAAGGAACATTCGGTGACTGATATGCTCCTATCGTCCTATTTCAGGGGGTTTTGTGAAAACACAGGAATAATCACGATGGCCTGAAGAAGGAGGACATTCAAATTTTCCCGATTCTTGAGCGGTAGACGAGTGTACGGATGTTCTCAAAGAGCTTCATGCTAGCTGACAATTCATTTTTTCACCCGTAAATGTCACTTGAAGACCGTCTGATTATTTCCACTAAATGGGCACACGCTTCCCATCGAATGATGCACTGTGTATCTAGCTCGTGGTCAGATGGTAGGACTTTAAATTAGTCAAACGTAGAGAGCTTTTGTCTCCTGTTCGTCTCCGTTCATACACTTGAAGAGGACGGACTAAACGAACACATGTGTGAAAATATGTGTGAAAATGGTGCGTGTGTGAAAACGAAACTTTTTGTACGGAAAATCACTATTTATGGTTCCCTAAGTCCATTACCACTTCATAAATGGCTCTTGAAAGCGAACATTGCTAAGGATGCAAACAGGAGGTAAGCTGGCCATGGAGATCTAGGGTATTAAGCCAACCCATTGATGTTTCCCATGCAGTTTACGGAGCGCTGCTGTGCTGGGGATACTTCACCCTTTCAATTGGTAACAATGGTAGTGCGGATATGTATACAGTTCCAGCCTCCAGATTCCAGGTTTTTCATGCTGCTCTATAGATTATGTTGATTCTGATGTTTATTCTGATATATTTCCATCTAGAGGAAGCACCTGGGTTAAGCGGCATTTCATGCACCCAGGGAATAATCTGTGTTACCACCCAAGTCATCACCTTAAACTTCAAAAACCCTTTAATCGTTTGTTTTCTATTTTTTGTCATTTCTTCATTGTTGTTATTTTATATGGTGGACTTACCGAAATACATATTACCACGTTCACACGGCACTCACTGTCAATTCGCACGAATTTGCTATAAATGTCAAATGATATGTAAGGATTACATAAATATAAGATGAAGAGCTGGCCGGGTGATTTGACTTGAAAAATGGAATTTGCCGCGGATTCTTAGTAAGAAAGAGGCTTTACAGCAGCGTGACTATGTAGCTCTCGAACATTGCTCCTCTCATCGGTCGCCCTCTCCTAGTAGTTCTTGTCTTTCTGTCATTACATATGTATATTTATTATACGAATGTAATCAATGATATGTATAGTATTGTTGAATCGAGGGTGGATAGGATGTCCAATGGATAGTAGTAATGATTATCAACCAATGCTATCAACCTAATACATCCTTTTCCTCGTGAAATTACCCATGTATGAAAAGGACTTTTCAAATATAAATTCTCTGAGAAACCCCTAGGACATGAAATTATTGCCAGTCGGCCGTTGTCGTCCTAGAATCGCCCTGGAATTGCCATAAATCGTGTTGTATCGCCTGCTACATGCGTCAGCCGCTCTTGCCGGCGATTTATGGCCGCGATTGTCGACGCCAATTTTTCGGGGTGCGGCGACGACGATGCGATTCTTCAAGCCCCCCACAACCACTGTTGTTCCACACACATCGCTTATCACCTGATAACACTCGTAAATCAATAATAACAACCATTTGAACTGATAAATATAAGGTCGTCGAAAGCAAGGGCAATGATGTTTAACGACTTCCTATTAGTGTGCAGATGATAAACAGGAGGATTGGTAGCAATCAATAGTGGAACTGAATCATCCCGCTTGTTTCTACACATGTGAAAAATTCATGAGCGGGTCATACTGAAGGTTGTACTTCCTGCATTTTCAGGCTGTTTTGATGCTTTTCACACACGCATTATCCGTACTACTCACCGTAACAGTTTACTTCTCATTTCGATTTAGCAAAAACCAACAAAATCCACGCAAAAAGGATATGAAATGTATAAGAGTGTATAGAAATATAAAGTTCTGCTTTACGTAGAAATCAATTCCGAAACTTCTGATCGACCTGGAGCTTGGCGTATATCCTGCTACTGCGGTTAAAAAAGTGCGTTACAAAAATGCTTCAAAAGCAGATCTTGGCCCGAGTTGATAGAATTTAGTCCAATCTCAGGTGAACTTATCGGTAGTGGGCTTCACCATTTACGACAGCTTCTGGTAAAGGGACCCAAAGTCACTACTGGCAGGCTTCCTGTTATGTACACGTAGAGAATCGATAACATGATGATCAGGCAGTTCTCCTTCTTCTCGTTGTTCTTCGGCGCTTCTACCACATGGTGGGAGTGGTTAGCTATGAGGTCTAGTGCCGTCCTTTGTGTATTCTTCTGTTCTTTCTGAAAAATTGTTAAAATGAAATGTGAAACGGTACCCACGCTAAGATAATTGTTTAGGGTATGCTTCGTAGCATTGCCTTTATCACTGTCATACACGTGGATAGCACCTTATTTAGTAGTTTCGAGCTTTACGAGCATTTCGCCAGGTTACGGTCAGTAGGACTGTGTCGTTACCCAGCACTTTTTATGCTACAGAACTGTTGACACGACCCTTGTCATGTCTCCATAAGTTATAGATATGTACGTGTGTTGACTGGCTGATAATCCTGAGACTTAGACTTCGACGTTTACTTGAAGGAATGATGCACGGAAATATGAGTTCTGTTTTCCATATATTTATATTGCACTTGCCTAATAAGGGCAACATGCCAATTCTCACATGAAAAAGTGAGAATCCGGTCAAGATACAGCTCCTCATAGTGACGGCTGAGGAGCGTGGACCTCAGTGTAAGTGTCCGCCCCTTCGTCCTCCGTGGCTGATAGCGAATAGTGAACTTTTACGTGCCTTTCTGTTCAAACTATGCGTTTCCTAGCGCGGGGATGAGGGGGCGGATTCGCTCCATTCCCTCGGCCGACACTTTGAGGAGCTGCACCTTAAACGAATTCTATCTTTTTCTGTGGGAAATTTTACATGCAACCGGCATTATGTAAATACAACATGAATATGTGAGTAATAGAGAAACTTATTTTTCCGTGCACGATTCATTTACCCATCAGAAGCTTTTACTCTGGGCTCTCTCAGCTCAAGCCCGTCATTTGGTTTAGACTGGCAACCCCTTCGGAAAGTGATTACACAATCTATTATCTTCAATCGCACCCACTCTACTTTTCGGGTATCCGTGATCGTGGAGATTCGCTACCGCGAGCCCCCATGAGTCCCCCGTGTTGTTGTGTCCCCTTCTGTGAATTCTCGAATGTTCCACGTATCGCTGCTGATGGAACAGAGTGCACCTGTGTGTGTGCATGTGAATCGAAATTTGTTTCACATCTCAAGTGTGCCCGATAATCGCTACATTTTGAATGGCGGCCATATGTTATTTTTCGCGTCGACAATCGTTCGGTATAAATCACAAACTGGAGAGCGACGGCGGCACGGCGCCTGCGTCATGTCACCATTCGGATTTATCGCATCACTATAGCCTGCTCCATCCGACGTGTGTTTCCATCCGTTCGTGCATGTCACAAGGCACCTTCTGAGAATTCGAATCGCTTGAATCGATCGAATGTGTGATCGCAAAGGAAGTGTACAAAGGAGGGGAATATATACGGGCGATTAGAGCTCATTTGAGGGAAGCTCTCTTATACGCACTGCTCAGAAGATAATCAAATGCGGAATAAAGCTTTAGAAAGATCTAGAAGCAAATAACAACAAGTACAACTAGTTCTGACACTTAGGGACATTCCAACTGTAACATTATCATTCCTCAGGTGTCCCCCCTCCCTAACCTTTACAGCACTCCATGACCTTAGCAAAGATAACAGAATTTATACAGTCTCAAACCTCACTAAACCCTCACAAATCATGTTTACTCTGCTTACCCTTCGCCCTAGCCCAAATACCTAACTGTGTCCTCGGCCGCCGCAGGTCGATTACCCGTCCCCGCCCCGATCTGTGATTGGTCAGCGCTCAATTACCGTAATCGATTTGGACAAGACGGCGCAAGGGCGCTGTTGTGCTGGATTCAAGGCTTTCTCATGATACCATGTAATGTTTTAAGTACTTGCAACCTATAGCTCGCTGTAACATACCTAGAGCATCGTTAAAATAAACTAGCAAAATGTCGACCTGTGTTTTAAATTAAATTTGTGTAGTTTGAAGACTGAAACCAATTTCTGGTTGATTTGGTCGCATTTTTCTGTGTTTGTAAGTTCCCTAGTGGAATCGTTGTGTTGAAATTATCGAGAGAGCGCCTGTTCATCATTGACGCGTTACTGTAATAATTTATGGTCGTCGATGAGCGGCCTTCAAGTTGAGTTGCGTTGGGAAGACGATGACTATGGAAAACTTGAAACTGAAGAACTTTTTTGAAAGTTAAGTGCTCTAGCTTTTATGAAGTCAAGTTTTCGAAGCCTTGGAACTGGAACCTGTCTGAGAGACGTGCTCTTGCGTAGGTGGCTAAAGTTGCAAATCACAAAGAAACATAAAGCTGAATATCTGTTTGAGATTTACATGATATTTACGGGGAGACTCGGACAGTAAAAAATCGGACTGCATCACATATACTAAAAAATTATCATCTTATGTTTATAATCAACTTTCTGTGAATTTTTCATGGTTTCTTCTAAATAAGTTTGCTGAGTGCACTTCTAGAAGATTTTCATTAAGCTGCCTTCTTAGCGTTGTCGCTTTGTTCAGAGCCCGGAAAGGGGGGGGGGGGGGCTTTTATGGAAGGTAATCGTTCAAACATTAATTCAGATTACAAAATCCTGCAGGATTGTGAAAGGGGGAAAACAGTGTTGTATAAATTTTGCAACTTACTTCTAGAAGTGTCGACCAAAGAAGTCTACCTGTCACCCTGACTAGCAGCAGAGAGGTAGAAATGGACAAAAAAAGTAAATATAAATAGGTAGAGATTCCGAGTGAGTCGCCAAAAAGAACCCTTTGAGTGTGGTTATAGCCAACGATGCTTATTTTATCATTCACGTCATGATTTTGCTCCCTGAATAAATCTTTCTATCGTTGGAAGTGCTGAGCCGAAGAAGGAAAATTTCGGTCTCCGGCGGTACGGGAACTCGTATACCAGGCTTCACCGATTTTTCTCTTTTGGATCAATAATTCAGAGGAACCATTATAGTATTTTTATCGGAGTAAGTTATATTCATAAGTAAATTGCACGATAAAGTGGGCGCGATTTGCTCACGTGATCACACTCAATTGCTTCCGAGATCATCGGACTTTGGATGTGCTTTCGATTCCTTCTTCCTTAATCTTTCTTTGAAACTGAGGGACAATTCTTTTGCGGTGTATATGCTTGTGCACTTTTATGTGTTTACGTCCAATTTCACCCGCCTTTCACGGTTTTGTTTTTGAGTTAATCGATCGACTACCGGGCGCTCTCCACCACTTCGCACATGGTTTGCTAATATTTTACCAAGCATTTGATTAGTTTCCGATTAGAAGGGTGCTGAAGTGTAGGTTACAATCCACTCGAAGATAGGAGTAGCCTCCAGTAAGTGCAAAAGTCGAACCAGAAAAAGACGCATTCACCTAATCGAATACCAGAAGCCATTTTTTAAGCAGACCTCACAGAAGTCATAAGTGTCCACTTACTGGAGATTTGATTTTTCATTTCTTATAGGAAAATTCTCCCAAAATGTTCAGTTTTGACAATAGTGTTGAACTTGAGATTTTACGGTTTCAGTCAACAATGAGATTTTACTGGGGTTTGGTGAAATGGACAAGGCGCTATTTTTATGATTTTTCAATCTTTTAACGATTTCGTGAAAAAAATCTTCATAACGTAATTGAAAAGCTAAGATTTTGTTTTGAAAGGACATTGGAGACGCTTACGCTGGCGCTTACGATTTCAGGGGATTCTAAAAATCATTCGAAAATGACAAAGACGGAAGAAAGACGTTACGGCTGAGATGAATAAGCAAAAAATAACATCTTGTATTCTACTTATTACTTATTCAATACAGGTTAGGACTGAATACAATGCTGTGAATGATCCCGTGCAGCTTTTATTACAGGTTTTAGTCTATTCTGTCCGAGTTAACAGAAGTTTTAAATTTATCAGCTAAACAGGCCACCTGCAATTAATTATGATTTCTCCCGTTGTATGTAGGTTTCAGAACACATGCACATTAAGCTTTAAAACAAAAAAAGACAAGAATGACGGAGTGGAAATATTGATCGACTCTTCAGTGATCAATAATCGGGTCCACGGGCTCCAAAGTATTTTTTAAGCAAAATTCGGTGGCTAGCTGTTTAGTCGTTCGAATAATTGTAGGACATGACGGGCAGTTCTTACCTGGTTCGTGATCAGCTAATATGTCAATCGATATTTAAGACAAAGTCGATCGATACTATAGACATGCTTACTTGGAATCGTTATATATTAGTTTTCTTTCATGCATCGAACACATGCTTTCAGTGTGAAGTGCATTGGTAAGCTCTAAACGCTTGCCTCCCCAAATGCTTGCTGTGCTTTTCTATATCTACTATGGTAGTCCACTTGTGAACCGATCTATCAGTCATAAAGGCCTTAGGTAAGCGGGAGAATTTGCTCTGAGATTTTGAGACTGAATAACTTCGTTTGTCTTTCAGAATTTTCAAATGATTTGAAAATGCATCTCCATCCAGGTTCCCAAAAAAATAGAGCGTCTCACCCGTTCATTACTATCGGTACTTTTGTATCGTGCCAATACCTCTGCGAGCAAGAAAGGTAGCCTTTGTTGGCACCGTATCTTTTGCTTGGCGACTTATTAAAGTAACCCCATCTATGGTCAAGCCTGATGTCGGGGTGAACTTTTGATTAATATAACTCCTCCTTGGGTTGATGCTGTCAACGCTGCCTGTAGAGATCACCTCATTGGTCCAGAAATCATTTGAAAAAGGGCTGGTCATGAAGGATTTCTTTAGAGATTTTCAAAAATACAAAGGCCCGCTTTTATAGCCCATGTAGGCCCCTCGGCGATTTCTTGACCCTTGCTCGATCCCGCTGTCGACTTGACACTACATGTACTTGTGTACCAGTGCATGAACGTCGAACTTCATGTCGTTCATGCATTTTTTGTGCACTTACGGTCAAAGAAAATCCATGAAAACGATTGTAGATTTTAATTACAGTTTTCTCCTTTGTACCAACGAGGTTGTTAGACCGTGTATAAAATTCCACCTAACAACCTCGTTCGCATAGCAGGAAAATTTTGCATTCTTGTAGTAACTTTCGCATCGCGAGCTGCGGCGATAAACAGCAGTTATCAAAATTTAAAAATATCAAAATCATTACTAAAGCTTTCAGCTTCACGGTTCGATGCCGATATTGGCCAACCTGCTCAACACGTTATACGTGTGAGTGCTGATAAGCTATGGTAAATATACCATTCAAAAGCCGAGGTAAGGTGAAGGTGGTGTCGGTAGTGTAATGGATTAGCACATATCCCCGGAAAGGATGAAGTGCGGGTTCGAGTCCCGTCCGGCACCGAAGATTTTGCCCATAACTCAGCATTCTTGTAGTAACTTTCGCATCACGAGCTGCGGCGATAAACAGCAGTTATCAAAAATTAAAAATATCAAAAATTTGAGGAGTAGGTTTTTCTCCACGAAGTAACACACAAATAATCTGAAAAGTCCGAAATTTGGTGCTGAAAATCATGTAATTAAACTCCCCAATTGTTTTCATGTATGTGTACCATGTGAAACACACTGCTCCGAGTTGTAACCATAAAGTTCTAGTCGCTCAAAACTAGTTTTATACATGATACGATAGCAAATCTTCATATTTTATTCTCTGATACACTGATGACGACGACAAAGAGGATGAACGAAAATCACAATAGTAAGTATACGAAATACGAACGGACATCAAAAGTAGGGACAGCAGACAAACAGATGGGGATGAGATATAGCAGCAAATGCGATAGAAAAACTAGAGAAAGAGATAGCCGAGACCAAAAAGGAAAAGGACAAAAATAAGTAGGTTCCTAGAAAGGACGGATGTAGGCCCACAGGTTGACATGGCATATCCGACAGATAGGCAGATTATAGACAAATATATAGCCATGGATATTGAAGCAGCAGACACACAGAGACACATGCACACATCACAAATAGACGAGTACATTACCTTGAAGGTAATTTATGCATATACATTTATAATTATGCGTATAAGTTGCACACATAAGAGACGCACACACACATATACCCTGTGCATAGAAGAAAATGTAAATAACTACAGTACCTTGTTTTCGTTTCAGGAACATGTATACCTTGTTTGATGAGAGGAACCTTGTATGTAATACACCCTGTGGGTTGGAAGCATGCAGAGAAACAGAAACACACACACGGACACACGGACAGACACATGACGAGGAAAAAGGAGAAAACAGGAAAACAAAGAAAAAACAAAAATGATCTACAGTGGAAACGATCGATCGCAGCATAAACGAAAGATTTTAAAGCTGTGGATAAGCACATATGGAATGACATAATTATACATATTACATATAGAAGCAAATACACGTGGTTGGAGAGGGTGGATGGTGTGGTTGCACCCATCACCTTCTCTGATTGGTCACGCGTTGATCAACTACAGTAACGATGATGCAATGAAGCAGCTGAGAAGCTTTGGTGAACAGACAGACAGAAAGTCAAAATGGAGTGAGTAAAGAACCCTTAAGCATAAAGAAGAACCGGAACTAAACGAATACATGAAAAATTAGAATTGATTTGAAAGTAGGAAATTTCGTGGGAATCCCAGATGTGCAAATGGCAACGGTCCCGTCGGGAACGGCATCATCTGTGGTGTGAGCGGCTTGTCCTGAAAAAAATAAATAATTATCGATTGATTTGAATATGTGTGAAACAGTGTGAGACTTCCAGAGTTCTATTTGATAGACCCGAAAAAATCTTCGACAAAATTGGTTGCAAGAAGATTTAGGCCTTAGCTTTTCAGCGCCCAAGGCCGTTAAAGCCTTCTGAGTCTTTTAAAATAAAAGTTTGGAAATTTCACATTGTTAATCACAAAGTTAATTTAAACGAAGCTGTACCATTTACGCTCCTACATCAACTACATACTCACTAAGGCAGCCAATGGGAGATGGCTCATGTAAGGAAGGCTCCGCGGAGTCCCTCACTAATAAAGCTAATACTTCAGCAACTAAATCAGAACTAAAGAAGGAGTGGATGTTATCAGCTTTAAAATTCACAGCACGCCCAACTGAGTAGATTACATGGTTGGACTATGATCACTAAATCCGAAAGAGCATTTTGAATAAAACTGGCAGCGTAGCTTCAATTAAATATCAGTAAAGCTCTAGGAGAAGCAAGGTCAAAACGAGCAGCGTTGGTAACTGTCATAGCTTTACTTTGGAACACCCTTATCAACGATAGGCATGTAGCTGTGTAGTTAACTTTCACGGTTCCATCCAACCATCCAAAAGGCTTTGAGAAGTTGGATGTGATTGGTAGATTTGGAAGATCCAGTATTCACTCGAATTCAAGTTCACTAGTAGGTTAGTCAGGTGCTATCGCAATTGGGGGGGGGGGATCCCAAAAAGTACGCCATTTTTACCAGATCCTAAAGTGGGGACAACCTCTTTCTTTCTCCACTCAGGCCTAGGCAAAACTGTATGCCTGAATGTGCAGACTGACCTCTTGAAGATCCCTCCAAGATGCTTATTGTTAGATGTGCAAGTTTTTATTAGTTAGTTTTTATTTGTTAATTTTTACTCCTTTGTTCTCCCCCCTTAAAGGAATCGTCCACGGAAAATGAGTTTTTCTGTTACCCATGTATTTATGTTGTATTTGCCTAATGTTGGCCTCATGCAAAATTTCACGCGAAAAAATGTGAATCTGGCTGAGATGCAGCACCACAAAGTGCGGTCCCAATGGGCGGGACCTCCGTGTAAAAGCCTCGTACCGCGTCCGCCGTGGTCGGAGACGCATTGTAGGAACAGAAGGTTATGTAAACAGTACCACTCTCCGTTCCCAACGGCGGCGGAAGACGGGACGAGGCTTTCAAACGGAGGCCCCGCCCACTGGGACCGCACTTTGTGGTGCTGTATCTCAGCCAGATTCACATTTTTTCGCGTGAAATTTTGCATGAGGCCAACATCAGGCAAATACAACATAAATATATGGGTAACACAAAAACTCATTTTCCGTGGACGATTCCTTTAAATCTTTCAAACATAGTCTCTTCGTTAATAATCATTTACTTCTTTATAAGATGCCCCCACTGCGCCCCTCCCCTTTCCCTCCCCCACCCCCCTCCCTCATTAGGATATCACTAGTGGCCAAAATTTTACCTGACCCTTTCACGAAAATATCACGTTTAAAGATGACTTCATACCGAAAATGTACGTACCCAAGAATCAATGCAACTTACATACTTCAGAAACTAAAACTACTTCGAAATACAGAATTACTTCAAAAATTGCCTCTTTTCATAAATCATCAAATCAAAAGATCAAATAAAAGAATACCAGGGTGAACGATTTTGAACAGCCCCCAATCGATTGCTATTCATGTGCGGTTATCAACTTTCACTTATTTCCCGCTTCCTTTTACCCTTACAATTCATCAAAACGGTGCCACATCAGTGTTTGGGAGGAAATGTCGCAACATTCGGGCAATATACGACATCTGGGCGACAAGTTTTTCTGACGGATGAACGCACGGCGGACGCGCAGATTTTTGAGACGATTTATTGCCATCGCATAGTCGCACATATGCACGTTACGTTACGCATTAGAGGTGTTCTTACAGGGTGTGAAATGGTCTTCGCAAGGATGTGGCCAAGTTCTTCTGCACTTTCAACTTGGCCATTGAATAATATAGCATTGAGTTTTCTATCGAAAACCGCTTCCATACCGGCCATAGACCCGTCTGGGCTGTATACAGTATCCGGGTCTAATTCTTGTAAAATGAAATGGACGAAAATACTTACCTTGTTCTCTTTCTTGTGCTTCATCCGCCTATTTTGAAACCAGATTTTCACCTGAAATTGTAGTATTCAAAAATTGTCAAGATCTAAAATAGCTTTTGACCACGGAGTACACTAATGAATGGCCACAGAGTTTAAAAATAAATTAAATGAAGGCTTTATATATACTATATTTTGGAAGGCGAAATCTGTCTTGCCGGGACTTCCTGGTAGACAACGCGTTAGACACAACGGTTTTTCTTGCCCATTTACCAGTATTAAAACTTCTAAACCGCCCAAAAACAAGACCCCGCATAATTCCATAAGATTATTAAATAAATATTTCTATTGAGAATTGATGTTTCGTACCTGCCGTTCGGTGAGCATTAACGAGTGGGCGATTTCAATTCGTCGTTTTCTCGTCAAATATTTGTTAAAATGAAATTCCTAAAAAACGATATTGGTATTTACGATATAAATTCTATAGATCGCTTTAAGTGATTCCCAAGATAGAACAATACCGATGAGCATTTGTCGATTCAAAAAAAAACCAAAAATTCAAAAGTTGCCTTTTAAAAAAATTATCAAATCAGATAGGGATCCCACCTTTTCCAATTCAAGCACCTGATTTCGTGTATAGGCCGTTCGTTGCCGTTTCTCACCTCGTGATCCACCTGAAATATTGCCATTTGAACATTATTGGAATAAAGCACGATATAAAAGTGTACATGAAGAGTTTACTTCAATATTGATAATATGTTGAGAAACACATTGAAGTATTAGTTGGTTTGATATCGTTTAATATATCTGAACTCTCAGCTCATTGACATTTCCCTTCCTTAACGTTTCCACGATCTATCAATCTACACATATTAACAATTATGCTTGAAACGCATGGCGAAATGTTGCAATGTTTGATGGCCTTCAAAATCGATTATGGAAAGGACAGTTGAATGGGGAATTGTATGGATTTTTTTGCCGTACGATACTTGGGCAACATCGTTGTCATGAATAAATCGCAATAACATTGAAAAACCATCACGAACGTGCAACATCTAATGTTGCCAGCGATTCGTGGCGGAACGGTAACAAAATCTCGAAAACTTAGAAATCTGAAAATTAAAAGCATCAAGCAAAATTTTATGGCTGAAAGCATCATCAAGCATCAAGCAAAATTTTATGGTTGAAAGCAGAAAGCAGCAGCATTCTTCGGCTTAAAGCTTTTTTTTTGCTTGAAAGCATCAAGCAAAATTTTTAATTTTTTTTCCGAGCAGGTTTTAAAAATGATCATTAAAACGCTGCATGAATGTAAGCAGCTCTTATATTTTGTCTAGGCATGAAATTCTCCCTACCACCGTACCGTCAAGTTGGCTGATTAACTGGAATATGTAGTAGGCATGAAGGGCTTGAGGTAGCCTGACGAAGTTTGTCCTACGGACCTTAGCGCTGCGATTAGTACGCAATACCTGTACTCATCGCGCAATGCAATTCTACCTGATGAAATTTGAACCACGGTTACGGATTCACTTTCAAGCTCACATCATTCAATACCTCCGAACCGACCTGGATGTCTTTCATACTACTCTTCAAAGAATCTGCTAATCAAGTCGTAAGAGAATCCCACTGGAATCCCTATCGATTTTCAAGGATTATTTGTTATTGTAAATCAGATGGCGCTTGGTGATGGTCTTATCGGACAACATCGCCCTTAATTTCTGCAAAATCGACGGATTGTGGCGTAAAAACATGCCGTTTTTGACATAACTTTAGCAGAAGTTGTCCAATGCTTTAAAAATTAGAGCACTAGATAGATTCATTTGACAAACTTGACTGCGCATTGAATCTTCATTTTTCTTTGCCAATACATCATTATTTTCAAGAAAAGTGGTATTATAAACCCTTCCGACTGTGTCACTAGCGCTGGGCCAAATTTATTGTATTCACCATAAATGATTTTACTAGTGCCACCTGTTGATCCGGAACGGGACATCCGCCTGCGGCTCCCTTGAAATGTGCAAGGCAAATATTGTGAAAACGGAAAAGAATGCCAGTGTAAGCCTGTCGCAGCCTGGACCGCTGACTGTGCTAAGTGAAGATTTAAGTTAAGCTTGTGCAAAAACAAAAGCAAGTTCGAAATTGCGTAACCTTCTGGAGGGCTATCTCGACAATATCACTCTGATATGGTGAGCTATAAATTGTCAAGTATTAAAATCCAGAATCTAGGCAATGACTCTTCGAGGCGTTGAAAAAAAGCTCTGTTGCTGAAAAATTTCCACGGTAAGTTACAGTAGAGAACCTTCAGGATCCCATCTGAAGTCACAAATCTTCAGTCCACTGCCGGCGGGCTCGCATGATACACGAAAACTTGTCACTCCATCAATCGATATTCATATTACCCTCAGAAAGTACAATTCACACATGTCAGTTTCCCGTTCGAAAGTTTCTACTATTAGGCACTTAGCAGTAACTATGTCTGCACTTCAAAATAGCAAAACTGGATGATTCTGGTGGTCCTTCTGGTAGGATGTATGAATTCCTCGTATTTTATTCCAAAGACTCACTCCTGACTGATGTGTCTCCAAATTTAGCTGGGTAGCAATCGGGACCGCTATTAATGTACGGTTTGATTTCCCATGAAAATGATGGATTAATGAGCTGCAAATGCAAATCTATCATTGAAGTGTGTGGGAATGCAGATGTTCGCTGAGAAATCGTCGCGCGCGCCCGCGCGTCTTCACCAGTTCACCGCAACGCTACTCCGCTGCTTTTGAACATCTGGAGGTATCCTTTGAATTTAGCCGAATTGGCATTTCACAGGATTGGGACGGCTACCGGACTCTTCTATGAACATCGATTGAGGCTATTAAAGGCGTATCGATAGCTAAGGAGTTTCCTAAATAATATTGCTTTCCATATGAGATACTCAGTATTGCTCCATTCGAGGGTGGGCGACGAACGAATCCGTAAAGTGCAGTAAATCGCAACATCGTTGATTTTGGAGCGTAAAGGTTTTTTTTACAGCGGTATGGATTTATGCATGGTAATGTTACTGCGATGAGGACCGTTCTGTGAAAAACTCAGCCACCATTAACCCTTCAAATGCGCCTTTTTTGGAAACATCCTGAAGGTCACGGTATAACGCGTCATGTCGCGGAGTTGTGAGCGAACTACTCCTGCTTATGTAACGCTTCAAGGAATAATTGACAGGGACAAGCGCCGCTGTCATCTGTACGATGCAAGGATCGAATTCTAGAGAAAAGGTAACAGGTCTCTTATCTGTGAGTTGAAGGCCTCTGAAAGTCCTGCTCTAACGGTCAGGCATGCGCGGGATGCTCCACGTGCATTCTATTTAGATGACGCACCTTCAGCAAAAGGGTATAGGGCCAAACTCAGGACCCTCTGAATTTCGCGAATTAACATTTTAAGAAGGTAAGAACTTCATGGAGACTGTGGAGTACCCTCTCAGCCTTCTTTCAGATGGCTTGGCTTCCCATAATGCCGCACCTACTCCTAAATAGCTTAACCAGCTTCATACCTTGACATCCATCCAAATCTCCCTGAGCAGGGCAATCAACTCTGAATAGATGACGGCTTATAAGGGTCCGTGCGGTACGGAAACCAAACTAACTCTTAATGAAAAACAAGTAAATAATTGTTAAATAGTTATGAAAAATAATTTATCTACTCAACTGATCACATTTGAAACAAACACAATTGAAAGTGAATAAATATGCATCTTCGAATCTAAATCTTCACTGGTTGAAGAAAACTTCCACAACTATTTCATTTTTACTAAAATTGAAGGACATTTTCAAAACATAAACTGCCATTTAAATCCTTTTCCCTTGCACTACGTCTCCCCCAGCCCAGATCTCATCTGTCGGAATCCCCTTGTATTGTCAACCTATTTCAGTTGTCCAACAAGGCCTTTGTCCGTCTGCTCGGGTTGTGCCGACGTGGCTCTGCCCGGCAAGCCGATTCCAATACGAATTTTTGGGTTATCGCAGAGCCTCGTGCTGCGTGCACTTCAGCAGCGATTGAATGGATGAGAAATGGCCGAGCGGTAATAATACGTGACAAAAACACGAATTAATGGATTTTCTGACAGCACGATAAATCGCTGTTGCGCTACATGTCGCACGACGACGAATTAATCGTATGTCGCATTCAGAGGCTCTATGAGTCGAGCACCTGTCCGCTTAGATGTAGCAATATACTATGGCTTGAATTGATTGAAGTGTTCGGTGAAAATTGGCTAAAAAAGGGTACCGCTACTTGGGCGTTACTGATTAGAACGGGTTTCAAACAATCCTCCAGCGGACAGGAGCGACTGCTGGGATTCCTTGAGAAGCCTGAGCAGTATCCAAAACTATGACATTTCTCGTCTTTGAGGTCGATTCAACTCAGAGGGCTAAAACGCTTTAACTAAGAACTAGAGGGACCTGAGAATTGTTAATCCTAGAAATGGACAGTGATCAGATCAAAGAATTAAAAACACGGACTGGGGTTTTGACCCATGTTAGATCCTGCCCTTAAGGTATAGGAATGGTATCTATTCATTGTCTCAGACTATCTGGCATGTCTAGTTCATCCTTAATAAGGTAGTGCGAATAAAGGTTTCGACAGCCACTTATCATGGATAATAGGGACTGCTCCAAGGCATCACTGCTCTTTAAGTTGGGCCAAGCTTCCTGAGCTGTTCTTGCTCCCTAGAAGAGCGATGATCCAGTCAAACAGCGCACCTTCAAAGAGCCATTCACCCACTCCAAAGACTCCAATAAGAAAGTTTGAATGAACAGTGAACACAAGTAAACTCATGGCCTTCTTAAGGGGCTGTTAAGTGCGCAGGGCAGGGCCACACTGTCTCTCACTTCACTGGAACCGTCCTATAACAAGTAATCTTCAAAAATCACTAGAGGTACTGCATTGATGATTTTTATAAGCTGAAAAACTGCCCGAAATTTTATATAACTTATGAAATCCGATATTATAAGCTTGATCGGATCATGATCACCCAATTACCGCCACCGCTATTAATGTCCCCATAGGAAGGCCTTAAATCTTCTCCGTAAACAGCCGTGTGTGGCGGTATTCAACGTTAATTTGCCCGATGGTCCGTGTGTGCCGTCATCAATCATCAACACCGTGGTTTACAACCCTGCACGATCGAGGTCGGGACCTTTGCCGCAAAGGTCCCGATCCATCGCACGACTGATCACCTGTGCCAGTGTGGGTGTAGTGTTGTGACACGTCCCTCACATCACCTCTGCCACCACTACAGCTACCGTATGTCATGGCGGAATACCCTGGATTGGACTGATTC
Source organism: Trichostrongylus colubriformis (assembly GCA_963978905.1). Lineage (NCBI taxonomy): Eukaryota > Metazoa > Nematoda > Chromadorea > Rhabditida > Trichostrongylidae > Trichostrongylus > Trichostrongylus colubriformis. The sequence continues at coordinate 47,987,486 of OZ022259.1, forward strand.
AGTACGCTGAACAAAGGAAAATGGTAAGGAAGGGATATCTGCGAGGGATATTTGTAAAAAAGCGAGAGATATTTGTAAAAAGGGCGAATAGGGTTCAATTAGCCCATGATTTCAAAAATCTAACAAAGGTGGTTCTTAATTTTTGATAAAAACCTGAAATAATGGCAAAGCCCCCGCAAAAGCCATGCTGGACGAGCTTCTACCAGCATTGTGGTGCCAGATCATCCAAACCAGCTCAGAATGCCTCCCTTCTCTTAGCGATGAGAAAGGTTACCTTCATGCTTATCATCCGCCTGAGTGACGTGCGAGACGGAAGTTAAACTAATTCCTCGTCCCATCCTCACGAAACGTTTGAACACGATTTCTTTAATAATTTTTAACTATTACATTGCTTAGGAGCATCAGTTCAGAATTATATGCTATTGAAATACTGATTTTGATATTCTTTTATTTTTAATATTGATGAAGGATTTTTGATGTTGATGAAAGGTGGGAACGTGCGGGTTCGAGTCCCGTCCGACACCGAAGCTTTTGTCCATAACTCAGCATCCTTGTTGTAGCTTTTGAAATATTTCTCAGCCTTTTCCGAAAGTTGTCTTCGGATTGACTGGACAGCAACATCAATCGTGGTGTTTTTGTGATAGCCACTTAAAATTGTGTCACTATAAAAAAAACCGGGTGAAAGAGCGAATTGCAAGCGTTTCTGGGGCCTCCCACGTCGATCCATTACGAAAACAAGCAACACTTGAAGAAGAATGCGGCTAAGAAAGCGTCACTCACGGCAGCTTCAGGCCTCAAAGAAAAGCCGAGACAGATCACCTCATTGTATGTTGTGACAGCTCACCTTCCAACACATTGCACACATTGCTATTCGAGTGTGAGTTCTCTTGTAGGTGGTTCATACCGTATCAAAACATCACCGTGCGCCCATCAAGGTACATCGAGACTAGAAGATGTCTCGATAGGGGGGTCGTATTTGACCGCATAGGAGGCTAGAATCTGAATTTCCAATAAGCTCGAAGCAAAAAGTATTCCGCTGCAAATCCGTGTGGAAAAATGTAAAATAAATATATTTCTGCCTCAGGAAAGAACATATAGCAATACATTGCAACTATGCATTCCGGCAACAGGTACTGGGGTGAGAGGTCAAGAAAGGGAGAGGGGGGGGGGTTGTATTTGGTCGCCGTAGAATCGTGTGGGATCGTACTGAAGCGGCTATATACTATCACCCCAAGGGCGACCCGACACGCGGTTCACCCTCTGAAAATGAGCTGAAAAACCGCAGTGCCTCTCCAATGGACTCATTTGCCTTCTGTGGCAGTCAACCAGTGGAAAAACCGTGCCAATGTCCTCGAAAGCGTCTCATTGTCCTGTTTTTTTCACAGTGAAGACCATAAATATTCTCGCAAAGTGCCGACATGACTGCGAATAAAATCGAGGTTTGCCGATTCCCACGGAATTCGCAACAATTCCAGCAAAAAAATCCATTCGTCATAAAATTATATCCATTGTTCAAGTGATTCAATTGCAGGGGACCGAGAATCATTGTCATTGAAAGGCGCGTTTTTGCCATGGCGCCATTCAAAACCCCGATCGGTTGGTTGGTTGGTTGGTTGGTTGGCCACGGCGCGGGCACATCAACACATAAATCGAAGATTAGCTGTGAAGTGGCCCGGGATTGCCTTCGGACACGCAATGGATACGGTGGCCTGTCATGGAACTTCAGGAAGCTCAGCCAGCAAAAGTGGACGGGTAATTGGCCCCGGGTACTGCTGGAAAGTTTGTACACAACCACTAGTAAAACAGTCAAGATAAAAATCGCTTCATGGTGCCATATAAAGGACTTCAGAGAATAGCATTTACTCTGTTCAGTTATGCTGCGCAACAAATGAAGCACACCCGATAGCATCAGATGCGTGAAGTGCAGTCAAGCGGTGTTGCTTGGCCTTTGCCTAAGACTGGATTACGGTAGCTGACGAGAGTGGGTGGCGGCAGCGACGGCGAGTCGATTCAATTGCAATTGCGCTGATATAATTAGGTTATAACTAAAATTCAAGTGACAACCAATTACGGTAGTATATACTGTAATATCAGAAAAAAGGTGTTATGATTCCTTTCTTAAATATTTCGCGAAAAGTCGGACTATTTAAGAATTAAAAGATCTCTGAGTCAAATGCGATTAGGAGCAGCCTAGTCAGTGGGCTTTGCTCAGGTCGAAAAAGCCCAAAACCGTTTTTTGTAAGGGTAGCCTAATGGATGGGTGATGACCAGCTCGAATCGGGCGTTCCTTCTCAGAGATGCGTGCAAAACCATCGAAACCCTTGATATCTCCACCATTTCCTGTTCCACATTCCAATTCGCTGCATGGTTGCATACGGATCCGAGCAGACAAGTTTCGGGGTTTTATTGGCGATTCTATCAGGTATTGAAAGCCTTGAGAAGTAGCCACCAAGCAGAGTGACTGCAATAACTTCCATTCACCGAACATGGAAGTGTCTTTAATTAGCCCAAACAACTGGTATCTGAATTTCCAATCAAAATACAACATTTTAGTGGTTGTAAAAACTTTGCATTACCCATTATACGTCCTCTCCACTACAAAATCTGATTCGTTTTGCACTAAGACATTTTCCTTCATCTTTTCTTTGTTGGCAACATATTTTATTGTTACCAAAATTATGAAATATTGACGTTTTGAGCCGACATGCATGCTTTAGCCCAAAAGCGTGGTTTTCTCAAAAAACAGGGAATCTTTCAGAACCATCGTAAGAGAAGTAGTGATTATAAGATTTAGAAGATTCGTATTTCGCCCACGAAAAGCAGTTTTTCTGAAGTTTTAAGCAAAATGAACAAAACATGTGAGTACCACTGGACAAAATCCAAAGGGTTCTTGAAAAATGATCAGTTTTTTCTTGATAAGTCGATTGACCTTTTTTTGGTACACAAAATCAGAGTGCTTGCTTCTTCCAATTTTTTACGAAATGTGAATTATCTGAGTTTAATTGGATTTTCGAATCGAAAGAATTTAATCATTTAGGTTGAAATATGACTGATTCATCAATTGCGTCAAAGCGCATCTGGAAATATATTCCAAGGATCTGATCTGGCAAGTGTTTTAGAACTTAGAACAGTGAAACAGCCCTTGATTAGCGTTTTCCGTGAAACATTGATATGACAGTTCATTCGTTTTATTATCACAATCAATGAATACTCTAAATTTAGCATCCAAAAATTTTATTTATTGCCTTATTGGTGAGGTCGCTTTTGGAAATTGCTTTGGAGCAGGATTGAAATGGCTTCTACAGAGTAATAGATGCATTAAGCGAGGTGAATAATTGAAATCGGATCGTAATAGCCGACTAAAATAACCACAATTTCAAGATGCGATGAAGGAAGGGCCTTAGTGTGGAAGTATCCGAACTGCACTTGATTTACGATTTTGATTTAGTAATTATGATTTACGACAAACACATAAATTGGTCTTCAGGAAATGGATACAGTGCAGATTACGGTAGTATAAAAGTAGTGGAACATAACGAAATGCTGTACATCCCATCATGGCAACTCCACAAAAACCAAACCATTAAAAGAGGTCTTGGGTAGCTTTCAAAATCGCCGCTTAACCGCTGCCATGGCGTTGCTTCCCCGTAAGGGTGAGGCATCAATCACTAACCTATCCGTGCTAATTAGAAATCAAACCGAAAAGTCTCAATTTGAATTGCACTCTCCATAGCTGATGGTTCTGAAACGTGAAATGGTATGTCTTGATTTGTCGGGTGTAACGGCTCAGTCGGGACTCCCGTTGAGCTTGAAGGACTATCTCCGAGCTGAATTTCGCTGTAAAAGGGGGATGGCCAAGAGTACAGTATGGTTACGGTATTTTCTGGAGTTCAACCAAATGATATTGAAGTCATCAAATCCCCTTGCTATTTCCATGATTACGGTAATCCAAATAAAATAGCTATGTTGCCATGTGCTGTTTTATGAAAGGTCAACGAAGCTGTCCATTCGATTCCCCAACGAATTCATCAAATTCTCCATTATCGATCGATTTTCAACGAACAATGAGCATTGTCTATTTATCACACGGGCACTGGGGGCGCCTAAGAAGTTTGCGTGCTGCCGTGATTGATTGGCGCGGCGACGTCTGAGTGGCTGGCTGGCTGGTTGACAGACTGGTTGAATCGTGACGGGATGGTAAGGCAGAGACAGTTGTGAGATGTCTACATGTCGCCTTGGGCATGGTTACGGTAGCTCGTAGATCACATTCTGTTAAATATAGCCAACAATGGACTTTGAGCTGTTGAAACAGGAAATTTTGTGTAAGAAACTGAGTAAGATCGACGAGTTAGGATAGTTTACCCTGTTTGTTCACAAAATTAGAGTCGGCTGCAAAATCAACAGAAACAACGAATCGATACTGTGTTATCTTGTTGGCGCATCTGAAACGCTAGTGAAACGCGTATTGAATTTCATGAGGGTTACGGTAGGCATGAAGGAATGTCGTTTCAATTCGAATTCACTAGAATTTTCTCGATAACAGAAGGCCACCTCTCACTGAATATCAAAACTATATCGATGTTGTAGGAGCTAAAGAAACTTTTATAATCAATATAAATTTTAGACAGAAAATGGAAGATTTCTTAATCATATTATCATCATGTCAGAATACAAATTCTCATAAAAAGAAGTTTTCATATCAATAAAAATTTAGAAAAGAAAATGGATAAAAAGAAATCGTCTATAAATTGGCATAAAATAGAAATGAACCTTCACCAGAGCTCGAATGAACCCGTGTCATCCATGGATAAACAGCGGCCACACCAGGTTTCTCTTCGTCCCCGTCTTTTTTCTCCTCCTTTTCGTCTTTGCTCCAATCGACGGATTGCTGAGGATAACATAGACTCTGCAATGAAATTCTGTGAACAATATTTTTTGAGAGTTTTGATAAACAATTGCTTGTGTTGAAGAATGCTGACGAGAAATAGCTTCCATCAACGGGATCGAGTAGGGTTTGAGGACTGTTTAAATTGATTATTAAGAGATCTGGGAATTTTCTTATTTCCTTACACAATCTATAAAGAGCTCAAGGGTTTCCACAGTAAAAGGAAAAGACAATAGATACTTTTGGATGAATAAGCCTAATGTTCAGCCCAAGTTGGCCGAAAATGGAACTTATGAGTCAATAGAATGCGGAAAAAACAGCCCTGATCCCGTTGGAGCTCAATTCCAATCATTGAAATGACCATGAAATTTTAAAAAAACGAGCAGGATTTGGAATTTCAGTGTAAGGCTGACTGAAAGGTGAAAGCAAATTTGCAGACTTTTCCAGAACGAATTAAGGGGGTTTAAAGTGAAAGAAATATCTAATAATAGCAGACAATAAGCCCAATCAGATTTCATTGGAAAAACGGCAATAAATAACGAAGAAGAAGCAGTCTTCAAAAAATCATCCTTCAGACTCGTTCTTTTGCATCCTTTTTGGCTGAGGGACTGTTACTGCTACAAATCACTTTTTACATTTGGTGGCTAGCCCATCATCCCACCAATAAATCGACTAGCAACTAAAAACACTGCACCAAAATTTACAATTCGCTGATAACGTTCAAAAACCATGGAAATGGTTTTCTGGTGCAAGAAGGATTTTCGGTGGGAAATGCCATAAGGGAACAAAAATAAAACCAATCGTTGACGACGCACGGTTCGTCACCGTCGTTGTCGACGACGCGACGATTCGCGTCGTAGACGTTCGTAGCCGAGCGATCATGGCCGACCTGACAACCGGCCGAATGTTGGGCCGGTTGGTTCGCTGCTGCTGGTGGTGGTTGTGGAAGAGTCGTAAATCTAGGAGCAGCGCGGCCCGGTGATTAATACGTTTGCGTGGCGCGGTGGAGAAGGATGTGTCGATGGCATCGCCATCTGATCACCACGTCCCCGTCAGTCTCTCGCGGCGGTTCAAGCCGTATATCATGCATGAAAATCTGTTCAGTGTTCTATGGGGTATTGTTCCAGTCCATACTGGCCAATCATCGATCTTTACACAACTGACCCACGCAAAAACGATCAATACCTTGGAAAACCACAAAAACCGAGTGTTGCCTCGGGGAATTCACGTGAATTGGATTATTTTTTCTACAAATGAACTTGGGAGGTCTTCACGAATACCTCAATTTTCTGAAGTACCGAGTCATTCCTGCAGTACTTTTTCAGTCCAATAACATCATTGAAGTGAACCATTCCTCTGAACGGGTTATGAAGCTTGACAAAGCACGTACGCATGCGGGATTGATCTTGATCCACCCCAGTTCAAGAGCTTTCTATCGATTTTCCGGCCAAATTAGTAATTTTCTGGATTTTTACTGGCACCAAAGGCCCCCGCTGCGCCTCCACATTGATCCTTCCCCGGTCACAACCTTATAAAGAGCAGGGTTTTATTCACAGCGTCTAAATGAATCCGAAAGATCTCTCCATACCAAAATGAGCATGAGAGCGCATCAGATGCTTCGTGACCAAACTTTCTAAGCAACTGGTTTTTCGCTCGAAACAGGTTCAGGAGGATTTCAATCCATGGAGCTTACATATGTGGTCCAGCCAGTAAAATTTATTGGTCTCTTTGGTTCCAGAATATTCCGGAACGTTCCTTTTCGGGCGTTGCTGATTGATTCAACGAAACCAGTTTACCTAATAACAGCAGAAAATTTCTCTCTGCTCGGGAAGGAAGTAAAGAAGTTGTGCAGTAATAAGACCCGTTCAACCTTTTTTGGACATGGATTACTGTAGAAGAGAGAGAAAGGTGTTACCACAACTAATTGTAATGGAAAATGGGAACGGATTCAAATCGAACATTCCAGAAGATGAAGATTGAACGCCCGCCGCCACCACCACCACCATAACCATTACTCAAACGACCCGATTCTCATTTGACGAGTGTTTTTTTTAAATCAATTAGTTGATCAATTAATTAATGAGGTAGATAATGAGACCTGACCGAAGACATCGAATTGAAGTGATTGTCTATCACAATAATTTTCTCTTAGATTTACAATTAATCAATTAGTTGATCATTTGATTAATGAGGTAGATAATGAGACCTGACTGAAGACATCGAATTGAATTGATTGTCATCTACAAGTTTTATATCGGATTGACTAAAATTCAGCCATGAAAATGATGCTGTCAGGTGTGAGTTGGTCGGGCTGTGCTGTTTTCCCACATCATTACACCACTTAATCACGAGACGACCGATACACGAGTGATTTGATGGAAAATCGGCAGAAAACCCCTGGAAAAGTGCTAAAGTTGACAACGGGGGTCTTAAAATAGACCTATCTCAGGGAATTAAGGACCCTAAACCCCTAAGTAAGCAGGCAGTGAAGACTACAAGAGCGAGAGAGGCTATTTCAAGACAAATTAAGCAAAACTAATATCAAAAGCGAAAGGAAACATACCGGATCCTGACCGGACTGGCTCGTAAAACTGGCCGTTGGTGCAATAGCGGTGGCTTGTGTGGGAAAATATGCGGACGTTGTCGATTGTTGAGTTTGTGAATCGTAGTAGAAAACTCCTAAGCCGTTTAGGCCTTGCGCAGGTCCACCAGCGAACTCTGATGACGTCATAGGCGCACACTTAACAAATCGCAGCTCATTAAGCGGACTGTGCGCTAGCGTCTCGAAAGGCGGAGCACGGCTGCCGTTTCCGCCGACGGTGATTGGTCGGTGAACGGATGGGGAAGGCGGAGCGCCCGCCCCACCGTCGCTGTCGCCGGGAAACACTGGGGTGACTGCCGCCGCGCTCTGCCTGCCTCACGCTCGCGTTGATACGAAATCACGACGAGGATACGGTAGGCGAGAATTCGTGCAAAAACGGTCGATACATTCAAAACGGAAACAAATATGAGAGAGAAACAAGGGAAGAGGTGGAAAAGAAAGAAAGCATAGCATCAGAAACGTATTGAAAGGGAAAATAAATGACTAGAAGATGTGTTTCTGGATATTTTTGAATAGAGCCCCTTCAGTTCGTGGTTTTGGAATATCAGCTGCATCAATGAGTGCAGAAATTAAGTGTCACCAAGAAGTTCAAAATAAGGCGCTTTAATTGGCCCTGCTGCCCTCCTCCAAAGCTTACTGTTCTCAGCTCACTAAAAGACCCCATTTGCCGTTCAGAAACTCGCCGTACCCTCTTTAGCGCCCAAGATGAGATACAGCCGTTCGTCTCAAACCCCTCAAGTCCACTTATTCCCTCGAAAGTCGATTCATGCTGTCTAATCTGGCTTTAGCCATGGTGGAATCGTGTAGTTGGCTGCGATGTGAGTTGGTTATCTCGGCCTTTGGCGGCATCCACATCAAAGACACCGCCAGCATCAGGAGCTATCCATCCAACCAGTCAGCCGCGGCCATCGGACCGGCCGTGCGACGTCGACGAAGTGCTAGAGGCTCTCGTCGCGCCGAGATTTCTCCCCACTCTCTCGTGTGCGCGTCATCCATCACGGCGCTATGAACATACGCCGCCTGCCTCTCAACTCGACATTTGAGTCCAACCCTAAGTTACCGTAAGCTGACACAATGAGCCCGTTGACATTTCTCGGGCTACTTGCTGAGCAGACTTTGACCCGCTTAGATGCGAGTAATGTAGCCTTACTGTGGATGTTGATCTCAACGAGCAGGCTGTCTCAACCTACGGTACGCTGCCAGAGGGTACGGTATCTAGTTATTGAGGTATTTTGTGAAGGTCGAACTGTCACATGAGCTACACATTCATAAATTATTGTGACGGGAAAAGGTGCTTAACCTTTTTGGGAACAGTTCACTATGTTCTGACCCATAGAACAACCTGTCTGGGTTCAGGCTTGCAGCCTTCAGCAAATATGTATTCCCCTTACGGAATCGATTCAGTGTGCAGCACTCTAAATTTCGATTCGGTGCTCATCAAAATGTGCTGCTCCCTGATGCTCATGCTACGAATAAGAGCGTGAATCTCCCCTCCATTCCATCTCAATAGGGAAACGTAAAACATCTCACAACAAGTTAATAGCATGCTAATGAGTTACTAAGTTACGTGACTTTCCCTCCTGCGTTTGGAATTTGTAAACCTGCGGTCCCAGGGATCCATTCATAAACTGAGAGTGGGTTTTCTAAATAAACTCCACGTAAGAGCAATAGAATCTTGACGATCGTAACACGTCGTGCCCTTCTAAAACCCATGAAATTTCGTGAGACTGGGAAGAAAAGTCCTTCTCAGGGGACTTCGTATCCGACCTATAAACGATAGTAAGAAGCGCGTGAACTCCATAAGAAGTATTTAGTTGCTTACCGTGTAAACAAGGTTTGAAAAATTCATTGTGAAATACTGTACATATCTACTGTACACAGTACATGTCTTTGAGACATACTTGAAAAACAAATAGAAATTACACAAACAAATCTTACGTGAAGCAAAAGTATACTGTTTAATAATTAAAAAAATACCATATCATAGAATATTTGCTAAGAATACTGTTCAATAGAATAAAAGAATACTGTTCAATAAAATAATTCTTACTACTGTAGTTCTGTTTTGGCATGGAATTTGGCAGATTTTTCTTTGTGGCAGAACCCCATATGTATATTTTTTGCGATTTACAGCTGTACAGCAATTTCTTCATAGGGCAGAGTGACCAAGGAAAGGTCGCGAAAGATTTGAGTGATTTCCGAGAAGCACAAGTTCAGCGTTTGCCAAAAATCACTAGAAACAGCCAATTTGGAACTGAACTAATGGAAAAGAGCTGTAAGCAACTGCTTCATATCGAGTTTGCTATTACCCACAGATCTCCTTGTAATCCGCCTAATGTAATAGAAAATTATCCATATTATAGAAATTGTTGTCCGTTGTAGTAGTGAAATTGTATTGTAGAAATTGTCCATAGAATCCAGAAAATTAATCATAGTAGTACAGTATACTATGTTGCTTCACCTCAAGCTCTTCACTAATCCTACTGGCGAGTTCAGGGTTAAAAGTTGAGTTTAGTCTGTGCTTGGAAACTACTGAAAATGCTTGAGCCCCAAACCTTCACTAGGTTCCGAACAGCATCACAAAGTCAAATACAAGTGAAATAATTACAGTGAGGCCGTCAATAAAAATTCCACCTAACAACCTTGTTGGCATAGCAGAGAACATTATTGACATCAATGCCGAGGTTTTACGAAGACAGAAGTTGGAATCCAATATAAGTGAGGTAAGGTTTCTGACATTCATTTGCCGGAAAAGAAATAAAAAGAATATCTGATATTTCTCTATGGGACAGGTTATCGAATGTAGTGATCTCACTATCGGCTCATAGATCCTCTAGAAATCGCGCTATAAAAACCATTAGAGAGCGTGCTTTGTACGCCAAAGGATATGACCATTGAAGAGTTACATACCTTCTGAGTTGTCATTGCAAGAATATATGTTTGGATCGTAAAATTTAAAGCAAACCATAACTGAGAGATCTGAGTAGAAGCTGATAGCGAGAGGTCGATGAATGGTGAAATTTTCTTGTCACAACTAACGGAGATACGGAATTAGCCTTTCAAAGTCGAAAAATTACCAGCTGGACCGAATCTATGGGTGAGCCTTCCTCGAGGATTACGGGTCATCATGTTCAGTTATACACTTGTATACCGTAGCACTTCCTTGTGAAGAATAGTGCAGAGATAAGCAGCTTAGTAATATTAGAAAAGAAATAAGAAAACATTCTAAAAAGAGAAAATGGAAGTGACGAGTTTATTAACTCCCCTATCACATAGAAATTCGTCAATGAAAAGAAAAAAGCAGGTAATACAATAAGAAAATGGAACATAAATAAAAATAAAATCGACATAAGTTCTAGGTCGTAAACTGGCATTTCAGATCGAAATCTGGCACAAAACTCGTTTACCAGTGCCGCTACTAGGACTCTCGAACTGGGTTATTAGTAAAACCTATCCAGATCACATAAAAATAAACCAGAAATAGGCTGAGATATGTTTGTACAGCAGAGTGGCGAAAAGGCCTGTGTAGCATTTTTTCTCGCTTCTCGCTTCAGTACTAAGGCATATTAAACCACGAAAATATAAAAATAGAATATAATAGGCTACCTACCGTAATCACCACTGTTATTACATAGTTGGGAAACTAAAAATTTTGTTGGCATCGAAATAACGTTACCAGATCAAGCTCGATGTAAGACGTAATGCAATAAGGAATTGGTTGGTGGATGTGACAGCCCAACATCCCCAAACATTTTGCATAAAGTTGGGCGTAATGTGCACGTTTACAGTTACAGTAATGATACACCTTAACCGACGCCTAATACATATTGGCAACGTAACGTCTAGCAGTAGTCTGTTACAAACTGTGTCTATATCCTGGTTGAATAAAAATTTATACGCAACAAGGGTTTACATGGAGGATCAGGACAAGTCAGGAATTTTATTTATTTATTATTTATTTGTTTATTTATTGGATGCACGACACGGTGCTTAGAATAGGCATGTGTTAATGAAGTAGAACAAGCTTTTGTCAGTAGCAGAAAGGTTTTCAAAATGATAACCAGAGAAAGGGAGGCCGTGGATCGTACAAAAAATGAAAATTGAAAAAGGAAACCAGAGAAAGGGAGGTCGCGGATCGTACAAAAAATCGAATTTGCCCGTTACACCAAAAATGACGATCAAACGGAGGATCACTCGAATGTAGCTGTCTTGTGGGAGGTTGCAATGTTAAAGAAGCAGCAAGAGGGGTGTCGTAAGACGTATCTCGGCACTACATTGGACCCTAACTTAGAAACATAACGAATAATGGGATCGTAGGTTCACCCATGGAAGATTACATCCTAGGTCTGTTAAAATAGAGACGATCCAAGGACAGGGCCCGACCATTAAAGAGAAGCTCAAGCAAGCTTAATCATAGTATCAGATCAAAACATCGCCGTCACAGGCAAAATTCGGCTGTGCGGGTGCGACTACGGTTGTTCGTTTTTCTAATGATCACACACGATTCCGGTAGAAAGTCTAATAAATTAGCGGGTTTCGCAACGGGCTATGAAATCATTTTATAGGGTCTGCTTTTGTCGTTGTTGTGCGGTGACTGCTGCTATTAAGAAGAAAAACTTTTGAATAAAAAAAAAAAGGATATGCACTGTGTTGTGGAGTAAAAGGTGCTGAATATGATGGTTCCTGTTTCGTTTCAATCAGCAGTGTTCGAGCTGAATTATGATTTGCCAAACTTCAGCAGCAAAAGTGCGGATAATTTTTGACCGACCTAATATTTCACTGGATTTGTTCACTAAAGATGTATGGAGGTAAATAGCAACAAAAACGCCAGAAAATGAGCTACTGTTGTAGATTTCATGTTCGGTCTTCTTGAAACCTGGGCATGTCTAGTTTTTTGATATTTCTTTGTTCTTATGTGCCAACCACCTTTGTTATAGACGTTTATTCGTCGATGTTTCGAACAAATCGTCGTTATCAAGACCTTAGAATCCGGAGCTTCCAATCTGTATCGCATCTGGTAAAGGGCTCTGCCATTCTCCTTGTCTTCAACCCTTGTTAAATTTTGAACTCGAAAATAGTCCAGTAAAGGGAAACAACCCACGCCGTCGCAGTAGGAGTACCCACTCCGCTTCTTCCAGTGGCCGAGTGTAGAAAAATGAGACACCAGTGGTACTCGGGACCGGTGTTATCATGATCCACATAGCGGAATCGAAGGCATTATTCATTTCGGTTGCTTAGCTTTGGGTCTTTTGTGTAGATGTGGAACGCCACTAGAGCTTTTCTGCACCCAATGTCGTCTTCACGGGCAAGAATTTTACACTTGATATTGAAATCATTGCCCCCGTGCTCTTTTACTCGATGTCTGCCAAGTGGATTGAGCAGGTTTTTTAGTTCCTTTCCGGCCGAGTGTTCCTTAACGCGTGTTCCTTACATTCGTCCCGTTTCTCCAATACAAATCTGGCCACACGTTGAGTAATGAGGCAGGTACATGGTTACATGGTACCTCTCTGAGCACAGTCTCCCTTCCTTTCATATGGACAAATAGCGCAGTCTTCAGTATTGCATGTACGATCGTAAAGCCTACTGCGAACTAGTAGACGTCCAATATTATCGCTTTAGTATGCTTGTCAAAGCGGCTTCATTGGCTACTTCTGCTTGTGCAATACACTGCTTTATTGTTGCGCTGACTTTGTTCAATATTAAAGGTAATTGGAGAGGCGTACTGTTGTTGCTCGACGGGCTCAATGCGAACACACTGCTGCAACAAGCATAGGCAGTTCAAATTGTGCCTCATACTTGTGTCAGATCAGAGCGAAAATTAATGGAATTTGCTGAATTGGGTGCTTGATACATTGCTTTGGCAGGGGTAATTTTTTTCGGTAAGGTTTGTAAGATTAATATACACCGAAATGAGCAAGTAAGCTTGCAAAAGTATAGAATGAATGGAAAGGCCTCAGTGCGGAAATGCTGATTACCCGCGGTTTGACTTTAGCCTGGGTACTACAGCAACTCATAACGAAATAAGAACAAAAACAGTTACACGTCATGACAAAAGAAAACATCGCCCTCTATCAAAAAGATAATTTTCATTCAAATTTTTTTGTTTTATGTGCCGACAGATCTTTTTTTTTCTTGTGGTAGGGGATGATAGGAGTTATTTAAAGCTGGGAAGGCTGTGTGGGAAGCAAGAATCATGCCGATTGCCAGTGGTTACGGTAACTTTGTTGTGTATTCTCCTAAGAAATCGATGATTTCTCAGTGCTCTATATATGGTAATTCCACAATACACTATGCGAAATGTGCCCCGCATATGACTTTCAACCAGCTTTGCGGAGTAATTAATCAGGACTTCGCCTCATATTAAAAGTATCAGTAACAGTTTACAGCTTACCTATCTTTTCACCGTAAATTCCGTATATGTAGAATGGCTTCGGGTGGCCTAGATGTATTATGAACGGTTCGTATTGATGGGTGGGTAGCCGTGCCTTCAAAAGGCAACAATACCAAAACCCATTTAGTTGGTCTTATGTATGTATGGGAACAGTTTAAAAATGGTATGGCCGGAATGGAGGGCACAAATTAGCGCAGGTCAAAATGAAAGTTCCCGAAACTAATGAGAAAAACAATAAGAAAACACAAACAGATATACGCTATGGCCAAAGAGAACATTGTCCTTTACTGAAGAGCATATCACTCTGCAGTTAAATTTTTTATTTCATGTGCCAACAGACCACTCCTCAAACTAACTAATCATCGAAAAAGCAGATATTTTAATAATTTCTGGTGATTACGAGTGTTCGGGTATCGATTTCATCCTACGGTATGTGTGATGTAAAAAAAAACAGAAGCTTCAAAACGACCACTATTTTCCATAGTGAGTGGGCACAAACGTATCTACAGCGACGAATGAGCCTATATAAAAAAAGACATTTGGATAAAAGCGGAAAACATCATGAAAAGATTGAATAGGGCATGGATATTCACTACATGCTATCCTGAAGGTAAAAATTTGAGCAAAAAGCTGAAAAAGGACGATTATCGCCTGAACGCCTAGTCTTCGATGCTCAGCAATTTCCAGCTTGTTTTCTTTGTAAGTTTCGCCACAAAAAATTTTCTCGTTCAAAATGTCGCAGTGGGGTTGTAATTATGGGGGGGGGGGGAGAGAGAGACAAGTGAGGGCAGTGAGGTCGATTTTGTGCGATTGCTTGTACATATAGATGCCTGATGAAGACATGAATAGCGAATCTTTATGAGCCTAATTTCCAGGAATTTTTCGTGATCTATAAAGAAAAAAATCAAGGGATTTCTAATAAAAATGTGCCAACATAATGCGACGGAACATGCACGACGACCTATGATTGAAAGTTTTGTTTCATTTGAATCCTTTGAATTCTGGAAAGCGGACATGAGCTATTATGCAGCATTGCTGAATCAACTGGGCTTCAGCCAACCAAAAATATCAAGGGTAAGTGGGAGCGGATCTAATCAAAGATTAAGATCCTAGTCAAGGCTTTCGTTGTTGCTTTATTTTCCAACACTTGCAATCAGTTTGGATAATGTCTACTGCAACACGGAGTGCACCCTTTCTGTAAGGGTCGATTAGGGTTGAAGGACACAACGCAGTGTGTCTCTGAAAACAGATTTTCAGTTGTTCTAGTCTCTTTGATGCAGTCACCTGCCAACAATGAGCCCCTGAAATTGTTTCCACCAATCTGGAAGCTAGAACATCTCATTTCCGTCAGTTTATTGTTCAAAACCATTTCTGATTACACGGTGAAAGTTGGTCAGAAATTTGGTCTCAAATGCGTCTACATTCGCTATTTTGCCCTCAGCTGAGGAGAAATCTTACATGTTATCCATAAGAGATTTTAAGGCTGCCTGAGAAGAAATGGTAATTTCACCAAGGTTAAGCTCGCGTAATGATGTGGGGAGGGATAGAGAGGGATAGGAATGATAGCGCCTACGTGTCACTACACTATCTCCGGCAAAGTCATCGTTCGCTGTCCTCTTTTTTGCCCTTCAACAAACTCTGTGACCAGGACAGAATCATTAGCCAGCTTTAGTCATTTCTGTTCATTTGTAACCTGCGCAGTGGCTCACCCAACAGGAAAGTCAGAGGGTCCTGCGGTCGACCAACTCTTTACATTGTTTGATGTGCTATTTTTTACCATGTGGAACCGATAATAAATAGTAATAATTATTATAATAGCGATAATATTAATAACAATATAACGATAATAATAATAATAATAATAATAATAATAATGATAATAATAATGATAATAATAATAATAATAATAATAATAATAATAATAATAATAATAATTATAATTATAATAAACTAATAATAATAATAATAATAATAATAATAATAATAATAATAATAATAATAATAATAATGGTAATAATAATAATATTAATAATAACAATATAATAATAATAGTAAAAGTAATATTAATACTAATAATATTAATTATAATAATAGCTCTTAGCTCTCTGCAGCAACAAGCAGAGCTCCCTCGACGATTAGGTATCTAGTGCGGGAGAGCGTTTCAAGCAATCATCAGGCTGCTAATTTGTTAGCAGTTTTGCTCAAATAACTGGGGGTGTGGGGGCTTTGTTGGTGGTGCACATTAACATCGGTAAACGGGAAGTTTGAAGAAGATGTATCGAATAAGCTTAAGGTGGAGGCTGACTATGCATGTGCTACCTGGGATATAACTTCAATCATTAAAACTAAGGTTATTCTGCTGGTCAGTACTTAAAGTAACTGGATCGAACCTGGATAACAGCACGCTTTATAATATGATTGAAGCACATGTGATTTGGAAGACTGCTGTGATGGTTGGATCCGGGATGATTACGGTGATGGCTACTCAACGATATTTTATAAAACATTTATACTATCAGCAACTTTTATACTATCAGCGGAAGTTCTGAGCTTATCCAGAAGAGGTTTTGATAACAAATGGTTTCGAATCTATGTCACTATCAGGAATGAGTAGTATGTATGTGAGCATGGTTTTAGTCAGGAAATTGCATAATGTTAGAGAAAAGGCATAATGTGAAAAAGAGCCTATAAGTTTTGAGAAAAAAAAACAATTTCGTATTGAAATCGTTCTAAAACTCGGTTTCTTCGCTTTTGTTTTCAAATTCGAATTTCCCGAATTTCAGTAGCTTTCGATGCATGTTTTTTGTTGCAAGAATAGGTGAAAAATACAGAATACTGGGGATATTCCATATATTTTGTGATATATACACGAAAACTACTACGATATTCGGAGAGCGTTATTAGTGCCTTGAAGCTACAAAGTTGTATATTTGAGGTACTATAGTAATTCTTAACTATACCTATATCACATCAAAATATCATCATAAAATAAAGAAAATCGGAAAAATTCATTTCTATGAGGCGGGAAAATGATTTCAGTTCCGAAAACCGGTAAGAAGTAAAACCAAGCCAACCGAAAATTGATGATATTCATGACTACCTTGGTCTCAGGGCTAGAACAACCACTGAAACAAAAAGGCTCGAATTACGCCGAATCAACAAAATAACATGGCGGTAAAAAGAGCATTCCAACCGAAAAAGATTACGGTATGATAGGTGTGCTGCTATTTGGATTGCTAAGATAGCCTTCCCGTTATCCCCCACTCCACCCTTTTTCAGTCCCCTGCTTCTGTGAAAACACGGGGATCTCACACGATGAAAAGCATACGGTAACCAATGAGAGTTTTCTCGGTGGTGACGTCGTACGTAAGTAATTACGATGACAAGAAAGAAGAATAGCTCAGTCATTCGTTCATGAGAGTAATAAAGATCGCGATCTGAACACATACACTCACGTTATTTTTAGGTTGACAGATTGGAGGGGCGCTAATGGCCCTATTGCACAACGACGGCGCCGATACCGATTAGGCCGCCCCAACGCAACGACGGCACAGGGGCCCGGCCACGGCCTTCCCATCCGATCTCCTCGCGCGACCACGCCCCATTCCAACGCCCCCGTCAACGCGTTTCTCCAACCTTTCTGAACTTACCCTTTCATCAACAGATATTCAAGCGCTGATTTGACTGCTATGGACTACAGTGAGCTCCGCCTTTCTTTGATTCTCACTTCAATTTCAATCGTTTCTCTTCTATTAACCACTTTCTCTTCACATTCAGATAGTCATCCGCTGGGCTACAGTATCCCTTTAAGCGTCTTTTTCTGTAGCGAACGGACTGCTTTTTCGGTTGTTTAGTCCCAAGCTATTTTAGGAGGACGACTCATGGGAGAAGATCTCGCGAACGAATCTTTTCTGCTTGGTGTTCGGTTCAGATTCCTGTATGACAATCTAAACTCTTGATGCACCGCAGATAAGGTTAGATTTGGGGCTGTAAGTGGATTTCTGGATGGACTGGAACTATTAGACATATTGCAATAATCGCGATGCCCTCTAAAACGACAGATACCTCCGAGCATTTGACAAAAATCGAATATAATTTAACCAAAATCGCAGAAATCTTTTATAATTTGAGCAGAGCAGGTGTAACAGCAAGTGATGGGCACTTCCATGATCATGGTAAAAAATAAAACCCCGCGAGAATGCCCATCCAGGCCAACCAAGCCTTCCATCCCTTCGTGATGGGTGAACTGATATCAAGTCAGTGTCTGGTAGGATAAAAGCACTGATTTGCACATCGGCTGGTATCCGCAAGTCATTGAATAGGTCAAGTCGCATGCCACAACGATTTCGCAGGGAACGAGAGTGCGCGACGCATCACTGCAAGGGATTGATGGACGATAAGCCAAGCTTTTCCTTATCTGCTAATTTATTAATTTAGCTTTCTGATTTTTAGATCATTTAATTGAATTCTCACCGAAATTGCGATGACTATTGTGTTTTCACAGATCCACATCATGCATTTTTTAATGAATAGTGCAGTAACGATGGCACTTTTTTTCTGCACAGACCTCCATTGCTATGGACTTTTCTCAATCGATAATCGATCCACGAAGTCGATTATTGAGACCGTACTATGTTGTCTCATTAAAATTTATCTTTGCTTATAACGACCTAATAAGTCAATCAACTTTGCCGGTTGTGTGCCAAAGAAAAAAAAACTATTAAAATGGCTGGGTCAGCTCTATGGGGTCGTATTTGCGCAAAGAGTCCGTGAATGTAGCGCTGTACTGAAGGATACCGCCGCATCTCACGTAGTCGCTTGATCTGCTCGACTCCCACTTTGACATATCCAACTCTTTTGATGCATAGAATTCATCATTGGAAAACATAACCTAAATTTATTACCACAAAATCATGGCGGAAGTTATATACACACTCGGAATGGCATACGATACAAGGTGCATGTATGTAGAACTTACACTTTACGGTACCAGGTGGAATCCAAACGCGGACCACCCCGCATAAGTATTGATCAATGCCAGGTGATTAAAGCTTTTGCATTTTCACGCTGTTCTTTAAGCTCCAGCTCTGGTGCATCGCTTCTGCTTGAGCCCAAGCCTTTGAGCGGCTTATGCACTTCAGTTCTGTTCTAAGTGATTGCTTGCCTAGTATATGTGTTGTTTATTCGTTAAAGATTTTTGACTGCACCGAAGGATGCAAAAAGAGTTCTGTGTGAGCTCAGTAATTCAGATAATATTACAAAAGCGTACTTATAGCGTAGCGTATTTAGCGTTAAGTAGCTATTACCGTATAATCTCGGATCCATTTGACATGACAGCGGTCTTTTACTGAAGCTACACTTAGTAAGAATACAAAAAGATTCAATGTCCCGATCCCGCCACCCCCCCCCCCCACCCATTGTTCAGTTATAATGGCTGATCTATTTAGGAGACGATGATGGTTCAATTCGGTAATTTCAGCCATACACTGCGTAAGCCAATGCCTACGGCCCACAAATTAAGCTACCAGAGGATAAACACGAACATAAACAACAAACAATATAGGACGAGTGGTAATTAGGGAGCTAAGGAGGGAAATTCACCGTAAATAAATAGCAGAGGCCCAAGAACCCAGTGCGTGACGCAATTCGCATTGAAATGCAGCTCTAAGCCTGACAAAGATCCACGCTAGCTGGCATACACCTCATGCGGCCGTGCTCTCTCACAAGTGCGGTGCATACTGCGTATAACCGTTACACATAACAGATCCACTCGGATTCGATCAAAAACCGATGATGGGATAACACATCCATCACAGAAGGTAAGGAGTAAGAGATATGAATCTTAATTTTCAGATCCTAGGAAATTCATTTTCAATTTTCTCCACTGTCGCATAATTTAGAGCGTGTAGTTCCAACGAAGTAATGATAACGCTTTCATGAAAGCTGCACTTCGTCAAAAACATACTCGGGTAGCAGCATTCTAATAAATGAAGATAATGATAAATAAATATGAATAAATACTGATGAATGTAAAGCAAATGTAGAATGTGTAACACCTAAAATCTCGAAACCATTAACCAGAAAGCAACATTTGGCCAAGAACGATGCATCCACAAGGAGAGTTATTTTCGGGATTAGGTGGAACCAAAGCAGTGGAACAGTGAGGCTACCACTTTGGAGAAAAAACAGCTGCTGAAAAAACATTTTCCACAAATATTTTCACCTTCAAAATGTCAAATTAAAGATGCATTTAATTTGATGTAAAGGGAAACCAGAGAAACCATCTGAACTAGTATTACCTTCGGTGATATTACAAACGGGATTGATACCAATAGCCACATTAACAATGGTAAAGATTACTTGTGTGGAACAGTTCGTCCAGTTTATTGAATAACTTTGCTCTTAACCTGGAAGTTAGGGGGATTTCACGTACAGAAAAAGGAGAAACAAGGAATCGCTAAGCGTTTTCATGTTAATTATGGGAAATATGAAAGGCAGGAAATCGATCCGGCCGAAAGAGGATGCCTAGCAGTGAAAAAATCATAGGCTGACGTCAACTAGATAACGTGGTAAGAAGGAAAAATAGAAAAAAAGACTATTCTAACAGCACCACCCGTGATGAAGGTTTACTGGACAGAATCACGTTGCAAGGAAATAGCGCACAAGTTAAGCGTGCATGTGAGCGCTTGTACTCTTCAAAAGATCGAATTGCTAAGATCGTTCTGTCGAGCTCCTGTCCTTCTTGGGATATCTCGGAAATGTCAGGCTTTTTTTTGAGCGATTAAAAACTGAGGTGAAATTGCTTGGCTCCTAATACCATACGCGAGGCTGTAATTCTGTAGGAGTGTAGGCCATCGGACCCATCTTTGATTTGATCCGGATAAACTCGCCAATTCTGGAATGTGTAGGTCATATGTATATGTGATGCATCGGTAATTGATTTGCGCGTAATGTTCCTGGTCACTGTTTCTGAAGCGTTTGAAACTCCACGGGCTTAGAATCTAGCTGTATTATGCTTAAAATCTAAAACCTAGACTGGCGAATTTGCCATCTTTTACAAGCGAGATTGTGCTTCATGAATCAAGGGAGAAGCTATGTAATTCTAGTAGTTTGTGCATGTAGTGATAATCTGAACTGTTTTCTATAATTCTCTAAGGAATCTCTAGAAAGAAAAATGATTTACAAAAACGATACATTGCTCAGAGCTAAGATTCATTCCATACCTTTTTCAGATGAGGAGCCTCACCTTCTAACTTGATGGCTACGCAATAGGTGCAGTGCAGAGCAGTGAAAATGTGGCTTCATGATATTTCTAGCCGAGCGGGTCAAGTTTAGAGTTGAGGAGATTGACCCCCCCCCCCCCCCCAACTCCTCTCGATCGACGTTTCCAACTGTACTCCAGCACTCGTCTTCAATGGATATGAGCATGACCATCAAGTAGTGATTATGATTTTCGATTGACGATCTTTCTATTGTTCGGTCTCATTGGCTAAAACATCATCCACAGAGGGAATTTCGAGGGTTTTTGGAAGATATCAATTACTCGCACTTTCCTAGGATGCATGGGAAAGTTGGAAAATAGTGATTTTCCTGGCATCATCAGTACTCAGAAAAGGCGTATACAGAGGATTTTACGAAAGTGGGCGATAATGTGCGCTTTCGTGTAGAGCATCACATAGGGAACCAACATGGACAGGAATCTCGCAGTGACATTTCCCTAGAGTGTATAGAGATACAAAAAGCTACAGTATCGTTTAACTTCGTAAATTGGAAAAGGATATTCATCATACAACCCCATGGCATTTTTGAAGGACACAAAAAGAAGTATTCAATACCATGCAAAAGCAAATATGATAGTCAAGGCGAAAAGAAGCCGTGTCTTTGTCATCAGTCAGGAATTTTCTGAAAGTAGGCAGAAGGTCCACCTAACCTCTCCGGGAGCCAATAGCCAAGTGGAGCCCAGCAGCAGCACAGAACGCTAGGGTTGCGAAATCATGAACGGTGTTTAGCGGTGAGAGTTTACTTCACAAGCGAGCTCACCTGCTGAAGACCTTAATTCACCAAGAACTTTAAGATGAACTGTAATTTTAATGGAAATATGAGTATATTCTCGAGTTTTAACCGCTTAGGCTTGAACACCTCACGTAAGATTCCATCCTCGAAAAAATTAGCTCCGGTAGAGCATGCTCTGAGCATACCGTAACCCGTTGCCAAAAAACTGATAATTTCAAGTGCAATTACGCCTAAGTGACTTGCTCATGAATGCACAATTCCATTTACCGTTTTCTTCATTGTGAAGAGAACGAGGGAAAAACCACAAAGGGGCAGCAGCAGCAATGGCGTAACGAAGAGTGATTACATTTGCCCAAAGAGGCCGTGGTCGGATGACAATATTTATAGATCCACGGTGGGGTAAAGGGGATCCAATAAAGAGCCCTATGGCACGCCGTGGATGCCGTCGAATCGCCGTCACGTTGTCATGCCTTTCCGAAAATGGATTACGGTAACCGGACGCGCATGCCAATTGCACATTAATCAACCGTGAACGAAATGAGCTTTCAGAATTCACACAGGGCGTGTGCCAGGTTGGAGCGGATGGGTGAAGGCTGTGTACCCCCTAACGGGTCTGGTAGTGTAGGGAATAAACGAACTGAATATGTAATGGAGACGAGCTGTGCGAGTAACCCAGAACGGGTGCCTAGTGGATCAGGATTCTGAAGACGGTACTGCACTTGTGGCATTTTCTTATTGTCCAGACGTGGGTTTCTTCTCCGAAAACGTTATGCAACAAATGAAAAGCCAAGGGACTCTTTGCTTTCGGAGGGTGCTACGGTGAAAATGTGTGACACTTCTTCTTTTATGGTTCCACTTATTAACCAGAATAAGCCCCCACTTTCGATGACGTCTTCTTTTTCTGTCTTTCGCAGCAAATTAGATAGCTGCTGGTACTGCTGTTTCATGTCTGAAAGATCATGCCTCACCAATAATAATTTCAAAATTCAATTTAAATTGATTTCTTCTGCTCAAAAAAGTGAGGAGATAGTGGAAGCTAACAGAAAGAAAGGATAAGCGGCGCAGTGCTGGTGATTGCCTTCGGTGTGCGCCACGCGTCCGACTCATAGTTGTGAAGACAAAGACATAACACATCGGCTCTTCGGCTAGTCTATAGGAACCTAGTGGTTTGATCTTTAGTAAATCTGTAAAACAAGTGTACTAGGGAAACGTAGTGTTTTCCGTGACGTTATGAAATCCTTCACAGGTTTGCG
The DNA here is from genome assembly GCA_963978905.1 of Trichostrongylus colubriformis. Lineage (NCBI taxonomy): Eukaryota > Metazoa > Nematoda > Chromadorea > Rhabditida > Trichostrongylidae > Trichostrongylus > Trichostrongylus colubriformis. The sequence continues at coordinate 48,010,630 of OZ022259.1, forward strand.
TGTAACATGTAAGTAACGTGACGATAACATGGATGTGAAAGCTTATCGAAATGAGTTGCCAGTTTTGGAAATGTTAACTAAGCCTTTAAAGGAATCCTTCACTAAAATCCATGACTGATTCTCCTTACTAGATACAATGCATGAACAGAAACACCATGAGACCCGACAAATTTCCTTTGTTCCTGCGCAGAAATCCATAGAAGAAGAGCAATTCGTTTGAATTCCTGCCACATTTGCCACTACAACCTTTAGACAGCGATCGTTAGCCACAGCGCACTTCATGCTTTCGCGCCCAATTTTTGCGCCAATCGAAGGCTCCACCCTGTCGTCCGCAGCTTTGGGGAGCTTTATCTGAACTTGCTTCTTGTATATTGGCACGAAACTTCTCATTGCAGCCCTTAGTATATAAATATAACATAAATATGTGAGTAGCAGGAAAACTTAAATTTTCGTGGACCCCCCTTGCTACATAGACTTTGCTGCCATCCTTTCACCAACTCAAATGAGTGAAGGAAAGATGTGTTCTCCACGGAAGGATGAAATGGTTAAGGTGGAAACGTAATAATGTTACTATTCTGGCTCAGGCATCTTTTCAAAAATCGAAAATGCAAATTCGTTCGACGTCGGCAACGTCTTCAGGCCATCCAGCAAAGACGTCGCCGACGATCTCAATTTGCAAATCTGATCGTTCAATTCATACCACATCGTATGTGCAAATCGCAGTTTGACGATACGGATTGATACAATCACCGGTGGAATCGTAAAAAATTTTTTGCATGTGCATAGGAGCTGGCTTCCTATTTTAGTGAGAATTTCCATGTCATTCAACTAAAAGCTCTATAATAATGGAATGTCAACAGAAAATTTATCAAGATCCCTATCATCAGTTCAATGAAAAAAAAGAGTACATCATAATGTTGAGGTGTTTTATTAGCGTTTTTTTCATTTTTATTTATAGCTCGTCCACATGCGTTATAAACTTAATCATCTGGGCAAGGGAAAATATGAAATTTTTTGTTATTCCTTTGTTGTTCGTTGTTTGTTTGTTTGTTGCTTGTTCAAAGCATTGTCATAGGCACTATCGACTGATCACTTGGTGATTCCACATGCATGACCCTCATTTGGGATCCTAGAGGCTTGTGATTTTGAATTTCGAAAGCTTTGCAAGTCATATTCATTCATAGGCACTCATTCGAAGAAAGCGCCTATGATCTGCCCTCACATTGCTATTGCCGGGTGTGTAGCGGTTGATCGAATTTTCGGCGACCGCCCGTGGAGAGCGGCGCGGCGCGCGCGAGTTGTTTGCGGCTTCATCTTTTGAAACAGTAGCAACAACAACATAGGCAAACTTCCGAAGATTCCCACCTGCAATCCTTGAAGATCCTTCACTGTACCAGCCCACTGCGTCTTGAACGGAATTCCAAACACCTGCTACAAGTCGTAATGACGGCGCCGTGAGTGCGGTGCCGCGAAGCGAAAAGTCGACGAATTGCCACACACCCGTCACAACCGAGCTCTCATAGATACCAGAAGTTCGCCTTACTCAATCCACTTTATGGACCTTCCGAAGCGTATGAAATTAGAACTGAAGAAGCCATTTTCGAATTCCGACGATTTTTCAATTTCTTATGCCCTGGAGTGCTTTGAATCTATTTATGTTCATGTGACAGACGATATTATAGTAGTTGGATAAACATCTCTTGTGGAATATTTCTCAAAACCGGAGCTCCTTTTTGGATCTGCTACCAAACGCTTCATTGCTTCCGCATTTCTCACCATGGTGGTATACCGTAACCAGATCCATCGCCTCAAAAAGTGCAAGCCTACGTGTAAAGCTTTCTTAATTTTATTTTTTTAATTTTTTAATTTTAATTCTTCAGAAAAGAAATCTCTGGTAAATTTTTACCTTCTGATCCGCTCTGAATTTCTATCATTACATGATACCTATTATATTTGAATCTATGACCCTGCCCCGACTCGCATTTTTCGAACAATCTACAGCTCAGTGTCTATCTTATAGTGTCTACTTAGTTTTGAATGGTAATTTCAGGAACCCCATGCTGGGGGTGTGTAGCCTTACGTGCAACTTTCGGGCGGCCACGCCCGGCGAATGGCGCGGTGGGTTTCTTCGCGTGTGATTGCGTACATTGCGTACACTCCCTTACAATCTTACGCCCAAATTAATAAGAACAGCGAAAAGTAACAAGACTGTTTCGCTGTTTCCAAGCATTAGCAGTTTGGTTAGTGTACGCTTGATTCTGAACTGGGGCATCAAAGTGTACGACAGAATGATCTCTCTCGAAAGGTTTCCATAAATTTAATTGTTTCTCCTGACATTCAAAAAAAAACCAAAACCATTTGTTGTTTTGTTTTTGGTTTTCCTCGACAAAAACTGCCCCTTTTGAGCCCTTGTGATTATTGTGATTAGATCAAATATAGCGCTAAATTTATCTCCTGAGTGCTTTTACCACAGCATTCGGATTGAGGCGGGGACTTCGAAGTTACCCCACAGTGCTCCATCACGGACCCATTAATAGGTGGCCTTCTTTCAAAACCACATGTACCGTTGGGGTAAACCTCGGGATGCTTATCTCGCTCGCCGCTGTAACTCACGAGAGCACAATGAAAGTGGAAAACCTCTCATAGATCGGGTCTGTCAGTTCAACGTGGAAACCTCCGTTCTGCTATTTCATCACAGTGTGACGGACCAGTTCAGACAAAGAAGTCGTAATTATGCACAGTTTTGCCTGAAATACCGTAGCCTGTATAGCACTGTATCTGAATGCCGTTCGTACAGAACAACACGAACTTGTGTCCAAAACGTACCTGTGCAGGAACATTTCCCTAACCAGTTTTTTTCTTCTGAAACAACTGAAACGGTATCCGTTCTAGGAATACTACAGACGATTCTCTAATAATGAAGGAGGATGAAGAAGAAATTAAATTCCGCAGCAGTTCTTTACTATCGAATTCGATGGGAAAGTGCTTAATGTCACCCAATCGATGGAGTCACTAACTAATGTAAGATAAGTTTTTCAATCACAGCGACCCTTTCGTGGTGGTCCTGAGATCAACATAGTTGGAAAATGAATTTTATTCGAAGGTGTACTTTCTAAAATCCAAGTAATACTTTCCTTGCAGATTCAAATGTGTGGTCCACCTCTGTATCGGTCGCAAAGGAAAAGCTTAAAATTTCCACTTTAAAACAAAAAAAACGGAAAAACCCTGGAGCAGGAATATAAAACGATATACGATAGCAGAAAGTGTCACATGAATAGGTTCCAAAGTAGAACTTTGAAGTAATTTGCATGTCAACAAACATTCTAAATGTCTCAGAAATTAGTCACCGCGAAACGAGTGAATGAGGATTCTCTCGAAAAATGAAACTGCACCGATTTCAACAACTCAGCTCATCCTTCGCAGTGTGCCACGCATTACTCTTTCACTAAGAATCGCAAAAGTATTTGGACGGAAAAAAAAAACGAAAAAAACCCTGGAGCAGGAATATAAAAGTCACCGCGAAACGAGTGAATGTCGTAAACGGAAGGCACCCTGCCTATACTATAAGTAACGAATCTTAAACATTCTTCAAATCATTCTGTTGCTCCCTTCGACATATAGCTACTGCAAAAATGTCAGCTATACGATATAATGTAGAAATTTTAAATGACTCCATTTTTTTCAAAGGCCATGATGAAGCAAAATGTGGCAGGAAAAATGACCATTACAGCTTTGTCTAAATTTCGATGCTGGAATGGTACGAGGAGGTCACACGAGCCCAGTCCCGGAGTAATAAGTAGAAACAAATTGTTGGAAAGTTACGTCACATCAAAACTTGCAAATAGTCCGTTTCGTCTCATAACGTCATACGAACCAGTCCGGGGCCTTAACCAGCCCCGAGGCTCGTGAAGTGGGCTGGTAAAAAAAACGAGTCGTAGAAAGTCTCAGGAACACATTTCTTAGAGATCCAAGTCCGAAGACTGTTAATATTCAGGATCACCATATTGGGAAAAATGAAGGCACTAGTTGTCCTGAGCTTTACTAGAAGATACTGGTAGATACTATATGATGCCTACTGTGTTTAAATAACCCATATCTTTGAAAAATAGAACATGGAAGATAGTTCAATCTTAAATGGCTACAATTTTCTTGATGGTCATGATTTGCAGTAAAATGTGACAGAAGCACCATGTTCTAAGGAACGTCTAATGAACGACAGGTAATTGAAATATCAAAATGACTTTGGTGCCCTCTACCGTCTCAAGAAAACTGCAAAAAGTACCAAGAAAGGACTCCAATTATAAAAGGATAAAACAAGTATGATACTTAAAACGCGAGGATGAGCAGCTGAAAGCGGCTTAAAAATGTGATTGGTTCTGAATTTAAAACGCCTATGAAGAAATGTAAACGTGGTGATAATCATCGAAATGAATTCGAACAGATGCAGCATTACAGTAACCGCAGTTATCGCTATTTGCTGCCGTAAAAGCTGAGACCCAGTATAGCTGAGACAATATGCAAATGTCACTACCGTAAGCAACTGTTCAACGGGCACGCTAGCGGTAGCGGGCCGCGATGGCTGCCGCTGCTGCTGATGGTGGCGGTAGCGGTGATGGTGGCGGTGGTGGTGGTGGAGGATAATTAATTGCCAATCATTAATTATGTCCAGAAGGAGGCACACGTCGCACAAGTTGAATATGCTCAAAAACGCCGTTCGTATATGTTGAAGAAATATTCGAAGAAACTTTGACAGCCTGGGAACAGCTGTCTCTCGGTCCACTGTGTGCAGAGGGGACGATTTTGATGGAAAGGTGGGAAAAGCGGCCTAATTGATCTTCTACTTTGATTATGAGAATTATGAGAGGTAAAGGGTAATGGATGAATGTAAACCTCTTAATTATTTGTCACAGTGTCATATGTATAAGTAATTTATCATAAAATGATAAGGCAATGCATTCAATGCCTACCACTAATAAAAAGAACATCACTATCTGTGAATTTTGGATCTCCGACGTGAAAAGAGTGGTTCGCTTCGCCTCAGTCTCAGACGGACTACTGTATTTCGTCAACTCTTGGGACTCTTTATTGAGAAGAGGGATGACGAAATAGGAGAGCATGTGATGATGTGGCGTTAGTAAAAGATCTACTCTAAAATCAGTTTGAAAAAATATAAATCATACTAAGTTCCTGCGTATAAAAGAGATAGTGTAATAGGGTGTATGAATAGGGAACTTAGGAAATGATAACAGTCTGAAAACAAACTCATATATCAGCGCAGTCTAATTGGAGCACTGTTAGTTAAAGGGATAAAGGAGCATGGAGACACAATAATGCCTTTTTGAAATGCGCCACACATTCTACCTCTAGCCAGAATAGCGATTGCATTAGATTGCATTGCAGACTTTATAAGCTTCAAAGGGATCGTCCACGGAGAGATGAGTTTTTTTGTTACCCATATATTCATGTTGTGTTTGCCCTGTAAGGGTCACATGTAAAGTTTCATAAGGGCGGGATGCGGCTAAGATACAGCTCCCCCGATTCTCAGCCGGGTGGGCGGTGCCTGCGAGTGAAGACCCCGTTCCGTCGTCCGCCGTGGTCGGGAGCAAAGGGTGGGACTGTTTGCGTAAGTTTCTGCTCCTACAATGCGTTTCCGGCCGCGGCGTACGAACGGGCAGGCGTTTACCCTGAGGCCCCGCCCACCCGACCGCCATTTTGAGGAGCTGTATCATAGCCGGGTCCCCATTTTTCGGGTGAAACTTTGTATGTGGCACAACATATAATTGGACAAGGCATTACGTCATTTTTCCAGGTGGACCGGGTACCCAGATACAGCCTCGTTATTACTCTCCCAAAGTAGGTGAGGGCTGGCGACCACACAAACCAAAAAGCCACTGTCAGTTTCCGATTCACCAGAGATTGAAGCTTACGTCAGTAACAGTTTAGTAAAATACATTTTTTGTCACAGAAATAGTAGAACACGAATAGTTCAGAAACAGAAACACAGAAGCATCGTAGGCTCAACGTCTAACAGCTTTATGTTCACACGCCATAGCTACTTCTCAAGGATAAACTGGTAAAAAGGGTAAAATGTTGGGCAAAGCTAGTGCGATACGTTATGTTTCCAACTTCTTAGAGAAACCGGAAGGGGTCCGAACCGGAAGGGGTTCGAAGAAAGAGGAAGATGCAAAGAAATGATTATTTTGTAACGAACAATCAAGGTTAAGCATAACAGGGGACCTCGATGTTCAGTGAGCTGCCCTGAGTCTGCTGCTTCATAGCCCCGTCAAATGACGATTCCACATACCCTTAATCGGTGGAAAACCCCGGTATCAAAGGACGACGCTGGAATTCGCATCACATTCGCATCACTTAGAACTGCACTCAGTGACTATCCGAGTTGTCCGCTGTAAAGATGTCATTTGTTGTCTCGCAGAGTGTATTTCACTCATTCGTGATGTTGTGAAATAAGTGAAACAACTCACAACAACAAACAAGTGAAGCAATTAGTTGAAGAATAAGTGAAAGTGTAAGAAATAAGTGTGATTACTATTAAAACCTAGCGAATTCGATATTTTTGATTTTTGATTTTCGATAACTGCTGATTATCGCCGCAGCTCGCGATGCGGAACTTACTACAAGGATGCTGAGTTATGGGCAAAAGCTTCGGTGTCGGACGGGCCTCGAACCAGCACTTCATCCTTTCCGGGGATATGTGCTAATCCATTACAAAAATCAAAAATATCGAAATCATTACTAAAGCTTTCAGCTTCACGGTTCGATGCCGATATTGGCCAACCGACTCAACACGTTTTATCTACGTGTGAGTGCTGACAAGCTATGGTAAATATACCATTCAAAAGCTGAGTTAAGGTGAAAGGGGTGTCGGTAGTGTAATGGATTAGCACATATCCCCGGAAAGGATGGAGTGCGGGTTCGAGTCCCGTCCGACACCGAAGCTTTTGCCCACAACTCAGCATCCTTGTAGTAACTTTCGCATCGCGAGCTGCGGCGATAAACAGCAGTTATGTCCCGGTGTCTTGAATGACGGATCCGTTCAGATTCCTTCTAAGTCTTCGGCCTACTCTCAATTCATGGCTTACTCCATGTGCTTTGACGTATGTAATAGTGAGTGGCAAGCTACTGCGTCACTGCAAGCATAGTTAGGAGGTCGATCTTGCTCATGCTAACTAGGAAAGAGCACACCAGAAAAAAAACGATAGTGCGTAGTACAATATCATCTTGTACACCCCTCCATGCAAGCACGTCATGTGCTGTAGCCACTATGACCACGCGCATCCCACAGATCTGTATAGCACCAATCAATACGTTCGACCGCAGCACATTAGAGAACATATAGACCGAAAATAAAGGGTAGCATAGGTTGAGCAGCATCATCGACAGTACACAATATTCAGAAAAAAGAACTGATTCATTCCGTCATTTCCTTGTCTAGTATTACACTCAGACCATTATGATAAAAAGGCCGTGTAGCCATATGTCGAACCTTCGCGCGACCGTGAGCGAAAATTTGACATAAAGAATCATCAGCCATTCTGAGTGAGCTGATCGCATGTGTAGCCTTATGTTGAATTTCCGCGAAGCCGGGCGCGGCGGGCGGCGCCACGGATTTCTCCGCGTGTGATTGCGTGCATTGCGTACACACCCTTTCAAGTTTTACGCCGAATTAATTATTTGTTGATTGCGATTGTAACCATACAATCGCAATCAAGAATTAATTTTTACTTTTTATGTAACTATTTTGCCTTATTAGTGTGCAAAACTTATTATTTCCAGATCATGATGAGATAAACAGCTATTTATTTAGAGGATCTCCATGGTACCAGCTCCTTGCGTTCTGAGTGAAATTTCTACCTGGTGTGCCAGCGAGTGCGACGCCGTAAAGCGAAAACTTGGCATAAGGCTACACATCCTAATAAAAAAGAAAAAAGCTTGTCTTTCTGTTTGTGGCAAATTTAGACGTAATGAAATGAAACTAAATAAACGCTGCTCAAATGAAACACATAGTCAACAACCCTCACGCATAATAAGAGCAGTTGTAAAGGGTATGAATTGTGAAGACATATTATGTAGGTATAAAGCTACTTTAGATAGATAAAAAATTACAATCGAACAACAAAATCAATCCAGTTGATGAGTTTCCTAACTTTGGAAATTGCGTTTTTCTACGCGCTTATGAATGATGATTTGCTACCGATTCTCGGTGCACGTACACTGTATCTTTGTTGGAAGACGGATGATCGAGCAGTTCCTTGTCATCGATGTTAAACCGGAATGGAACGTCTTGCTTATGAGACACATCTGTTCAAGGGTATTCTTTAAGAGTCTGACCACGACTTGTTTGAAACTACAGAGTACACGGAAGTTCGACGCTGAATGTTTTTCATGGAATTGGCCTTGCCTCTGGATTCCTGTCGATAAAAAAACACATACATAGATATTTCCCGAATTTAACAAAAACCTGGTGTTCGAAGGAATCGTCCACGAAAAAATTAGTTTATTTGTTACGCTTCTATTCATGTTGTATTTGCCTAATAAGGGCCGCATGCAAAGTTTCACGCGAAAAAGTGAGAATTCGGCGAAGGTATAGCTCCCCGAATTCTCGGCCGGGTGGGCGTACCTTCCAACTAAAAGCCTCGTCCCGTCGTCCGCCGCGGTTGGGAACGGAGAGTGGGACTTTCTGTTCCTACAATGCGTCTTCGACAGCGGCGAACGACGGGGTGGGCACTTGCTTGGAGGCCCCGCCCACTCGGCTAAGACTTTGCATTACTTATCTTAACCGAATTCACATTTTTTCGCGTGAAACTTTGCATGCGGCCCACATTGGGCAGATACAATATGAATATATGGGTGACAAACAAACTGATTTTATGTGGACGATTCCTTTGAAGGCACTTTCCGCGATAATCTCACCAGCTATTTACCCTGCCGCAGCTGATGGACCCCCGGGTAACTGTCGCGGCTGTACCCTTAGAGCGGCGCTACGAGCCCTACAGCGCAAAGCCAGCGGGAGGCAACTGGGACCCCTCCCACCAATTGGCGACCCCACCCGGCGTTGGACAAAGCTTCTTCCAACGTGGCTTTACGTGGTCCTGTGATCCCGCGATAAGATAAGATAAGATAAAGAAGAATTCAAGTAGTTAATGAAACATTCACTTGGGAAAACAAGTAATATCTCAAGGTTCCTCATGATAACATCCAACGGGAATTGATTCGAAGGCTCGTTTTCACGCGGTAACCTCGTACAAGGCCATAAGTCAGGAGGCCTCATTTTTGCCATTTTCGGGGGCTTCTTCCGGATTTTTCTTTCTCGGTGTATTGCTCAGCACCTCTAATTTAATGACTCAGCTCTTAAACCCATTCAAGGTAATCGCGGAAAGCGCCTCTAAGTCAAATTTTTGACTTCCAGCCAATCTGTCATCAATTAAGAAGCCCCGAAGTGATGCTCTCAAGTCTTCATACATATTTGTTTTATTAAATCTTTCTATACACAATTATTGATGGTTAGGGGCGAAAATGGTGTAGCAACAGTGGCGCACACTCCCACTCCCATGATCCGGATCAAATCCCGCATTAACGCCCACGTCATCGTGCCTGAAAAAAATGAGTTTTTTCGTTACCCATATATTTATGTTGTGTTTGCCTTATAAGGAGAGCTTTCACGTTAAAAAGCTACCTCGATAATGGCTAACCGTACTTTGTAGCCACCTTGTGGTTTCATGTACCTTTTCAGTTAAGCATAATGTACGTTATGTCGCATATTATTTTCAGCTTCAGTCACACCTTTGTAGCTGCCACCACCTTTCTGGTATTCGAAAAAAGCGGCTGACGTGCACTTCATGATGCAGTTCCAGCTATGAAATGACCGTAACAAATCAATAAGGATGACTTTACGATGACGGAATTTTGACAAATGGACAGTCACAACGGTTCACAAAAAAACATGCACTAAGATCGAACTGTACAATGCACTTCTCTGTCAGTGATACGTGCGGGTGTTCGTCGTTGTGACATAAACGCTAGGTCGCGTAATAACGACATTCCATCATCAATGGAATTCATCGAATATTACCGATTACTTTGCGGACTACGTTATCGCCTTTTTGCAAGCATAAGCTTGCGGAAACTCTTTCAATTTAATACGATGCAACTGTAGGCAATGGTGTGGGTAGTGTGATAATGGGAACTCCTAAAGTGGGACACACAGAAGCTATGGATATAAGAAGACTATACTATGTGTTGAAATTTCCGTTAAGAAAGGGTGTTCCCAGGCTTTGTAAGACCGTCTTCTTCAACTGCTGCTACTTTAAGAGTACTTGTTCTATTCCACCCCGATCCATTTTTCCTCGACTCGCCCCTCTTCAGAATAAACGGCGGGAAGGGAGTCTTATTTCTCGGGGTTTTCTACCATTTCTTCCGTTCATTTTCGTGTTTTTAGCCACGGCTTTCATATTTGGTGGTCTTTTCATTTTAGACCGAATTTCCCCTATCACTGCCTTAAAAGCAATTTATACGATCTCGGCTGGGGCTTTGATACCTGGAATATCAGAGTGGGAACGACTTCCTATGGGGTGTGTAGCCTTATGTCGAAAAATCGCTTTGCGGCGTCGCACCCGCGGCGCCATCAGCATGACTTGCCGCTGTCAGGATTTCCGCTCAGGTCCCAAAATTATGGCACCGTGGGGACCCTTCAGAAAAGCTGTATTTGATGTGTTTTGATAGCTGAGGATTATGATGCAGTGATGCAGACTGTATAATTACAGGGTGCTATCGCAAAGAGGGCCATCTAATAAAAACTTACCCACCAAAGCATTTTGAGTGGATTTTCGAGAGTTGACGGCTACCTGAATTTTCAGGAAAATATTTTTGTTTTTTTTTAATTTTTGTCCGAACCTCAGTGTGGAAAAGTGATTTCTGTCCCTTTCTGCGCAGAAATAATTGATATTTATAGTGAGGTGCCCCTTCAATCTTCACTCCCCTTTTCCCTGAGCTCTTCACCCAGTTCGATTTTTGGGCGTCTAAAACAACAAAGCTCAAAAACTGAAAAGTTGAAAAACGAAAGCGAGCAACAGTAAAGTAAACAACACTAACTCAAAAACGCTTAATAATCAGCCAATAACACTTCAAAATCGAACTCCACAGGACTTGCACGCGATCGCACGCGAAAAAGCAACCCACACTCGTCGCGCCGCTCGCCAACGCGATTTTTCAAAATAGGGCTACACGCTCTTCCCCATGACACTACATCGCATCTGCAGCGTTTACGTACTGCCTTTATCCTCTGCGGTGCCCAAAATGAATTGTGCTGTTGTAGAAAAAGACGCGTCAAACGTGAAAATCGGCAGGAACATGGGATGGAGAACCCCAGCTTCCGAAACTAGCTGATACAATAAGCTTCACCTCTAGATTTCCTACCACAAAGCAGCAAAAATATTACTTATTTATTTGTTCATATGTCAAAAATGACATGTCAAAGTTGAGGAAAATTAACAGCAAAAAATACTCCGGTAAAGAGAGTGGAAACGGAAGAAACAAAAAAATATAATTCGAACGAGGGACCCAGCGAGACACGCTCGGTAAGCTTCGGGTTAATGGTTGCTCAGACCACATGCCACCAGAAGGGAACAACGAATGCAAACAGAGAACTAAATGATCTGGAAGGCGATGAAACTCTAGTTTAGTGAAGGTGACGTTCAATTGAGAACTGATACGCTACTCCCAAATAGCCGCACCATGAGGCATTGAGAGACAGCATTGTGGGTAATGTAGTTATTGAGAGGTCCCTAAAACAAATCAGTCACATGGAACTAGGAGTTTATAGTGAACTTGCCGTCAAAAAGCTCACCCCCTGAGCTAGAGAGACCGCATAACGGTTAACATCTGACGCCTTTGGGTAACAGAGTCCGCCTCCAGGCGACGTGAGTCCTAATTAGCTACAGTGGACGTAGCCAAGGATATGTGACAGAGTTAAGATCTCGCCGAGTGCTTTCTCAGTTTTAGCTTGAAGCTCACTCCAGCAAATGAATACGGTAATATTTTCGAAACCCTTCGTGTTTACGACTTGGCAATATGCCACTGGAAAACTCGTCCGGTATACTCGGCTCTTTACGGAAAGGTCGTCCGCGTAGACAATCAACAGAGGGAAGGGTCTCGTTAGTTGAGTCTTGGGCCATTGCACCTCATCTTTCAGTTCACTTCATTTTTCATGATTTGTGCGAATTCCGCCTATCGCTGCGCTTGACAGCAGCCTTTGACAACCGACCTTTGATGTTCCTCGCCTTATGGGGTAACAAATAGGGGTCAGATGTGGCATAACTTAACACATAACGGACCGAGGCTGTTTTTGCTCTCTTCAAATCGTGCAGTACTATGTATTGCACTTGGTCGCCCAGAACCGTCACTTTTTAGGTTATGTGAAAGCGTCGATTTCTGAGAGCTTATGCTATTAGAATACGTTTCCGAATATGGAGAATAATGAATTTATCGGACATTGTACCATTGTAAAAAATGGGTCCGTATTTCAACGCCCCCACTGATATAACCCAAAAAGCATGTATAATCCAGTGATCAACAAGAAAAATTTTCTAAGTGAAGATTTTTATTGCTCATTTTGTAAAGTAACCATTATGTGAAGTTTATGCACATGTATAACGTCACAAACAATGGAAATGATTTGTCATTACTGTTCGAAAGCTTGTTACCGAAATCTTATGCACTTTTCAGAGGAGAAGGACCCCAGAAAGATATGCTATTCCGTATTCGAAAACTTAGGTGGTATCATTGACCACGGTGCAGTTTCAAAAACCCGGTAAAAGTTTTTTCATGCTCATTACCGAAGTGAACACCAACTTTACGTTCTTTTGGTGATTTTGGCCATGGCCGTGAACAAGATAGTATAATTCTTTTCGACCGCAAATTCTTGCACTTCCACACGTTACACAACGGCATACTATTGTCCAATCTTGGCACGTAAAGAAGAGCACCCCAAGAGCTCACTCAGTATGGCTGTCCTGGGATACGAGATCGTCATAATCGACTGTTTGCCTCGGAAATGGCATATTCAGCTGTGAGAAAATGTGAAGCATAAGCGACAACACAAAGTATCCCTTCCGTACCACCTGTATGTGAAAACGTCGACCATGAGAACCCAATTCGAATTAATATACAAATGATGTGTGTGTAGCCTTATATCGAACTTCCGCGCAGCCATTGCTTGTCCCAAAAATGGTACCACTCCACTGCATCCTGAGCGGAATTCTAAAAGCCTGCGGCAAGCAGTACTGATGGCGCCGTGAGTGCGAAGCCGCAAAGCGAAAATTCAACATAAGGCCACACACACAGACGAGAGTTAGCAGTGACTAGTATTCTAGCTACCAGACATGCTTGACGTGAATAGAATAATAGATCCAGAAATTGTGATCGACTTTTCTGTCCCTCGCGGATCCTTGCTGCCATAGTGACCTACTCCGGAATTTGACAAGACAGCCAACAGAAAATACCTCTCAGAGATTTCACCATCCGTTCACCTACCCAGCAGAAAATCGTTTTTAGCAGACCGTATCTCTGCATGTAAGGTTATCCGTACCACCCGTTTTTACCATGGCCCCGAAAATTTTCCGCTTTTCATCAGGCCACCAGAAGACATAAATCTCAGGCCACCCACTGTCATAAGTTTTTTTTCAACAACCATTAATCACTCAACAAATAAACGATCTTTCTGCGCGCAAGCACAGCGAGGATGGACCGAAAAGTTTTTTTCAGCTCAGTTACCGTAGCCTCCCGGTTGCTGAGACACAGAGAAGTTCATAGTCCCGGATCGCCGCTTTTCTGCAAAAATTTCTGCAAGATCTCTTGCACAGGTTCAAGGTGTTTGAAAATGTCGGACAGGGGCTTATAAATAGCAAATAAATGGGATACCGTGAAGAATCCGTGTATGAATGAATTCTTTCAAAACCAGATTGACAGCAAAAGTTTCTGGAAAACTCCGGCAAAAGTGAAAAAAATGAATTTAGACCGAAAACTCCACCATCATCTCAAGAAGAATTGCAATGACGAGTGGTAGTGCTTCCATAAGCATGGTCTAGGGGCCTTTCCCCAGCGATGCTTGCCTAAGCTGACCAAGCCTTCACCATTATTCCGAGGTTCTTGAAGAGTTACTGAGTTATTCAAAAGAAACAAATACCGACCTGCTTATACATCGGTTGGCCCATACAAACCATTGCAAAGCCGAAAGAGTATTCAAACACCTGTGCAATTTGGAGCACATGTAGTATGCGTGGCGCATTCCAAACTTGATAGATGAACAACAACTTCTTTATGTTTTGATCTTCTAGTAACTTGACGTCGAGCCACAGATGATAAAAGGATGAAGTTTTTGGCGTCAATCAATCCCTTTTACGGGATTCGCCGCGTATTCTAGTTCCATTCAGAATCGAGGCCGCAGGTGAATGCAATCTGTCCTATTTAATTTACATTTGAGAGGCAGCCAACGCACAAGTCAGAGCTTTTACACTCCCAGATGAGTCTGATACCAATTAGCCGATCCCAGAAGGATGGAAACCTTGGTTGGCCTGAGCAGGAGTTGATGCCAGGTCTGTATTTGTCTTTACACTACGTCCGCCCTCAGGTCAAGCCAGACTGAAGGTAATAGCTGTGGATACGACACATGGTAACTTCCCATTCGGAGGAGAATTCCATTGCCAACGGCTCGAGGTAGTGACTAATATCATATTATCGAAAAATATGTGTATCCGTTATTCTCCCAGTAAGGTCAGAAACTTAAGAAATGAAGCTCACTGAGCCAGAAAGAAGGGAGTTACCAACCATACTGGTCATTTAGCCTTTATACATTCTACTGCCTTTGAGGTTCGGCGTTTCGAGTTTGACTTCCTTCTCTTTGGATGTGTGTTGTTCATGAATCTTAGGAAAAAGCTGTAGCAGCTCGCCACCAAGGATACTCTGGTGGTGGCTTAGTAGCCTCAGACGAAATAACTGTGAGGCACAAGGCTATGAATGAACCGGGTGAATGTGAAGAAAAGGTAGAAAACTGTTATGAGATAGGAGGCCATACCTAGAGAGGTACCGCTGTCTTAGACCGTGTTCATACTTATTTTTCGATTTTGACGGTTTGTCGATGCTGAACTAGCCTGGTATCGTAAAAAGGATACTGACAAATTTAAAATACAGGTGCTGCCAAAAAAGTAATTTTGCTCACGGCTCACATCCACCAAGTGTACAAAACATTGGGAAAAGAAAGAGATAAAAGTATTGGGGCAAAGTATTCCTGAATTATGCCTTTTGAAACAGGAGCAAGCATCGACTCACTACTTTCTTCTTCATTAAAATACGGAGCATTTGATCGGCGTAATCGATCTTCAGAGCACCAACAGCACCAAGGTCAGCTTAAAACAGTGGAGCCAGCTTCTGTGGTGGGTCTTTTGTGGGACGCTTCCTAAGGACTGGCCCTTCGGTTCATGGAATTCACAGGGCTCTTGCTGCTCGGACAACGCTTCTATGATCCGGAGTGTCATTTTTCATACCCGCCTTTTCATACCTCAAACCCGCCCCTGGCATTGTTTCAATGGTAATGGCATGTTTTGATTCTTGGAAACGAAGGTTGGGAGCCTGGAAGGAACGGAAAACTCAAAGACAGCATTAGGGGTAATGTGATTATTGAGAAATCTCTGAAAGAAGTTACTTGCATGGAAGCTATGAGCCTAAAAAGGCTATCCGTGGCGCAATCCTGGTAAAAAAAAGCGCCTCCGAGCTGTAGAAACGGCGCAACAAATAAGAGTTGACGCCTTTGGATGATCGACCACGCCTCCAAGCGACGTGATATCTGGTTGGTTACGATGAGAGCGGCCAAGGTTATGCGGTGACATCGAAGTTGTCGCAGCGCGCTTTCTCAGTTTGAGCTTGAAGCTCACTGCAGGAAAAAGATGCTGTCGTATTTCCAAACATTCCATTGTGTTTACTGGCAGCATGGCAAGGGAAATATCGTTCGGAGTATCCTCTTTTGACGGAAAGGTCGTCCGCGTTGAGGATCAACGAGAGAAAGGGGTTCTATTTCTTGGGTTTCTAGCCATTTTCATCTGTTTTTTCTCCACTGTCCTGTTACTAGGAATCCCGACTTTCAGATTCATTACTTCATTTACTTTTCGCCGGAATGCCCCGCAATGCTGCCTCTAAGGGCACCATTCATTATGAATCCTCTCAGGTACCCAGATTGAACGGATCCTAGCAAGGTTGTGAACGAGAGTGAGGAACGCTCGGATTTTGCCGTGTTGAGGTGACACATATTGTTCACTCAGAATAAGCTTCCGATCCTGTTCGTGCAGAAGGCTCCCACGGAGTTTAGTGTTTAGTGACAGTATGAGGTGTGCTCTTGGATTTGGGGATGGAACACCTCATAAGAATTCGCTAAAATTCGAGTAATGTGGGTTGAGAGTGGAGGAAAAAATGACTTTTTTGGGACCCCCTGTAAATCATAAGGGTAAATAAATCAATATACTACTCCTACATCTACAATTTTTTTGAGAAAATCATGAAAGTCAGTGAACAATACAAAGAACTGGTTGAAATCTATCGCATTTTGCTCCGTTCCCTACTATACACGTCGGAAAACTGTGCTCGGTTGTGCAGCCTTATGTCGAATGTTCGCATTGCCGCGCTCGGTGAGTGGCACGACGATTTTCTTTGCTCGTGATTGCGTACATTGTGTACAGGGTGGGGCAAGATTACGGAAACTAGGCGCGGGCACGGCATTTTTGACCCCAGAGACGCTTTTCGGAGTTCGTGTTGTTTTCGGAGTTTTTGAGAAGTTCGTGTTTGTTTTTATTCGATTCAGTGCAACCCTCTCTACTAGCCAGCACAAAAAATGTATCTTTGGTCAGAATTGACGAGGCCATCCTCCCACCGTTCTTCCATCAGCGACCTGCACCGTCAAGGATTCCGAGCGGTTGACATCTCCCGTCGTCTGAAGGTACCAGGAAGTCTTGCGCCGAAAACAGTCGCTTACAAAATTAGAGAACCTTTCCGACCCACCAGGACGAGGGAGACCGACTTCTGTCACGATCGAGGTGAACAGCAAGAAGGTGCGCGATCGTTTGCATGGTCTTCGTCCACCGCTGGTCTTCGTTCCATAGGAATCAAAGTCAATGCAAACGACTTTCTGGACATTCTGAAGAACGAAGTCTTACCGTATGGCATCCCAGTTCAGCGGACCTCAACCCACACGATTTCTCTGTATGGAGCGTCACTGAGTCTGAGGCATGCCCAAACTCCATCGCGATCTCAATTCCTTGAAGGCAGCGTTGGAGAAAGCATGGGATGAGTAGATGAAGACTACCTCCACGCCACGGCCAACACGTTTCCGAAGCGTCTTCGAGCCTATGCCGAAGTAGATGGAGATTGTTTTGAAAAAAGCAGTGCTTTTTGTTCATTTTTCCTCTGAGGAATAAATCGGTTATGATTAGTTTTCAATTCAAGCTCTAATGAATTTTTTGGGCGGCATCAATTAAGTTTCCGTAGTTTTGCCCCACTCTGTATACTACCCTCAATTCTACGCCCAAACTAATTATTTCTTGATTGGGATTGTCATATAGTGTTATTGTTCCTTTTTATGTTACTATTTTCCTCGCTAGGCTACAAAAGTTAGTGCTTTCAGATAAAGATGAGGTGAACAGCTATTTCTTTAAAGGACCTCCATGGTATCAGACCCTTGTGTCCTGAGTGAATTCCAAGTGACCGCGGCGAGTTGTGCTGATGGTGCCGCGAGTACGACGCCGCAAAGCGAAAATTCTACATAAGGCCCCAAAGCCATGGCAACACCTACCGTGCCAGCAAACTCTGTCGAATAGCCTAGTCAGCGCAGTTATTGACTGATTTAATTAACAGGATTAGCGAGAAGTATTTATTAGGTTGAGTCGATATGGCTCGGACAAATGGTAGTCATGATTTCTGGAGACCATAACTCAGCAACGAGTTAGCGAAAATGGACGCGCGAGGTACCGCTTGAATGAGCATGATTGGCTCTTCAGAGTATAGTCAAACAATCACTTCAAACTAGTTTCATTACACCCATGCCGCACGATTTCAAGCCGTCCAGAGACCACATCCTCAACGTCATACTATTTCTATCGCTATCTGGCCAAGAACCCGCGGATATCGGCAGCCGTCTGAAAGAAGTTCACAAGGAGCATGCCCCCGCCAGAAGTACAGTGTACTTGTGGCATTCGAAGTTGCGTCGGGCGACTATTCCATCGAAGACGAAGACCATGCGGGATGCCCGATGCAGCTGAATTTGGACTCGCTGCGGAGCCAGGTGGAAGCCGATCCGTATCAAACTACTCGTGAGATGCGTCTACGTTCGTCAATTACGGGAATTGAAGGCAAATGTCCAAAGTTCGCTACGGCGGCGGTCACATGTCTACTTCCAGCACGACAACGCGAGACCGCACATTGCAAGATCGGCAAAGACCGAGCTGGTGTCGTACAATCGGACTGTGCTTCCACACCCACCGTACTCTCCAAACCTGGCCCCTCCAGACTTCCACCTTTTCTCCCACAGCCAACGCCGCCTTGACGGCCATGACTTCAAAACTCGCGACGACGTCAAGAAGGCACTCGAGAACTTCTTAAGGCCCAGCTCCCGGTCTTCTGGAGCAAGGGCATCCACGATCTGCCTAAGCGGTGGCGGAAGGTCATCGATAAAGATGGAGCACATTTCAAGTGAACCCCAGCTGTCGTTACAAAGTTGCACGATAAAGATGAAAAATGTCAATTTGTCCGATTCATATCGACTCAACCTAATAATTGATAGTACGCCGTACAGGGAAAATTTGGCGTAAGGTTACACAACCACTGTGCCCTGTCGCTGATGAAACCGAACCTAATCTAATGCACCATGGAGCTATCAACCACAGCGTTCCTCCCCGAAATGGCACATGGCTTGCTTTCAACCAAGTAGGGTAATGTCCTCTTTATAAGAAGCCCATCAACCAGTGGCAGCCACTTGAGGCCACTTATCGATTGCGCTTCTACTACGGTAGTAAGACGCGTGATCGATATTTGAGGAGAAAAATGATGAAGTGGACGTTATAAAATAAAATTGATCATGTTGTCACGCTCCGAAAGACCGCAAAACGTTCTATCAAAAAAGCTAAAATCAGGAGGACTACAAGGATGTTGAATGAGAATGTTAAACGATGTGTATTTGAATAAAAAAGCCAGCATGTTTATATGGATTGGCAAATAAATAAAACAACCAGTTTGTTCATTAAAAAGCCAACGTGTTGGCAGAAACATCAATAAATAGTAGGTAGAAAGAGCAATACTTGAGTAAGAGTCAACAAGTGAAACATTTCAGCATAAATTGAAAATATCGTCGAAATAAATGAAAATTAGCGCAGCGATGTCTACAATACCAAAAATACGAGAAGAAAAGGACCTTCAAATCAGATCACTGAGCGAGGAAGCGAAGCAGTGGTTGACATATCTGGAGTGTTATTCCCCAGCTTTCACCTTTGGCCTGTGCTGCATCGGAAATAAAGATGCATCATTTTCCTTAAAGTTAAGTTAGAAAAATAATTACTTGTAGAGGAAACATTATGTTGAACATTTACAGGAGAACATTGTGTTGAACTTTTACATTTATCCACTGAGAAGTCCAAAAATAAATTTAAACATGTAGAAATAGTTTACGCTCAACATCTGTAGGCAGGTCAATCCCAAATGCCGAAGGAAATAGGCCTTCCAGTTCGACCCTACCCTCTACCGGGACCGAATATAACCACCACCCACTTTTTTTTGACTTCTACAAGATTTCCCATGGATGCCTGAGCGAGTAGGTGAACAGAGCACATTCATGTGTCGAATAAATGAGCCGCTTCTGCGCGACTCCGTCCTCTACGGGGGGTACCAAACACACTCCCCCCCTTTTTTTGTGATCTCTACAATACCAGTAACTGTTGACGGATTGTACAGCTGCAATGTGTTGTATTGTCCTATATTCTTGCCTGCCTGAAGCGAAAAGATGTTTTTTCACATTTTTTTCACACGGCTTCGCTGTGAAACTCGTTTGCCATTGCTTTACTGAATGTTGGGATTGTGGTGCTTATCGACCACTCCTGCAAGTAGGTTCCTTCTCCTCTCCGGTCAAATACAAACCCTCGTCGAGGAATCCTCCCAGTGTACCCTATCTGCAAATATCCATTGTGGATCCCGGCGGTGAAAAAATATCCATTGTGGATCTCCCTTTTACCCACTGAGCTCAATTCATTTAGCTTTTCAGCGGTTGCACGAGAAAGCTGCTTCGCGACAAAAAGCTAAAAGCCGCCTAGAAAAGTACTTGCGATGATAAAACAGTGATTTGAAAAATATTTTCAGTGGAATGTCTTAATCAATGTTGGGTATATTATAGCTTAAAAGGTCCTTATAAGCGAAATGGGGGACTAGAATCGCAGAGCAGGAGTTTTGGTCCACACGTAAAAGTTCTAGTTTGCTATAGCTGAATCCTCAATAGCCATTAATCTCACCTGCTGGCGCTGGTATCGGTAAAGATTTCCGAAACTTATAGGTGATGTGGGTTTTTGCTATAGATAGGCTTCAATTCATGAAATCGACTGTGAGCACCAGAGGCAGTATGTAGAAATTACAGAAAGTAGCCGGGTTTGTCACACATGAAATGCTTTTGATATATGGAAGATCTTGAAAGGAACTTTCTTGCTGGGTGGGGGAAAGGAGGAAATCGGAACTAAACAATAGCAGGACGCTGTCTTTTAGCGCGAGCATGACCTCAGACAATTTTATTAGGAATGTCTATGACAAACACATCTCCCCCGGGGTACGCCAGGAGTCCAGGATTCCTTGACAGTGGGGGTGGTGTATTTGACCGGTCGGTAAGGGGGTCGTAATTGCAGAGGTCAGCATTGGCCCAGGCAAAATGATAAGCGCAACGTGTCTTCAGCTGACCCGGTTATGTAAGTAAATATGGCTGAATGTTAATGATCAACATAAAAATTACAGTAATTAAATACCTGGTAATGTTGTGCAATCAGTAATGGTTACGCATCCTGTAGAGGACAGAAGGGGTCGTACTTAAAACTCCGTTCAGGGGAGGGGGTCGTAATGAAGCCACCATTTTCTTCGACATTTGAATGACATACCCCTACCTACTAAGAGCACATGAATGATAAAAGAGCAGTAACTCAGTCCTTTTTGGGAAATAGAGGTAAATCTTGCTCTCAGTCAGCCCAACCTTGTGGTTTTTCTGCAATTCTGCAAGTCGCAGTCTGTGTAGCTCAGGTGAATAGCAAGAATTTTTTACGGTAATCACCTTAAAACATCCCCAGTGGGGTTTCATCGCGCATGTAGCAATATTTGGCCATTTTTTAATGCATCCGATTTTGCAGGCGAAATATGAAGCGTTGCACTACAGTTGGCACGCCCATGTGAAGGAAGAGCACAAGTTTTTTGTTTGTCAGAGCCTTCTTTCGATTTAAATTACCACCCTCTGCAGTTCAGTTAAGCTGCCTTTTCTTAACTGAAAGTAGCCCTTGAAAATCTGCATCTGCTTTGTAGACCCATCTGGAGCAGTCTTCACTGTTAGCGAGCACTGAACTGGGTTGCTTAATTCAAGATTCCAAAACTTTTCTAATGGATTGTCTTCCTTCAGTCACCTGCATCGTTAGTGCGTGCGTTAGAATCTAATCCCCTGGGTCAGTGGAGCCATTATTATAAATAATTATTTTTACGTTCTCTGTTTCCATGCTTGCTGGGTGCTACCGTACTATTGCAGCTCACACCCTCTCTAGGGTACGAAGATTGAAGCGATTGCCGTTATTCGATCACCCTTTGGGATGCGCCACGTAATTGTATTCAGCCGGATAAACTGAGATATTTAATGGACATATGTAGATATTCATTATCATATCGTTAAGAGTAATGATCACCAATACGGCAGCTAAACTATGTACTCACAACTTCGCTAGGTGCCTGGTCAATTATCCCATTTTAAATTCTCATGTAGCAACTTTTTCACCTACATACACTTTTTGATGCTTCAACGATTCAGCCAATTGGTCGACAGTTGTCAAATCTATACTAGAAGCTTTTCGAAGAATTTTCCGCACTTTCTCACCACTTATACGTACCAAGGTGATAATAGTCAATTAGTTTATCATGAATAGCATAAAAGACTGCTGAAAAATGTAATTCAAAAGAACACATTTAATGTTTAACTTCCAGTTTTAGTATTGGATGATTTGCGTACTCAATTTACATGCATTAAATGATACTGATAACTGAATACAAAGCCACAAGAGAAGAAACAGGGGAAAGGATGTGGAGTTCAGAGAACATAGATGGCCGTGGATTGACCTATGTAGTCTGCGAAAATCGGAATAAAAAGCAAGGAAGTCACAATTTCTTATGACTCTAAAAAAATATTTTTTTAAAAAAAGTGACAAAACAACAAAAAATGAATCAGAAGGAGGTGGAATAGCTCACACATTGTAGACGAACAGCAGAGGATTGGAACATTCCGCAATGAAGTACGTGCAATTACAAAATTGAAAAATGGTTTCGGGTAATCCTATCTAACCTTTTTTTTTTAGAAAATCGCTGACAACTGGAAAGTGATTAATGGTCACTGGCGAGTGCAGAGCTTCGGAAGGAATCATACAAAACCGAGAAGTTTTCCTCATTTACATATTTAGTGGTGGGCCCCTACATTTTATTAAACGGTTATTTTGATTTGCATAATAATGAAACTCCCTTATAAATTAAGTTGATGGTTATCATGGTTTTCGGGGCTACAACATAGAAATGGCTTGTTTGCTGCAGGTGCTAGTGTCCTAAGATACGCCTTCATGCAGATCCGTAAAGAGATGTCATGTCGCCAATTTACATAACACAGCATGGTGGTCCTTGAATCTATCGAGTAGTGGCACTCGACTGGTGTCAATGAGACACCCGAGATGCGCTCGTCGTCGTCGTCCTTGCTTTGACCCACTGTAATTCCAGATGAAGCTGTTCAAGTTCAATGTTTTTAATTTCAAACCTAAGTCAGAAAACACTACACACATGTTTGCATCATATTGGGTTATTCCTTGAGTAATTTTTCCTAAACAAAAATTGTTCCTGTAAATTTACGAATTTATGCAGCAAGTCATAAATTATTCGAAAAGAATCTTCTACTGCTCTACAAAATGGCAAACTTAGTTTTTTGTACGTCATAAAAGGCCGATTTTCACGATGGCGAAGTGATTGGTCTAGTCGACAAAAATCAACCTCACCGGTAATTAATTAAAATATTATCTTTCAACCAGGAAAAATCACTTAATTATGTGTCTACACCTGGCCCGACCTCTTCTATATGTTCCACCAACTGGTTGTTTGGAAAATCGCGTCGCTCTTTTTGCAAATTTGGTTTTGCCACCACGGCTCGGTGGTTTCTGACAATTTCGTCTAATCAAGGCGAGAAAATTTTCTCAGTCAGTCCGCCCAAAGAGTAGTTAAATGTTAAGAAGATGTAGTGAACAGGGACGGGGAAACATCATTGACCGGATTCCTTGAATTTCTTTCAAGAAATTAAATTGTGGAATAATGTCATCTGGACCCCTACCACAAGGTTTTAAAATTAGGTATGAATGGCAGCCAGAACAAAACCGAAACATATTTCGATAGAGTAGAAAAATCGTCCCGAAAGGTCGATAATGGAGTGCCGAACAAGGAATTTGAAAGGAAAAATCTCACTTTGAATAAACGTGAGTGCTTTCGGAAAAAGAAATAGGAAAAAGAACTACCCAACTTCTCGATCCCAAGTATTGGAACTTGCAGAAGAGGTCGCGGCTAAGTACGGGACACCTGATTGACTCAGATAAATGGTGATGATTGGCTGATTATCCTAAAGTGAAATGTAGCGCTTCAATTAATTGCCGGTTTCGTCAATTTTAGTCGGTGGACCGGGTCAGTGCCGATTGGTCGAATTTTCGCTTTGCGGCGTCGCACCGTCAGTGAGAGCCGTTTGGAATTCTCAAGACGCAGTGAACTGGTAGTGTTAAGGATTTTAAGAAGATTGCGGTTTGGAAGCTTCAGAAGTTCGCCTATGTTGTCGTTGTTGCTGTTTCAACAGATAAAGCTGCAAACGACTCGCACTCGCCGCGCCGCTCGCCGCATGCGGCCGCGCGAAAACTCGACCAATCGGCACTCACCAAGGTTCGCCAGCCTGTATATCGGCACCATATCGCTTTCTCTTTAGAAAAAAATCTTTTCGAACTATGTATAATATGCTGCACAAACTTGTAATTTTATAGGAGAAATTTTCGTTCGAAAGAAAAACCGATATTACTTATGGAATGACCCAATATGTATAACCATCTTTTCGAATTAGCTATCAGTTTTACGGAGTAGAAATTGCCATCGAGTTTGTTTTCGTAATCATACGTAATCGTAATCGTAAGATTTTTGTTTTCGTATTCAAGAAAAAACTTAGATTTTAGATTCCGATCTTAGGTTAAGATTTAAGCTTAGGATTTGAGTTCAAGCTAGAGTGAATAAGCAATCCTGGAGTAGACGCAAAAGTACGTAGTTCCATTCAGCACAAGAAAGCTTACAAATTGAATCTATAAAGGAATCAATCGTGATGTTTCATTATGCTCAGAACTTTGTTATCAATTGTTGTTGCACTGATATTTCAGGTCTTCCCACATCAACTCTCCTTCGCTAATAATGAGTAACAGCAGCAGTGCAGAATGTTTATAAACCATTTAAGATGATGTTATGAGGTATCAACAGAATAAATAAGAGCGCTTAAAATCCAGTAATACTTGCTGTTCGTACTTGCTCAAGCGACAGTCCTATGCTGCAGCGACTCCGCTAGTTTTGTAGAGTCACCATCTCATCCAGCCGTAAGGTATCCCAAGCTCCGGAGGATCGTTGTTGGAGACGTTTCGGTCCATGTTTCGCTTTTCTTGTAGCTGCTCACGGTCGTCTTCAAGAGGCACGGGCCTGCAGAGCTCTCTTATTTGGTGATTTCCGGCCCGTTTTGTCGCAGAATGTGTAGTATTTCTTTGACTCGAAGCCATGTGCATGATCTATCGATTTCACGCACGAATGCCCCGTCTGTTGCCAACCTTAAACCGCGTCCATACTTTGCGCAACCGACGCCGGCACCGGCGGCAACGGCGTCAAAATCATCCAACGACGACGTCAATCTGATAATGCGTTCTATTATAATTACAACGACCCATAATACAGTATGATGATCGTGGCGAGAGCCGGTGAATTCGAATTTTGGCGTAGTGCCAGGAGACCTCAGTCTCCTATTTACTACTCAATATTAACCTTATTTACTTCTAATATTGAAAAGAGTATTCAAAAAGACGGGCACTCACTAACTCGAAAACAAGCGTGCGATTACGAAATAATGGCAAGCAAGCTTTTTACGCCATCGCCGCCGTTGCCGACGTCGGTTACGCAAAGTATGAAAGCGGCCTTAGCAATCACATTTCGGCTGCCTTTCGTGGTTCTCCGCATTCGCGATGCACCAATGTAATGTGAGAGCATTGGAGCCCTCACTATTGTGCGAAGCTTCATGTCTGAGGGTCGCAGCTCGCTGCATCGCGAAGGACCCCGATAGACTTCGTCATGCCACCCCGATTGCGTACATAAGGTGGCGTTTCATGCCAATTGTCATTCCTCATCTACAGGTCCGATATCAGTCTTTCTCCTTATACTGCTCCAAACGATTCACCTCTTCTGTTCATTTTGATGCAGAAAGTGGGTCTGTAGCAGAAGTAACTTCCTTCTTAAGCCAACTTCCTCCAACTAATGTATAACTCTTCAATAAGAGAAACCGCGACTTCTCTTAAGTCTGTGTACAAGAGCGAACTTAGCATTCATACCTTTACAAATGAAGCTGGCTGATCCATGCTTTTTATATGACCCGGTTTGCTTCCTTTGTTCGAATCAGCTCATCGAGCTCTTGACGATGATTTTCAATTTTTTCAAAACCTGACTATTTACGTTCTCGCATGCACACCGTTGAGCTAGCTCTGTCAGCTGCTTTGAATAATATGTACATACATGAAAATTGAGGGGAAATTAACCGAGTTGTGGTCATAGTGAACCGATTTATGGCAAAAAAAATTGAAAAAAACGAGTTATAGTAAAAACAAAAAACGAGGATCAACGTTTTCCGTGTTTTTTTTTTGAAATCTTGCAAGTATGTATTAAGTTATCCTCAATTTCCAGATCACATCGGCCATTTTTGATTGTGCCATTCTGGTATTTGTCTTATTATACATACACCACAAGTACCTAGACGTATCGTCAACTCCTGGAGTGTTTTACATGTATTTTTTTTCAAATTTCGACTTCTGATAGATGGAAAATCGGATGTTTATTTTGAGATCACTTTGATTGGCTTGCCTCTACTACTCGAGAGCTTGATGGTAGAGCAGGTGGTGATCCGCGAGCGCGAAGCTAAGGCCATGAGATGATTGAGAAGAGGAAGTCCACCTGGGAGCCACTCATTTCTTCCGAATTTTATTTTTTCTTCCAACTGGGATCGGGCATCACTATGATAAAAAGAAGGATCTCATTTGTTCTTCCTTTGATATTACATATGGTGTTCGCTGCAGAAGAATTTAGCAAGGGCAGTAGCATCAGAAGGTGGAATCCATAAGCACTAAACGTTCTACTATCCACAAAAGTTCGAGAGAACTTTTTTTCGATCAGCCTGGACTTTGGCTGTCGGAATTTCCAGATCTACCGAACAAAGCCCCCTCTCCCCACTGGATTGATTAACTACGGTATCCACTCTTCATCTCTGACAGCCACTTGGAAACCAATAATAAATAAATGAAAAAAAGCTTCGTGGAGTATGCGTCAAATCATTTATTGAGCTGATGCTTTCTAAACCCATGACACAAGGATACGTGGTGAAGAGACATCATATCACACCTTCGTGACTTCATGAGCATTATTGTCATCTCGCAGCAGTAAAGGTGTCCTGTCACACGACGGCTGGATTACCTAGAACAAGGGTCAAGCGTCCACTTGTGAAAAAGCCCCTAAAAATACGACTCACCTCCAAAGCAGGGGGCCTCAGTATAACCCCCCCCCCCCTCTTACCAGAAAGACGAAAGATGACTGTGGCTGGCATTCAAACCGATTAAGGATTGAGTGCGGCTGCGACGTGGCGATCACGAAGGAGCGCGGTATCTCCTCCATGCTAAATTTGGACATTTTTGAATACTTCAAACTTCACCTAGATCCCATCTTTCAAACAGCTGTGAATTGTTTTCTCAATAACTTCCTCAGACCTATCTATTGGCCGCTTGATTTCCCCAATGGTTGCGTGGTTCTTGATATGGGTTTCCAGTTGAGGAAAATTTTGAAAAATTGTGAAGTGTTTATTTTCGAATGGTCTTAACTTTCTTCAAACTTAACCATATGAGTGCGGTCTTGTTGCCCGCGGTGAGCGAGGTAGCCGCTTTCGAATTACTATCTGAACTAAGCCATATCTTCTGAACGAAGGAAGAGATTTTGAGAAAAGCCAAGTGAGAAAATTTTTTCGTCGTATTTGTGAGATCTTCCCACGATTCTTCTAGAAAACCGATTTTTTATTTCTGAAATCTCTTTATTATGCATCCTTTGCTCTCGAAGACCCAGTAGACGTCTCCTCGCATGAGCTCATCTATGTAGTTGGATCCTGAGACTGCAGAGGTTTTTTTAACCTGACTTTTCACGTTCTCGCATGCACACCTTGTGCAGAAATGTGTATCATCACTATCACCAAGCAGGAATCTCCAGGTTCCTCCACAGGATTTCACAGCACGGAATGTAAAATGGACAGCCTAACACCTTCAGTGTGTAGCCTTATACGGAATTTTTGCACGGCGAACGGCGCGGAGAGTGCGAGTTGATTCCTTCGCGTGTGATTGCGTACATTGCGTACCGTACACGTACATTGCACAGTGTTCAAAGGAAACAACAACGTGTTACCTTAAGAAGATGTGCGCGAACATTAAATAGAAAAAATGCGTAAACATGCAAATAAAATAAACAAGTAAGCAGGGACAGCGTTTACAGGAATCATGGAAAACAGCTATTTCTTTGAAGGGTTACCCGGTACCAGCCTATTGCGTTTGGAGCGAAATTCTAACCGGCTGCGGCAAGGCGTGCTTATGGCACCGCGAGTGCGACGCTGCGAAGCGACAATTCGACATGAGGCTGCACACCCTAGAACTTCTGTGAGGTGACCGGGTTCATTCATATGATATCAAAATTTATATAGTTGGTTAATGGGGCACATCTAGGTGCCCAAGGGTCGCGGGAACCCCTGTACGACCCCTTCCAACATCTACATAATCTCGACAGCAACAATAACTAGTCGCATAGTATTACTATGTATTTTACTACTGTTATTTGTGTTGATCCATCGGTCAGAGGAGCGAGTGTTGGTCCACAAAGAGCCACGAAAGGCAGCTGCACACCGCAGAAATGAGGATGCTTAGATGGGCATGCGGCTGGACAAGACTGGACAAGGTCAGAAATGAGGACGTGAGAGCGCTCATGCAGATGGCCCCTGTCCAGCTGAAGATGAAGGAGCAGCGGCTACGATGGTACGGGCACGTGCTTAGAAGGCCAGAAAATCACCCAATAAGAAAGGCTCTAGAGTTGGAAGTCTCCGGCCGGCGACCACGGGGAGCCCCAAAGAAGAGATGGAAAGATGTCATTAAGAAGGGCCTCACCGATATAGAGGCCACAACAGAGGGTGCCTTAGACAGAAACAAATGGCGACGTATGACAAAGATTGCAGACCCCGTGACCGCGCGGGATTAACGCCAGGGAGAAGAAGAAGAAGAAGAAGAAGAAGAATTTGTGTTGATCATCCAAATTCGAATATTAGGTTGTCCCAAAAGTCTTGTAGGATTTTCCCGAACACGGAAGACAAACCACGCTTGGGACTGTGTTGGTTTTGGGACGCGGAAGGAATGCTTTTCCGCGAGATGCCGGTACAAGGCGAGACAGTCACCGCTGCCGTATGCACCCACCAGCTCCAGCAGCTCGCCTTCGCTGTTCCAGAAAAGTGTCGGAAAAGTCCGCGGTCAGCCTTCTTCATGACGACGCCCGCTCCCATTTCGCGAAAAGTACCCAGGCCAAGCTATAAGAGCTCGGCTGGGATGTGCTGCCCCACCCGCCATACTCTCCAGACATTGCTCCTTCTGACCATCACCTTACCCATCCTCTTTGATCCTTCCTGGCCAAGAAAAAATTTGTTGATTATGACTTGCTTGCGAAGGCGATCGCTGACTTCTTCGACTCTCAGAACCCAGAGTTCTGGGAGGAGGGAGCCAACGATCTACCTATGAGGTGGTAGAGTCACGAGGGAGGTGCAGGGACGCTGCAAACAACTAGGCAAGGTGGCGCAGGCGGAGATGCAGAAACACCCAGCCACGCCCTGTCGTCAACACCGCAGAGTATGAATGCAAGCTTACTGCACGAACGACTTCGAGTAGTCTTGCTGACTTTCCATATGGATTTTCAAGATCAGAATGTTGTCGATAACAATGGTCAATACGTTGTTGCCTAAAAAAAATAATAAAAAGTGGTGATCGAAAAAAAAATCCTACAAGACTTTTGGGACAACCTAATATTTCAAATACTCACATTTTCTTACATAACCCTGATGACACGCTCCACTTACCATCTAACCTATGACCATTCTGACCTCTGTTATTACGCTCCCCAAAAACGATCTCCCCTGTCAGGGTATCTTCGACTCCCGTTGTACCCTGTTGGGTGAGCCGTTAAGACATTCCGCATACTGACCACTTATGGCTGGGTGTAACCGTGACAACTCAACGAGGAAACAGTTTGGATCCCATAGCTATTACAGCCTAACAGCATTCGCACGTCTGATCTGGACAAACAAGTATGGACCGCTAGAATCGTAGGTTCTATGTACAAGTATCAACTCCGTCAGATGTCAAGTAAGGCCGCTTTCATACTTTGCGTCGGCAAGGCGTGGCTGCTTTCACAGGCAGAAAAGCATAGTGGCACGAGGGAGGTGCAGGGATGCTGCAAACAACTAGACAAGGTGGCGGCAGATGTAGATGCGAGCTTACTGCATGAACGACTTCGAGTAGTCTTGCTGGCTTTCCATATGGATTTTGAAGATCTGCTACAAAGTAGTAGAAAAGATGTATACTTTCACCACTGTACTGTTACTTGCAAACAACACATTGTGACTTCGAGGCGAAACGAGCCACTAAATTTACTCAATTATATCATTGAGCTTTTTAAAAAATATTTTCTTCCTTTTTCCTTGACAGAAATAAGTAAAAATAATTAGGCATTGAAAGGTTAACGTTTTAGGCATTACTTAATCCTTTCTGTGGGACAAGTCGCGCATTCTATTCCATTCAAAGTGGTGGCAGGTGAATGCGGTTTGGCCTATGCAATGACTTGCGCGGGCCAGTCGATGTACAAGCACGGTATGCCGACAGGGGATGGTCGTATTTGTCCGGACAGGGGGGGGGGGCACATGAGAAGCGAAGGGTTTTTTCAGAGAATGCCTGTGAGAAAATGTGAAGTAAATATCTTTTTGTTCAAATAAGAATACAAACAATAAACACATAGCAACTGTACAATCGGCAACAGTTACTGATCTTGTAGATGCCAAAAAAGGAGAGGGCGTCATATTCGGGTTTCGTAGAGGGAGGGGGGTCTACTGGAAAGACCCAGATTTTCCTCAACACCTGGGAGTACTGTGTAGAAGTCAGTGCTTTTATCCTCCCAGACGAGTCTGGTACCATTTCACCTACGCCAGAGGGACGAAAGGCTTGGTTGGTCTGAGAGGGCGTGGATGAGGGATTTAATCCCTGCGCCATGAAAGTGGGATGCGTGTCACCTCTCACTTCACCACCTACGCCCATTGAGGCATACAACTTCAATCAATCCCCTTTACCTAAGTCACGCTCTAAACTCCCACACTGAAAAAAGTAACAGTGAACGCTATTTGGTTTATGGAATGAACTACGGAGACCAGCCGATATAAGGAGAAGTCAGTGTTTCCATTTCCCCTGATCAGTACCAGCTCGACATTTGTTAAGCCATAGAAAACTTGGTAGGTCTGAGTTGCTACTCATCCAATATTGGAGCTCGGGACATATTGGTGAGCAGCGTTCAGGGCAGCGGGTGGGGTAAGGGAAAATTGAGAGCTGTATACATGTCCTCAAAAAACAAATCTACTTCGGATGAGGGGATATGTGGAGAAACTCGAATTGAAAAAAGGCGGTTTGGGGGTTCATCACGATCCCACAGCACGGCGTGTCGTCCTGCAGTCTTGCAGCCAGACGAATTGCTGGCACAACTCAACGGAACAACGTTACGGCCGGCTGACTCAGCCTCTCCACCCGTCTGCAGTCTGCCCTGGCTAGTGATGCAGAGGGGTACGAGAGAATTTTTTCAGCTTTTTCGCCATTTGTCTTGCTGTTACATTGCTGGGCATTCCTACTCCCATATTCCACACTGCCAAATTCACCCCTTCTGGTGTCTTTGAATGTTGCTACAGTCCACCGCACCCTGCTGAAATAATCTATTCTTCAGAGTGGAAAAATATATTCCCTATTATAATAATTACGATTAAAGAGTGTGTACATTCCTGTTGTGGATAAAAATGGCAACATTGCATAAAAGGCTCGAGCTTCCAACTTTTTATTTTATTTGCAGCTCGATATAACAATATCAATGACTATACAGTTTTAAAGAACATTTTTGATTTATGACAAAATGATCACTGGATCAATGTCGTTGTGCTTTTGGGATGTACGTTTATGACTTTGCAATAATTAAAAGCACACCACGCGGTAGTCAAAATAGGTATTTACCACTTTGGGGCAGGGAGACCCTTGTGGGTGTCCAATCGCACACTTTTGCGGCATCACGGTGCACCGTCGCGAGATAAGTCCGCTCGATCTCAACCGAGCCGCACCCACGGAACCGAATTACGCCCGGCGTTGGATGAACCAAATTCTAACGTGGCGTTTAATTGGCGAAAGCTTGAGAACCATCATGAATTATGAAATACCAATGACGAAGACAACGTTAGGAGGACGAAACAGGTGATATCGTTGAAATTCGAGTGATACCACCAAGCAGCGTTTAGATTCTAGGCTGCAGCACTCGAACAAGGACTGTATTACGGGGACCTCGTTTTCGGCGTTTCTTGAACTTATCGTTCATTTTTCTTCTCTGGTATGTGAATCGAGCCCTTTTCTTCCCGTAACATGCGCGATAATGCTTACAATCTATCGCGAGGTGTACCTTCGAATATCTGAGCATTCCATAAGAAATCATCAATTGACAAAGTCATGCAAACCCCCACGATTTCCTTTTGGTCCGGGAAGTTTTCTTCGACTTCCTTCTGTGTTTCCCTCCATATGGCGATTCACACAAGACCCGATTCCCATCACCCGATTGCGTCGATCGAGCAGTATGCACACAAAGGGAATCTGCCTGTGTTTCTCGGACGAACCCATCCAACCTCGGCCGATCAATGGCCAAATCGATGTCGCCGCTCTTTTGAGGTGGACGTTTATGACTTCGGGGCCATCGTCCGGCGTCGATAATGTATAGTCATAAATCAGACGCGGACCGAATCGCAACATTCGACGCTGCAGAGACGCAGGTCCGCTGGTTTTATGGCCAAAACGATGATGCGCCAAAGCGCTTGTTACGGCAACATTGACGCCACTGTTGATGATGGCGACGGTGACCAGCCCTGTGCATCGTTGAGATGTGTCAGCGGTGGTGAATAGAAATGATTACCGTAGTACTCTGTAAACATATCCCTTTAGGGCGATGTCAAATGTTTAAAGAAATAAACAGTTATAAACAAAGGAACCGGTGTAAAAAATTTAGGGGCGGGGGGAGAAGCAAAGAAGTAGTTTAACCTTCGTTTTGCACGTGCTCTTAGACGAAGATTAATCTCAGAAGTGACCCTCCTCTGTGCTCATCAGTGAGTGAAGGGAGGTAGCTTTTTATGCTGTGCTTATTATTTACGTGTTTATTTATTTACTTATTTATTTTCAGTTAATCAGTCAAACTGAGTATAAGTCAGTGATAAAAAAGTACAAGTCATGTCAAGTACTGAGCTGTGTTTTTATTTACAGTAGCGCTCAAAAGTCTTCGGCGAAATGGTCTTTCGCTTGGGTTTTTTCACTTGTAACTTTTTTGCAACTGCACCGATTTAAGAGAAATTTTAGTATGTTGTACTTGGAGACACTGCATACTTAATATACTATTTTGGCGCGCAACGGTGTAGGGTACGTGGTTATATGAAATTTTTTAATTTTGGCATGCCATCGCTATGCCGTCACGCTGTGCCGCTGTCATCAAAAGTCGTGGTCTTTCTACAAAATATTAATGTTCTCTGAGGCTTGCTCTTTTTTTTGTATAGAAAGCCGTTTCTCTTGAACACGCCTCTTACTTTTTTTTGGGTGGTCTTGTAGTAAATTCTTGTAAAAAATCATGAAAAGTGGCAAGCGGCGCTCAAGTAAAAGGAAATGTTGACAATAGGTTCAGGCATCACATATTAAAATTTTGTCAAATTTGGTCAAGTAGAAAAAAAGTTATGACAGAAAAGTTTTGGCCGAAGACTTTTGAGCGCTACTGTATGTACTATTACATGTAATATGTACATTTATTAATCATCGAATATTTCTTGATTAAACTACTTTATATGTATCAATTGTAATTTTAAGTCATATCACCGATAGCTAATGCAAAAGATGAAACTGGACGGAAGTGCTTAGTGCTTTTGAATACGGGTTTCTCACTTTCGCTTTTATCTTCAATATGTTTGTTATGAAACCATCATTTCTTTCCATCTTCCTCTTTCTGCCGACACCTCCCGGTTCCTTTAAAAAGTAGTCTATGGCATGAATGCGCCATGTATCCAGGAGCGCGTTTCAGATTTGCGCGGGCCCTTTTGATGCTCTTCAGAGAAATCTGAACCGAACGTCGATCTGCACTTATTCTTTCCTCCCAGATCTTACTGATCATCACTTGAGCTCAAAGGAGTCACTGCGTTGGCTCGGACGGTTCACTCTCCTAAAGGCTTTTAAAGGATTCTGCTTTAAAGGGTTCTGGCCTTCGCGCCTCCTGATGCTTATTCGCTAGCATGAAAAACAGATTAGAAGTTCTTATGTGCACATGTGATTGGGACTCGCAGTCTGACACCATGCCCGGCGAGCTTGTCTCCCTACGACGGTCAGTCCCTTCTTTCTTACTGACTTACGCCCACCATTACACATACAGAGGCGTTCCAATCTGGTCCACGATTCTGGATGATGAGATAATTTTGATTCTTTCAAAAAAGTTTATAAATATATATTACAATGCTTCGCTTTCATCTTCGCAACCCGGCACTCTTAATCCTAATGGAGGCTATTGAAAATCGAATTTTCATTTTTTCTGCTTTCGCAACTGCTTATTGTATCACCATGTCAGGCACAGCCCAGCAGTTTTTCCCGTAGGGGTTAAATGTCTTTATGAGATCCCCTATTCTGCAATTCGTATGAGAAAAAAAATCGACAGCTTTCGTCAGATGTGTACAATAGTCTATGAACATTTTTATTAGTGTCCATTCAACATCATAAACTTTATCGATAACAAAATGAAGTTCAATCGACGATAAAACCACTGCATGAGCACCATAAACCGCGATAAGAATTGCAATTTTCAACTCTAACACAAAGAAATAAACAATTGTAAACAAAGAAGCTATGTTTAAAAAGATTTATCGGGGAAGAAGCAAAAAATAGTTTAACCTCCGCCTCACACGGCCCTTAGAGAGAACTCTAATATTAGGTCCATGCAGAATAAATGGCCAAAACGGACCACTTTCTTCAAAACGCCATAACTTCGCTCAGACACAACTTTATTTGTTGAAATATAAACCATTCGAATCTACACAACCTTGCAAACGATCTGGTAAAGAAAATATGCCATCATGATCAAATTCTGGATTGCGAAAATTAATGAAGTCAACGATGGCATTTTCAACCTGCATCGTATCGGTGAATTCCTTCGGACGCAGGTTTGCATCGAGAACCGGGAAAAGTGGTAATTCGTCAGAGATAGGTCTGAGGAATAAGGGGGGTGAGGGAGAGTCGCGATCAGTTTCTGCCGGGTGACTTGCGAACTGTGGGGTTTTGCGTTGTTTTGCGCACCCAGTAAAAAAATGATGCAGTTAGGCATCGAGCCTCTCCCTCACCCCCCTTATTCCCCAGACCTATCCCTGACGGATTACCACTTTTTCCGGGTTCTCGATGCAAACCTGCGGCAGAAAAATTATGCGCGGTAAAAATGCCATTCTTGATTTTATTGATTCTCACAATCCAGAATTTGATCGTGATGGTATATTTTCCTTACCAGATCGTTGGCAAAATTCTGTAGATTCGAATGGCTTTTATTTCGACAAATAAAGTTGTGTGTGAGCGAAGTTATGGGCAACTAGCATAGACCTAATATAATTTTCAAGAATGTGAAATAAATAAAAATTGGAGGGGGCGAGATAGAAGAAATGTCGCGTCCATTTTTCTCTGATAATGGCTAATAGTTCGCAATGCTATTTGAATTTTTCAGCATCAGCAGTTCTCAGCAGAACATTCCAAGCAGGATCGACCAAGGTAATGCAGTTGCAAGGCTGTGGCCTCCGAAGGAGAGATGACGGCACCAGCTGACTGCTCGCGAGGGCATATAAATGAGGTCAACGCATCGTCGATCGTGGCCCTACTCCTTCCAAATAGCGCCGCTTCTACTCCAACTGCTTCAGAGTGGCCCCAGAGATTTTTTCGATAATAAATCCCGCATACATAGTTAGAACGCAATGCCGAGTCGGCTCAATCATACATATGGGGTCACCCAGCCCGAGGGTCGATCGTCGTATATTGGGTTGAGAAAAGTGGGGGTGGTATCTTTATTCGAAAATGCATAGGAGATTTTTCGTTACTTTTTGGACTGATGAAATGATTTCGAAAAAAGTCGTCACTCAAATAGGGGGCCAGGTGGAAACACTTTTTGGCTAGGTAGCAATGCTGTACGATTGATGACCTTTCTTGGGTAGTGCGTATGCGATCATAAAGCGCCCTACCCTACCTAGGATTGACTAGGGTTTTCATGGAGCATTGCAAGTTTTTCCCCAGCTAAACTCCCTTTAAATTAGGCCCGACTGTTTACCCCATGCGATCTCATCGTCAGTCTTTATGATCACCATCACGACTTCTCAGCTGCAATTGTCCCAGGTATTTCGGAAGCGGTGCCAAGGTACGTACGGAGCTGTTTGTGATGATTGCCACACTACGATTGCCGTTCGACGCCCGTTCTTTGCTGTAACGAACGAATTGATTTATGACTGTTCTACGTGTTTTTCACAGCTGAAAAATGGATCGAAACGATTGCATCGCTGGTATTACACACCGCTATTCCGCTTGAGATCCTTACCAGCCTCAATCAAACGGTACAATCGACTCGTCTATGTAAGTATAAGAACAACCAGTGAAATGTTGTAACTACGACAGCATAAGCCCAAGAGCAGGTTTGTGTGACGCAATGTGTTGAAGAGCTTTTTTCGAGAAATACGGACCACCTCTTGCCCTCCCAGGTGTGTACCCTTATGTCAGAATTTCGCACAGAGGGGTGTCGCAAGCGAAGCGATCCGGACTAGCTATTAGCTTGTAAGGAAAGTTTTGACCGGTTTTCGCAATTTCATCTTCGGGAGGTCATAATTCGGCACAGACCGCGTCTTTTCTCACAGAATGAACGCCATTCGATTTGCTACACTTTTGGCAACATTTGATTCCATGTCTCATTTCAATGGGAAGCTGGCGATTTATATTGCGCGAAATGAAAAAAGTCGACTCCAAATCGCCATTCTTTCTGTACCCACTGCTACTGAAGGAGCTTTCCAGATGTCAGGAAAGTGGGGCTGTTAGCGTTAGTTCTGATGAATATGGTGGACGAGTAAGGGCTTCATCCTGCAACTGCTTCATTGCTGGAAGACGATTTGTGGAAAATGCGCTCGCGGATGACTGCTCTGAGGGGTCGCGCGACACCCATTTTTTGGGTTTTTACAAATCGAGGCTACTTGAGGGGGTCAACTATGCTTACTTGTTGAGGGCCAATATTTGGGGTATCACCTGCAAGTATGAACGCTCATCGCTTTCTGCCATTTTAGTAAAAGCGATTTGATCAATTGAAAATCCAAGCAACTGGTTCTCATTTCTGCACTCCTGAAACCAGGGCTCAACACTTCCATTCAATGCTTTACCCTCTCCTCTTGCACTACTCACAATCGTAGTCACCTTAGCTGAGACTCGACTAAGCAAGTACTCGTATAGAGAAGTTATCCAAAAAGCACCATTTTCGTAGTACTTCAAACTTTCCCAAATAACTCGTGAATCTTGTGGCATTTCAAGGAAAACCATTACACCCATGTGAGACCGCATTCCGTAAACCCAAATTTCTGAAATCCGTTGATAAAGGTTTACTCGAAATTTTCAGTGATTTTTTGCGGCAGCGATTAAATTCGCAAAAATTCCTCGATTCAGTTAGTAGAGGGAAGTAAATTCGGCTTTTGCTGACCACTAAAAATTTTCTACGGGGCCGTAAATACACACGAAAAGCAGCAACACGAACTACATGCAGCTGGATTTATCACAAAGGAAAAACGCATTCGTCACAGCAGTAGAACGCCATGAGTTGCCGAGGTTCGAATCTCAATGAAAACAAACGAACCCGCTTCGATATTGTTGAGCATCTTCTCTGATGGTTTTCAATCAGGTGAGTCATATCATAGAATAGTTCATGATCCGACTCTGCAACCATAAGACGGGCGTTCAGCTGCCTTGTACTGAGTAAAAAGTTCCCACATCCAATATTCCATTGAAAAATTGCAAATTGGGAAAGACTTGAAATCGAAAAATTGTACAGAATTTCAATCGGCGATGATCGGGACGAAATATTATTAAGTACGGATCCAATCAATGGCTTTCTTTCATTCTGCCTGTAGCGACGAGCTTATTTCGATCATGGAACAATCTCGTACTATCAGGTAGAACGATTATCAACCGTGGGTTAAGAAATGGGTAATGTCGAGACGAAAGTCGAGGGGTAGTCCTGATGGCTGAGATTCAGAGAATGATAGAATCATTGGGAATAAGAATGATAGTCGCACTCCTGTGTAGCTTTTTTGAGGACCTTGTTGGCTGTGCTGCTCCTCGGTCCTGCAAGAAAAACAATAAAAATGCGGTTTTTCAAATAATCAAAACTCATTAAAATTAAAATTGGTTACCTATCAGGAAATGCTAGCGACCTCAACTACATTCGAAATTTATGAATCGATGCATAATAAACAAATATAAGTATTGTAAAACCTCTTAATACTTGATGAAATGCTGTCGAAGCAAGTTTTTGACAGCATGCCGAAGTTTGAGAATTGTAAAAATAGGTTGAATATCAGTCGTCGAAAAGACGAAGGTATTGGAGGTATCGCTGCCGTCGTTGTGGTGGCATCGCCGAAGGAACAGCCGCTCAACGACGTGGTTCAATTTTTCATTGGAAATGAGAGCGATATTTTAACACATCGATTTGCACATCGAACAACACATACCTATTTACCCCCCGACGACGATGAACAAAGTCTTCCCCTCCATTAAACAGAGTGTGATAATTCGTCCATCAGGCGTGATACGATGGGCCCGGGTAATGGGACTTTACTCCATGGAGTTTACTAGCACAACATGCGTTGAAAGTTGATATTGGAAAACGCCACAGCTTGTTATTAGGAAAAGCTTCAAGAATTGCTATTTCAAATATTAAAAAAACTTATTTCAAATACCTGGCATCAGAAGAGAGATGACTGGATGCTTAAAGGAACCGGAAGGGGGTCCGAAACAAGAGAAACATACAAAGAAATGAGCATTTCGTCACGAACGCAGAAGGTTAGAAGCGATAATCGGTGAAAAAACCCGAACTCAAAAGTGCATCGCTGCGGTGTGTATTCGCGCCTCATTCGCATCATCGCACTGGCGTTCCGAGTTGTCCGCTGTAGGAGACGGCCGCGGGCCAACTTTAGTTGTAGCACCTGACTCCCAGCGCAGTGGAGTGGCCATTCCCAACTACATTAACATTCATGTAAGTACATCTAGAAACAATATAAGAAAGAACAAAGGAGAAGGTAAAAGGAATGAACAACTTTATAATGGAAACATCTTCTCTTGGCACCATGCCAAGGCGTCAAATTGGCGAGTTTGTGCAATGGCGGTCACTTGAACTCGTCCACACCACGTCTGTTCTACCGTAAGCCAAAATTACTCCCTTATGGTGTCTTTAAGCTTATGCTTCAACTCAATCCCATGAGAGGAATAGATCAAAAAGGAGAAGAGAACAAGACTGTGCTCAGGTCGTGGGGGACAGGCAGCACTGCAGCATCAACAGCCACGATGTCTGGTATATTTTTTTACATTTTTGGGTCATTTTTATCCAGCTCTTCGATTGGTTGGAATCACTTATAGGAAACTTTTTGTGGTGAACAACTGAAAAATGACTAACTAATCTGGACACATGCAAAATCGGTTAGAACTGAACGCAAAAAAATTATATTACTCCACTATTATTAACCACAATTTACAATTATAATGATATTAATTTGGTTTTCGATAGCTGCTGATTTTCGCAGCAGCCCACGATGCGAATGGGCAAAAGCAGACGGACGGTACCCGAACCCGTACTCCATGCTTTCCGGGCATATGTGCTAATCTTACACTACCGAGACCACTTTCACCTTAAAGACACCGGTAGGGGTAAATTTGGCAAGTTGGGGGATTACAAAAGTAGAGGTGCTCAGCAATATAACAGTAGAGAAAGAACGACATAAACGGCGAAAAAACGGAGAAATAGGAAGCCGGAAATCCCCCTTCTCTCTAGTCCTCTGCATCTCTAGCCGGAATGGACTGTGTACAGCGCAGAGTCTGAACCAGCCGGCCGCCATTGTTGTCCCCCCCCCCCTCCACGGCGATTCCCCCGGCCGCATAACCGCATAACGACATGCCGTGCTGCGGAGTCGCCATGAGACCCCAAGCCGCTTTCCCTTACTCTTACTGGTGCCTTTGACTCAGCTTCTGAATGGTATATTTACCATAGCTTATCAGCACTCACACGTACAACGTTTTGTGCCGGTTGGTCAGTATCGGCATCGAACCGTGAAGCTGAAAGTTTGGGTCGATATGATTTTTAAAGTTTTGATTCTTGATAGCTGCTGATTTTCGCCGCAGCTCGTGACGCGAAAGTCGCTACGTATGCTGAATTATGAGCAAAAGTGGTTTCGATAGTATAATGGATTAGCACGTATGCCGAGAAAGCATGGAGTGCGGGTTCGAGTTCCGTCCGAGACCGAAGCCTTTGCCTATAACTCAGCATACTTATAATGGTATTATTCTAATAGTAGCTAAAATCATCAAAATCACCACAGTTCACCTTCCCCCTCGCCCCTTCTTACAGTGAGAACAGTAGAAAGATCAAAGCGATTGGATGTCTATGAGAGACTGTACAGAAGCAGAAAGACTGAAATCATAGCACGACGCATGAGTCGTCGCGCGCACCCTCAGTTGAGCTTGCTATTCACCTCACCCATCAGTTACCACTCACGCGTCGTGCGTTGCGGAGGGAAAATAGCGCGCTCAAGCGAGAGTATGCACGACAACAAATGCGATCGCATGATTGCGATGGAGAGCCTGCAGTTTACTGCCGTATATAGAGATATGCATAGGTTTTCGGAAGTCACATCGAAGACTATGGATGAGCACTTCGAATAATCAGTACCGTCGAAAAGGGCGGCACAACAGGGGGTGTGGCCTGAATCTCTCTCACATGGAAGTAATTCAGTAACATTTCAAGTTTCTCCCAGATTCTCCCGAAAATAAACACTCTGTCACAAGTTGTACTCGAACTACTGCACAGACCTGTGGACTACCTGCGATTACGATATATCATACTGACATCCTAAACTTATGAAATCATCAGCTATACTAACCTCTTGATGTCTTGCTAAACCATGTTACGAAAGCCGCTTAGTGGATCAAAAATCTGGCCTCTTCCATAGGCTCTTATTTTTAGATTGAACAGACCTTTGATTGCTACTTCCTCCCTTGAATCGATGTTATTATGACGTATGTACTAAAAAATGTGATACGACATTAACGGTGTCGATTTTATGGAGGTCGTGATACTTGAACGTCCCTCGAAGAATCAAAAATCTCTCATCAAAATCTTGAAAATTCCTGAAAAAACCCTTAACAACTAGAATGACTGTTGGGTTGGAAAGTAGGACGGGAGGAGGTACAGTTGAAAAGCTTTCGAAGTATGCGCGACTCGACCACGATCTCTTTTAAAAAGTTTAAGACCACTAAGGTTATCTCTCAGGAAAGGTTATCAATCACCATACCTAGCACTAGAAGCAATGCTATGATTACCGGTTAGCGGCTTTTTTAGGGAGACACCTCAAGTCTAGTGACAGGTAGCACCCGGAACGAGAGCGGGAGAATGATTGTCTTAGAATTTTCAAAAATTTTCCTCTATCCTAAGTTTAACTCTGCCGCAGAGGCACAGGTAGGTTCTTGAAAAAAATTGGAAGAAACTGATTTCCTCAACACATCCCACCACCTACTACTCTGACCTCACAATCAATATCCTAAGATTGTTTCTTGGCGAGAGCAATATTCTTCCACTGAAAGGGATTCTCTGCAATCTATAGGGTTTCCAAAGAAGTAATCATGAAAATAATAGAACGAAAGCAGAGAGCTAACTTGAACCAACGGTACACCATCAGGACATAGCGGCCAAATAACGCATAAGGAAGAACCCAGAACATCCCTAAAACGCAATCTGCACATACCTCTTCAATGAACGTCCATCACGTGGCCGTAGTTGAATCGATAGCGTTGAAAACGTGGTGCTGATGACGGAGTTCTTTGTTCCCAGAATGGAATCGACTCGGTCTGACGCCAAAATCACACCATTCTGTACGCCTGTTTGTCCATCACACACGGTCACACACGCAGCCCTACACACACACACCCAAAACAAGGGGTAAACGCATACGATATGCAGGACACATCGTGTTGGCGCCAAGCCAACCCAGTGGCCCGCCCTCATTTGGACAACTGCCAGCGATGTATACTGTCGATCCGGTTGTGTATTTATGTTCCCGAAAAACACGTTCCCTGTAAGAGATGACGTGTGACGAATATGACTGGGAGAAGCCTAGGAGACAGGAACCGGTTCAACTTATAGCAACAAATAAGGTAAACAAGTATACAGCTGTCGTAGCTGTAAACTGTGGACGAAGCACCGTAACGTAGCATCTTGACATTAAGCAAAATCAATAATCGATTACTCCCGTCCTTGAAATGCCATAAGCATTATTCACTGCCAAAGAGTGGAAGGATAGGAAAAGTTCAGAAAGCTGATGAAGTCAATGAGCATGCGATTCGGGATGAGCCATGCACACGTGTTTTATTCAGAATCTATTCAGAAACTTGGAAACGAAGACAGAAGGGCAGAAGACGAGACGTACTCGTGAAATGCATACAAGAGGGCCAAGGAGAACCCTGCCTGAGTTTCCACAATTTGCTAGATATGAACCCCATGGAAACTGTCGGTAGTGGTCATCATCGTTTCAGGCACCGGTCTCAACCAATAGAAAAACTGGTCCAGAATCTGAAGTTGAATGCTACGGTAGTCATAGTTATAGTAAGCTGAGAAATTCAGTGCTATCGCAATGGGGGGGGGGGCATTCCACTATGGACATTGATTTTACCTAAGCCTAACGGGAAAAAGGAACCCCTTCTTTCCTCCGTTGAGGCTTAGGCAAAAATATACGCCTGAATGTGTAGAGTGACCCCTCAAGGATCTCTTCACGATGCTTAGAAAAGCAACTTCTTATGAGATGCTCCCCCACTCATTGCGATAGCACCTGAAATTCTTCAGAGACATGGAAATATCATTCATTGACTGGTGGTCAGGTCTGCGGTGGATCCGGCGGATACCCAGATTCACGTATACATACACACTATTCTACGATTTTCCATGAAGGTCCACGTAAGATGTAGCTGATTGTGGAACAAAATTCGTAAATGTCTTGATAGCATTTTCAATCGTTGTGCATGGATGATTCAGCAGGTTTGGTCATTGTTTTCGATCTTTAACAACCACGAAATTCGAAACATTTCAACATGACATTTAAGTAAGCACCGTTACATATTGTAGCGCTCAAAAGTCTTCGGCCAAAACTTTTTTGTCATAACTTTTTTTCTACTAGACCAAAATTGACAAAATTTTAATATGTGGTGCCTGAACCTATTGCCAACATTTCCTTCTACTTGAATGCCGCTTGACATTTTTCATGGTTTTTACAAGAATTTACTACAAGACTACCGAAAAAAGTAAAAGGCTCGGTCAAGAGAAACGGCTTTCTTTACGACAACAAAACGAGCAAGCCTCAGAGAACATTAATATTTTGTAGAAAGACCACGACAGTGGCCGCGCGGGACGACATAGCGATGGTACTCCAGAAACAAAAAATTGCATTTAACCACCTAACTTACACCGCTGAGCGCCAAAATAGTATATTTAATATGCAGTGTCTTCAAGTCCAACATACTAAAATTTCTCTCAGATCGGTGCAGTTGCAATGAAGTAACAAGTGAAAAACCCAAGTGAAAGACCATTTCGCCGAAGACTTATGAGCGCTACTGTACGTAGTAAAACATGCAAATGCCAAAGGCGAACCTCCATTACTAAATAAAATTATATTCTCAAAAGTCTTAAAATTTTTGCAATATTTTGCAGTATTTCGGTGCATAACACCTTTCTCAGAGTTGAAAAGGTAAAGTTTTGCTGAGTTATATGAAATATGTAAGCTGTAAACAATAATCGATTTCATTGTGACAAGTTATGATCTCATGCATTTCGATAGCTAAGAGGAGGAGCTACAAGAGAGCAAGGAAAAAAGGTGAAGGGAGGTTACTTAAGCCCTTTCCGATCTTTCTCGGAGATGGCTATCTTCTCACACCACGTGAC
This sequence comes from Trichostrongylus colubriformis, assembly GCA_963978905.1. Classification (NCBI taxonomy): domain Eukaryota; kingdom Metazoa; phylum Nematoda; class Chromadorea; order Rhabditida; family Trichostrongylidae; genus Trichostrongylus; species Trichostrongylus colubriformis. Next base: position 48,054,799 of record OZ022259.1, read on the forward strand.
CTGAATCGGATTCTATTGGGCAGTGCATACGGTTAGAGTATCCTTACATTCACGAATTAGTTTTTCAAGTAGTTATGCTGTGGACTTTTCTTAAACGAATAATTTACAAGAAATTTAAATGTAGGTGAATATGATTAGTCTTGCCGCACCACGAAGCTTAAAAGGCTTTGCAAGATATAACCATGATTTATGATTCAATTGAAATAAGTGCTAGCACTAAAAATGAGAATGCCAGTCTGATAAGTCACATAGTTTACCTGGCGGTTTTTCTTTGATGAGACAGCGTCACTGTCTCGTATGTATGTAGATAAAGAGCGCCAAAAAGCAAAAACACGGCCTCGCTCAGCAGCAGATAAGCCCATAGATAAGGACGTTATCGATTTCGCAAACGAAAAAAAACGAAGCACTTTCATTTTTGAATCAGTAACTATAAAAAATTTGAAATTCCAGCTCACTAAAAATACCAGATTTTTTTTTGAGAAACGCCGTGCACTGGTAATTTGCTTGGAATTGTGGAGATGATAGATCCTTTTCAGTACTGGGGCACAAATGAGGATACCATGCAGTCAGAATTCATCCCCGAACTTGCCGTGAAAAATGCGCAGCCGCCATGGAATGGTGAATGAAACGCCGACTTGCGCGATATACATACAACCTACCGCTGTCCAATAGAGAAAGGTTCCGGCGCTCTCACCCGTCTCCCTTTCCGAGAAATGGGTTGGAGCCTCAAATCTATGCTGGATATTTAGCTGCGAGGCCGCCTTCATGGCGTAATCAGAAGCAATTCGATCGATTCGATGAACTGCTATTTTCGCTAGATTGTCGAGCTCTGAGCAGCACCGATGACCGCTACTCTGCAAAGACCCCAGAAACGTATCTTATCGACTACTTGCTTAAACAAGAACAGCAATAAGAAAGTTACTTTCAGAAAAAATAGCAAATAAAGTTAAGCTATGTATACTTAATGTACTTGGAAAATAACCAGCATAAATCTAAGCTTTCCAAAATTCTTTGATCTCAGATTGCAAATAAACCAGCGTAATCTGAGGAATCAGAGGTCACGGCTAGGTTCGCTATACTCATGAGGCTTTATAGGGGCTGAATAATGGACGGAGCTGACCCCATAGTGTTTACCATGGGAAAGAAATGACAGCGACGTCGTTGTAGATACTACTACTAGACTACCACGCCTTCTGAAGCGGACATGAGAGTGAATTATTGTGATCGATAAACGAAAGGAGCTCCGTCGCCGTCATAAACATAGCCATAAAACGGGCGCTTTGATGGCTGACCTCTCAACATTGGGTGTTGCGAATGGCGACCAGAACGACTATGCGACGAACTGATGTGGAACGCCGTCGTAAATGGGCATTCTTAGGTTAAGAAGATTAGCTTTTACGAATTCACGGAACTAATCTTGATAATCATAAAAGCTACGGAGGATATCATTTCTTCAGAAGGACGTTTTCGAATGAAAGCTTTGCTTCTATCTCGTCGTTCATGGTAAATCAAAATCCACTTTCCAGACGAATATGCACTTGTGGATAGTGAGCGACACGAAATCTCCTTTGTAAGCTTAGATTTTGTATAAATACAACGATGAATGTCGGGGTGTGTAGCGCAGCAGCGAAGTGACACATCGTACTTACCATACGTTAGGATCGAGACCCATCCTAGCCATCCTAGACGTGCGCAAGCGCGAGTAAGTACGGACTGAATAGGTCCATTACCATAATGTATTGTGTATGTTTATTTTACATTTCATTTATTTATTTATATGCTTCATTTGTATTTTTATTTTTGCGTATTTCATTTTATTAATTTATTACATTTTTTCATTTAACTTGATGAATACAATTCAAAATTTTCGATATTTGTTTGCATATTCATTCAATGTGTAATAGTAAGTAAAATGTGAAGTACGTGAAGCTGCCGCACAAGCTAATATCAGAGCAATCGCACGTTTGGTTTTAATTTTGTATGTTTTAGTGGATGGCCTTGAAAAGCTTTTGTAATACTCAGCTAAAATTGAATGCATGGCGCATAATCCTTCCCATACCATTCACTTGATCACTTTTTATCTGAACGTAAAGTGTTTAATAGCAACGTTACCACAAATTTTTTGATCAGAAAATAGAAACAAAAAATCCATTCAATAAAACTGTTCTTAATAAATAAACTGTTTTTAGTTGTTTCGTTGTGGTTAGTGAAAATAATAACTCGAATCCAGGAATCTATTCAAAAACCCTCCACAAGCTCACAAGCATGAATTTTATTTCGTTTTCCTATAACTGAAATAGTCTCATGGCATATCCGATTCGTAGGATCTAATACTTTCGCGTTAGAAGAGGATATGTCACACTTCCTAGGAATCACTTTAAGAGCAGAGAGGATCATCCGAGATCTAACCAAGAAAATCCGTGTAGAGGTACTTACAACAAAGAGATTTCCGTATTTTTAATAAGCTTACGTTCTAGGAACACGTTTTAGAAGTTCGTTCTCGAAACAGGATGTCGGTCACCCAAACTCTCTACAGCCTTGATTCACGGTGCTTTATGACATTTGGTTTTTTTTTAAATTATAGTGGCGAACAACGAGGAGGGGCCTCGGAGTTTGTGCTCCGCCCCATCGTCCGCCGCGATAGGAGACGGTGAGTGTTTACGTAACTTTCTGTTCCCACTCTGGGTCTCTGATTGCGCCTTAGCTCCTCAGCTCTCTAGCGTCTACATCCACCTAAATGCTTTGCCCCTCTGTCCGCCATTTTGAGGACCATGTCTCAGCCAGATTCCCACTTGGGGTGAAAGAAGAGCTTAATTCCTGTGGACGATTCCTTTGAAAGATGAATTAAAAAGAAAATCGACAGTTTTCCGTTGATATCAATAACAAGGGCGGATAACACTTACTCGAGTTGGAAGGTGCAGCTAATGGATGTATTGGCTTTCCCTTCACTGCTCATCGTATCCTTGTCGTAGAACGTCAAGACTTTCCTTGTAACCAACATCCCTAAATTGCAGTATCTCGTCGCTAGGATTGTTCTGTACATCGATGAAGCATAGCAAGATAGAAGGAATCGAATAAAAAGCAATTCACACATCGAAATTGTGCAGGAATCGAAATCCCTCTTAGAAACGATCAATAACAAAACGATCTCATTCAAAAAAATCGCACAATTATTGAGAATTGAGTAAAGCCATTATTTCATAATATTCTATATGTACCTCGAGTTCGTAATGGAAATCATGCTATACATGACTATGCGGAGTAGAACAATAAAGAAGGAGGCTGGAATCCCTTGTTACAAAGTTGCCGACATATCGGAAAGCTATGATCTCGGACGGGACTCGAACCGCCATCCCATGCTTTCTGAGCATATGTGCTTATCCATTACACTTTGGAGACACCTCAAAAAAAAAAAAACCAAAAAAATCAACAACTGAAGCTACACATTACGGACGGCTTACATATGAGAATAATGTAGAGATGAATATTTTTAGCAACAGCACTACTTTATCCACCTTTTCAGTTACGCCCGAGGAAAAATTTAAATTTTCAACATTTGACTAAGGACTCGCTGCGGTGTTCAAAATTTTTTCATGAAAAGTTCCTACTGCAGTGATCATGGTTAAATCACTTTCATATTTTATATATCCCATCACTGTGATATGTTATTAAATTAGCTTATCTATTTATTTAATGAGTAATATTGAGTAATATGGAAAACTTCAAACTCTTCTACGTGCACCAGTCTTTTTTTGTTGGCATTGAAACTGCCGAAGCCTCCGGAAAAGTGAGGTACTAGTGCTGGACCACCGCAACAATACAAGTACTGCTGTTTTGCCGGTTTTTAAAATCACTTTCTTCTATAATTTATTGATTTGTTTATGCATACAAGGACGCACGAAAACATTAATTAAGCTATATGCATAAACTATTATAGAGTATAAAAATTTTAGGATATAAAGGAGATGTAAGAAATTCATGTTAATTACAAACACGAAAAAAAATAAAGGAGAAAGAGAACGGTACTACAACTGCTGTCACGTGGTGTCAAGGCGCTAACAGTAAATGGTGACCGTGGCGGGTCAGTGACGCCGCCGTCATCGTGGACGACGACGTCGTTCGTAAATCATCGGTCGGCTGGGCCGAGACAGAAGAAGACGATCCATCACCCACACCCACACACACACCCACATAGACAGAGAAGTAGGTAAGTGGACAGACAGGCTGACACATACATATAAATATCGTGAGAGGCTAACCTCTGCTAGAAAAAAAACCGGGTCGGTTAAGCTTTGACAAAATTGCAAGGAAAAGTTTGATAGATTTCTGAGAAACCGATGAAAAAGGCTATATCGTTCTCATGAACAGAAGGGATGGAAATCAAGAATGTGAGTCTCAACAATGGCAGCTTTCACTGCCGGTTCCACATAATAAAATAAAATTAAATGTTGTGATTCTTCTTTGAAAGTATCGGATTCTAGCTGATGAAGTAAGAATTTAAAAAAAAAATTTTCGCGAAGGTGGGGACTTGTCTTGTTATGAAAAGTTAGTTTGGTTTCGTTTCGCACAGGCCCTTAGACGGAAACCGAACATTAATGAGCATCCTCCCTTTGTGCTCTTCAGTAAGGGAGGGAGAATAAACAATGTTGTTGATGAATATATTTATTTGAAATTATTAATGTCGTATATGCGAGTCTTGAAAGGTTTCATTATCATTTGATTGAAAATTAAGTCTTTTAAAAACTGACTAAACTCCGGTGCTGACAGAAATTGCGCACTGGTTGTCACGTGGCGCTTCGAAGAATCTGTTTGACCGTGACTCACTTCGTAAATATCTAAAACTTGACGATCTTTCTTATCTAGAAAATTGCCATTGCGTCCCGAAGCTTACCCAGTCAATCAGTCAACATCGTGAAATTTTGAAAGAAAAAGGATGTAGTATGGGGCAAGTGGCGCCGCCTTATTGGTATAATTTGGTGATCAAATTTTAGGTCAGTGCCTAGCCATGCCCTCCAAACCTTTCCTATCCTCTGCAAAGACTAATAACTGGCACAGGATGGAAATCAGAGCATCATTCTGCATACAAGGGGGCCCCTTGCTTATTCTTCCCTCATAAGTAGGCCAAATCACACTAAAATGCTACTTCAGGTGGGTTGAAAATGGAAATGGAATGCGTACACTGGTCAAGAAATGAAGACGTCGCTGGCGCTCGCCCTGGTATATCCGTGATCTAAGTGCTATGGGCTCTGAAGTCGCTGTCAGACTTTGCCATTTTGCGGCGTAGCACTTTCGCACGCGAAGTTGCGGCATTACACAATCTCGCGATCGTAGTGTCGCATGCGAAAGTGCGACGCCACAAAATCGCGGGATCGCAAAGTTTCAAGATTGTGAAACCGCAAAATCGCAAATCGCAAATTCTGAGGGCGGTCCAAGTGTTGATGGCTCAAATGAGCAACAAAAATAGAAGTCGAGTAACTCTATGCAGTTGACGTCACGTCACAGTAGACGAAGGCGGGGTCAAGCAATATACCAAGGCAATATTTTTGTGAAATATGATCGCTCTTCCCTTAATCGACCCAAAGTACGACCCCTCTTTGAGAAGTCGGAGTCATGAAAACAAGCTGAGATTTGGAATATCGCTGCAAGAGAAATTTACATACACATAGTGAAGCAACTAAAGGATTTGGAAAAGGGTCAACTTTAAAATGAGGCTAGTTCTTCTCTATTCCATTTACCCTTTCTTTTTCGTCTTTTCATTCTAACTTTATTTTAACCCTACTGCTACTGCATGACTATTCTCTCTTACTTTCTCATTTATGCTTTATTGATTTAACCGGTTTCTTGTTTATAAAGCACTGTTTTTCTCTCATTTTTCGTGTAGTCACCACCATAGTAACCATTCCTTTGCTCTCGTCAGCTTCACGCTCACTGATGAGCCTGCGTTTTTGACGAGGGCGTAGTGGTTCGTCTGAGTGGAGGCGAAACGAGCCACTTCATATTTTTAAAGATTACCTTCGAAGAATTTTAATTTGTTTTTGTTTTTGTTTCTAGACTGGCAAGTAGGGTTATCTAGTGTCAGTGCCCATTTAGGCCAATCAAGCTCTCTATCCATCCGAGCGAGATACTAGAGACGGATTCGTCTGAATTGGTGCCAGATTAGTCTGGAGAGGGAACAGAAGCAGTGACTTGCATCTATATATCGGGTGGCTCCCTCAGGTCTCTACACAGGCCTAATCGCATTCATCTTCCACCGCGATTGTGAATGGAACTACAGTGCGTAGCGAATCCCAATAAAATTAGGATTGATCAATGCCGGAAACTTTATCCTTTATCGTCTCATATGTACGTACATATTTTGGGTTAAGATGAAGGTAAAGAGGGAAGGAGAGTAGTAGAGTGCAAGTTTTCAAAAATTTTCTTTTGCGCCATGCTTAACCACTCTTTTAATGGCTTCAGGGTTTTCAGCGGAAGTCGGATGCTTGGTTTATCCCCAATGAGCACTTCTATACAAATTCCATTTCACAAAATGCACTTAGTACTGAAGACTTCTCCATGGCCATCGGTGCCTCGGGAAAATCTTTCAATCTCCCTAGGAAACATTACAGCCGTTTTAATCCAGTACAACACTCACATCTGAGTACTTTGGTCCTTTCGGCCCCCAAAACGTTACCGATATCACTGGTCTCTATAGACTCTATGAATCTTCATGGAGTTCTCGCGTAAAAATAAACTAATTTTTGCGAAATATTTTATAAATACATTTGACTAGTACTGATAAATTTTTGTCTATTCACTATTGGATGCTTCCCAGGAGACCATACTGCGCTAAATTTACAAATTCTTTTTTCATGATCAGCAACAAGCATTTTTTGTACATTATTTACTTGGTTTTTATGGGTGACAATGATTTATGCTGTCTTCTACAATACGATCGTAAAGCAGTTCTTATAGCCTATTCAGTCACATTAATCAAGTGCAGAAAAGATAGAGCTTGGACCCTTCGAGGATCTGTTGATTCACATAAATTCAGTGACAGTTGTCCAATCAAAGCATACGGTAGCTCTCGTCAAAGTAACAGTCTTGCTTGCGTTCCCTTATTGTTTTGTAACAACAGAGATGCGTCGAGCAGAGCAGACGCGCCCTGTCCGTGGCGTTCTTACTGCCTATAATCCCTTGCTTACATCGCCGCTACCGCTGCCGCCGTCGTCGTTGTGGCGATTGATGCCGCCAAGGCGCATCGGTGATGGATGCGTGTACGTAAGCCGACCGACCAACTGTGCCTATCGCACTTGCATCACCCTAGCACACCGTAGGATAACCATGGCAGAAGCCGCTGATTGCGGTAGCAGCGGGTAAAAGCATTGTACAGATATCTTGAGTATTTTGGAAATTTATGTAAGTACAATGGACCCGATGAAAAGGGGAAGGAGAGGGGCCTTCGCCTCCTGAGAACAGTGACGCTCAAAAATCTGACAATCTGGACCTTTCAAAAATTTAAGAGCTTCGTCACTATTTCGCCACGAATTATCCCTTGACAAACAGTTGATGGTATTCCCTTAATAAAGTTTGTGGCAATGATGACTTCGCAGTTACATGAATGGCCAAAAAAATTAGATAAAGCTTTCTATGGGAATCTCGGTGGATCAAAAGATCTACCAACTCGATCGGTGAAAAGGAATAAATGAGCAGAAATAAATTTTTTATGTTAAAAGGGTGAAGACGTTACAGAAAAGAAAGAGCACTGAATGTTTTTACAAGGATCCCGTCTAAGACCTTGAAACTACTTCCGCATAGCAGACTTCGGCGACTATCAGCAGTTAATAAAGAATTAAAACTTCAAAATGTAATGAGTGCAATAATGGCATTTCCAGCAGTTTCCACCCATACACCAATGGTTTTCAAAATAGCAATTCCTGAAAGTAAACCCACAATGCCATCTTCACCAATCCTTTTTCTTTATCTTGACATAATTTGGCCTAAATGGGACGTTTGTCGAATACTGTTTCGAAGTGGTGGTTTGTTTTGAACAAACTCGATCCAGTTTTTTTGAAGTACGTTGGTTGAGTATAATGTCCGAAATACTAGCTAGTTCAAGTCCCGTCTGAACAAATTCTCTCATTAAACTCAGCTTACGTCGCTCCCCGTAGTCGCCTTTAAAATGTAGCATGCATCTGCACCTAATGAAAAAATTAAGCTTAAATCCATTGCTGATCGATAGAAGAAGTAAGAAGAAAAAGTTGAATGGCCTTAAACTGGGGCTTGATCGCCGAGTCATCATTCAGTAATTGCCCCATTAGCTACTACCAAATTTCGGCAGACGATTTTGTGGATCAAGGCGATTCGAAAATCAGTATACAGAATATGCGGCTCCAGATACTAACCATAACTTTAGTCGACGTTTACATTTCTCATTCAATTTTTTGTGTTTTGAAGGTAATTGGTACTGAGCGAAGCCGAGTATCTCATTTGGGTAGGGCGCAGGGTGAAAATTGAAAAAATTTTTCAACAGAATACTCTAAAAATGACCAAACCCTTCAAAAAATTAAATTAGCAATAAAAAGCTTATAACTTGTCGAAACGAGCAGGTGTTCAGAAAGTGACCAGGAATAAGGCTAGGGCTTACTTATACGTCATTTGGAATCATGACGGCACTTTACAGCCCAGAAGAAGTAGTTGGCCATTCTCAGAGTTTTCAGTTAAATAAATCTTTACCCTTCACCCTGCACCCCTTTCTGTTGATGAGTTTTGCTTCATTGGGCAGCAATATCGCCTTCAAAACGTAAATAAAAAATGAACGGGAAATGTAAAAGTCAACCGAAGTCAAAGTTGGAACCCAAAACCGCGTATATTTTTGATCGCTAGTGTATATATATTCATTTGATTATTTATTCAAAAACTGCTCAAAGGTCCACAACAAGGTACGATACTGAGCCTCCGCCTTTCCTCCCCCCCCCCCCCACATGAAAAAATATGTTCAGCTTCAGTATCATACCATGCATGGAACGGGGTATAGGTTCTCAAAAAAAGGGGCCGTATTTCGGTATATTGAAGGATGTTGACTATCGATTCGCGAAACTGACAGAAACTCGAAGCCAGAAGCATGAAAACTGAGGTTGAAAATTCGAATAAAATCCTTTGAAATTTATTTTCGATTGTGAACTAACCTTTGATCGTGAGAGGAGATCGCACACCATCGTAGAGAGCTATATTGAGGTTTCTAGCCACCAGGGACGGTAAAGTAAAGTAGTATAAACTGACTAGTTTTCCTACTGAATGAGATTGAATAAAGTACAAATAAGCTAGAAATTACTAAGAAGTCATATCAGCATAGTGGTGAGCATAAGAACTAAACTCACCAGATTATGCTGTTTCCTTTGAAGTGGCCCTCAACGTTTCTTTCCGAACTCCACGGGATACATGTCGTCTGTCGTGTTTGGAGGTATTAAAGCATACAAACACTTGAGGACACTCAGATGACAGACAAAGGAAAGCCGAAATCTCTTTATTGGGCACCTCGGGACACTCTCTCAATGGGGGATTGGGAGAATACATTACTGTTATAACTGTTTTCACTCGCTTCGCTATTCCCCACCAAAGAAATCACTAGATCGTCGTTAGTCTTAAAGAAACACCACTCAAGATCCGCTCCATAGCAAATCATTTACTCTTTTTTACATCGCTTTTGAACTTTTTTTTCCACGTCGTTCTCGAAAAGGTGGAAAAGGAGGCATACACGGTCGAGACATCTCTTGTGGTAGATTGTTTTCGATTAACGATGCGATTGGACCTCACTGCCCTGTGACCATGAAGACGAGAAGGGCTCCAAAAGTCAAGTTGGAAAACAGTTTAATTTCAAACCTGACATTACTGCCAACGAGTTCCAATTCAAGGATTCTTTTATAGCGACCTTTATTTTTCCAGTAAGTTCAATCCACGAGTGTCCGAAGCAGGGTATACCGAGAGCCGAGGATTGCTCGGCAAGGGGGGCTCGTATTTGACCGACTAGGAGGGTGGGAGTCGTATTTCAGAGGTCAACGAGCACTTAAATCTGAATTGTCAATAAGCAGATGAGAAGCAAAGGGTATTTCACCGCAAATCCGTGTGACAAAATGCAAGATAAATATCTTTTTACTTTAGGAAAGGATATATAGCATACAACACAACGCAACTATGCAATCCGGTAACTGTTACTGATTGTAGAAGCTCAAGAAAAAGGGGGGGCGTATGTGGTCACCATAGAGGGGGAGTGTACTGAAGCGGCTAATTTCTTCGACATCTGGGAGTGCTCTGGTCCGAAGTAAACCTGAAGGTCCTCAGACACCGGCTCTAGCCTAACTTCCAAGCAATTCTTCTCACTACATGAAAGAAAGAATCGAATTCTTTTGGCTGCTTCCGATCGTTCGTTTTTTTCAAATAATTGTTTTAGTTTCATCTAGCAGTTTTAGCCTCGGAAAAGAAACCTTTTACATACCGTAACTGCCAGCAAAAAAGTCCTTAACGCTGAAGCAGTTTTAGAAGAGAGTTTTGGAAAGTTCCAAAATGAATTTCAAAGCTCCAAATGCTTCGAAGAACAGGAACTCACCGATTAATACTGTAGGTCAAATGCGCAATGGAAAAGATAAACTGTACACGACGGGGTCGAGGTGACGCAAGGCTGAAAAACCCCGTGATCGAGTCAATTGACCGTTCATGGCGTCGCCTTATCACCAATCGCCCTTGGTGGATGTGTGTAAGTTATTGGAGTCGCTCCTAACGCAACTGACAATGACAAATGACACCGTAATCACATAAGGAATGATCTTATCAGTGTCAGTGCAGCGCTTTAGCGATTGTGATCTGGCTTGAGGTGTGATGAATTGGTGGTGGTGCTACGGAGGAATGTGACGTGAGGTTCATCGTCAGAAACGTCGATGAAGTTCAGGGTGATTCCTAGCTGGAGAATTCGATTCGAAGTATGGATTTACAGTACTCGCTTGACACAATCGTGCTGACATTCACCCTGTAACATACTGATGAAGACTAATGAAGATTGAAGTACGTGCAGTCATACAAGATTTCTACCCAAGGGGTGAATAAATAAATAAATAAATAAATAAATAAATAAATAAATAAATAAATAAGATATTTGTCAGTTACCCTAACACATTCAGTCATCTACAGACTTTTGCCCAAGAGCTGAGCGGCTCGCATGCTATTAAAGGTATCTGGTGAATGAATGAATAAATAAATACATAAGAATTAGTCAGTTACCCTAACACATTCAGTCATCTGAAGACTTCTGCCCAAGAGCTATACGGCTTGCATACTATAAAAACCATGTAAAAAGGTATCTGGCAAATAAGTAAATAAATGAAATGCTTCCATCAACACGATTACTGAACTGAAAATTGGGAGTTTTATATATTATTTATAGGGGTCTTGAAACAGAAGATCAGCTCGATTTCCGTTTCACACAGGCCCTCTTTTGGCGGTATCCTCCTACATACTGCGCTCATCAGTAAGGGAACAGAGAACGAACATTATTGTAACAGCAAATTAACTATTATTACTATTATCATTATAATTTATATTTTTACAGTAACATAATTTTTGTTATTATTAGTATCATTATTATTTGCATTTTTATGATAATGTAATTTTTGTCTACCCATAAGTTAGTAAAATGAAAGTGACCCTGCAGGAAATAAATGAAATCGGTGGAGTTCCAAATTGAGGATTGAAGAAGAAAGTCAAAGTGATAACACACCGAAGATCGCATAAATCAAAAAGCATAAGAATCCTTGAAAATTTGAAAAAAGATGCATACGATGCTCCAGTTTCCCTCATACCCTCATCGTCGCTCCATACTCAGCACTAGAGATGAACGGAAAAAGAGCGTTTGAATTTACTACTGCATCACTGAAATCGATGATGGTCATTAATTTTAGCAGCGCGACATCGCAGTAGCCCGGCTCATTTGTATGCTCGATTTCTAGTAGCGTAGAGAACGACACTGCAGAAGAGTAATGGCCTTGCCGGTTTGTCTACTGATGGTCACGAGGTGTCCAATGGCAATGGCTTGATAAGAGAAAAAGTTGTTCGATTTTTATTTACTAATGCGATGATCAACTCAAGTAACTGGTCCCTTCACTAGCCAAGCGAGATTTTTAGTCGCCCTCCTCCTCTAATAATTGCCCAGGCTTACTTGATGAGAGGGTTGGATAGCCGAGTGGTTGAAAATGTAGACTCGCGTCGACACCCTTAAAAGTCACTGGGCTTGATCAATCCCAGGGGGCTACACCCTGTCTTGCAAAAATTGTAAAAATGGTGACGATACCAGTGTTAGGCCCAGGTTGACATCGGCTGATGGAGAAACTTCAAGACTTCAAGGGCCTGGGGCTAAGTAGGAAGTGTGGGCCAGTTGTTGTATGAAATGGTAGCGGAGCTTACATTCCGTAAAAAGCTGGCGGGTGCTCAGGCGCATGCATGTAGGAAGGGACAGTTCGGGTGAATGGATCGGCCCAAGCAATAGGAAACATGATAGCACACAAGAACAATGTTTGATAAATCCAACAGAGTATAGATCACCCTCCAAATTGTTCGCGTAATGATCTTGACCTTTCATAAAGTGTTGAATTTGGCCCTAAAATCTTTCCTCGAAGCCTCAAGATGTCTCGAAAGCACAACCTATGAGTGAAGTTGCTGAGGGTGAGTAGCGCATGTTTCGTTCGCAAGGGATCCATCCTCTTATTAGCTGATTTGCTGTCATAAAGTATTACATAAGAAAAACATTTCATCACCTATCTCATTTTATTTCAGAACGTGCCATAATTTAGAAATTTGTGAAGTACTCGTGCATTTGGAAGTTCCCGGTAGTACCAGAGTTTATAGTCATAACCAATACACCTTTTCGTTAAAAGAATTCGAGAAGATCACATTTTAAATTATGCAAAATTGTGAATAGCCTTTTCAAGGAAAATGTCCCATTTATATTGTTTTTTTGAACTTTTTTTTTTACTCATCTTATGAAACAATGTGAGTAACATGATGATCCGTGACTTAGCACCTCATGTGCGAAGCAGCAATAATTATGTAGGTGTGAAAAAGGCGGGGTCGTACCAATAATCATCCCCCTCTAATCCCAAGGACCGAAGAATGTCGATGGGCACTGTTTTTGTAATTATGTAATTATAGCTCCATGAGGCCCTCATTCCGAAAAGCTCACGACTTTGCTTGCTATTCGCCAATTATACTGTTAAGACCTGTGGAATGCAAAATAGTGCTTCTCAGTTCTGTGAAAAAAGCAAAGGATACATAATATATCAATTATTATTATACTTATTGGATAGATTCACTGGAAAAACTCAGATTAAGCAACATTAACGAAACCCGATGTAAACAATTAGTAAAAATATTCAAAAATATTGGTGAGAAGCGAGAAGAGGTCCTCGGCCTCAATGTGATATTGCTCAGCAACCTGGTCACTGGCGACGAGAAGTTGACCTTCTACGTCAACTACCACCATGGTCGGCAATGGCTGAAACCGGGCGATTCTGCAGATCTGACGCCGTAAAGCGATCTGCACCGGAAAAAGACCCTTCTATGCGTCGCTGGTGCGCAACGGGTGATATTCACTAAAAACTGTTGCCATCCAACACAACAGGCAATTGAACACCGTAGCTGCAAAAGTCCGAAAATGGAACGAGTCATCTTTCTCCACGGCAACGCTCGCCCACATGTGGCAGAGTAGACGTGTCAAAAGATCCAGGACTTTGGTTGGACGAAGATCTCCCACCCACCGTAATCTCCGGGCATGGTCCCAACTGACTATTCCGGTCTCTGAGCCACTTCCTAGCCGGACGGCAATCCAAACTTTCTTCGACCAAAAATCCCCAGACTTCTACAAGCAAGGCATCTATAATCTCCCTACTCGCTGGCAATATATTGTTGATTATAATGGTACATATTTTGTTGCCTGAAGTTAGACACAAATAATGAAAAATAAATTTGAATTTTTTCTTCATTGTGTAACAGAAATTATGTTTCTACTCAATATTATAGGGTGGGTGCGTGGCTGTCACAAGTTTCCCGAACAGTTTTCGATAAAAAAGCATAAGATCCATACAAATAATGATAATATTAGATATTAAATAATGAAAATGAGACATTATTGTGAACGATTGATGAAAATGAGATATTGGAAATCAGACAACTCATAATAGAAAAGTGTAATCAAGCCCCCATTTTTATTTAAAATAACCTTCAATAAGATTTTTGGTGATTATGTCCTAATTTAGTAGATAACGCGATTAATTTTAATTCAATTCATATTGTTGAATTTCAATTTTTGATACAAATTAGTGAATTTGTAACACCATCAGTTTTATCATCAGCGGTGGAAAGATGCCAGAAAAATGTTCACCGGTATAGTTTATGCATTAGGTGAAATTCTAGACCTACATTTCCGAAATTTACCTATGCTTTTTTAGAACTGATTTTTTAATAGTTTGGAGAAGCTTTCTACTAGCAACCAGCGACTATTCCTTCACACCACTTTTATCCCTGAAGTGCCCTCCCAAACGATCGGATATTTATTGGAACTCAAACGAAACAACGAGACACATAAAGAAAAGAAAACTGGACTATCGAAAGGAGGAAAATGTCTTTTCTTTGGCTCTGTGCCATCAGTGACCACTGCACGCGACTGCCATCCACGGGCGCCGTATGTAGTTGTAGGTCCCGAACCAGTGAATGTGTTCTATGCTTTATTTCAATTGCTTTGGTACCCATTTACGGTGTCCCTAGCTCGCATATGCACATAGCGTCGCGCTCTACCACGGCAACGCGAACTTTCTGTTTTAATGGCATACGCCCTTTTCCTGACATTTTCCCCGATGTCATTTCTTTTCTTTCACATTTCAGTGATTTTCGATGAAAAGGGGGGCTTGATTACACTTTTGTATTATGAAATGTCTAATCTCGAATATTTTATTTCCACTAATCGTTCAATGATAATGTGCCATTTTCATTATTTAATTCAATAATATGCCATTTTCATCATTTGATATCTACTATTATTAGTGCTCATCTGGATGTTATGCTTTTTTATCGAAATTGTAAAGCGCGAGTTAACACATTTGAGCTTAGGTAGGCGGAAGGGGAAAGTCGCCTTACCCTCACATTCCCTTCAGCTACTGCAAGATCTGTTCGGCGGAAGAGTAAACGTCAGCAGGGATTCAGGAGATGCGTGGTTCTAACTATAAGTTGAAAGGGCACCATCTTTATTCAGGTGACACTTGGGTCGTTTAGGTTCCTTACGGGAATACTAAGAGTGTTCCAATGTACTCCGAAAATTCAAAGTTTGGGTTGAAGTAAAGTAGTGAATTTAAAAAAAATCTGACGTATTTTGATGGATTAATAGCTACGGTGAGTGCCGTGAGTATGTATGGTAAGTATACCATTCAGAAGCTTAGTTACGGTGAAATGGGTCTCGGTAGTGTAATGGATTAGCACATATGTCCAGAAAGCATAGGAAGCGGGTTCGAGTCTCGTCCGACACCGAAGCTTTTGCCCATAACTCTGCATACTTGTAGACTAAACAATTTTAAAAATATACGGTGCTTCTAGTTAGCATACATCGCGTCGCGCTTCACACGCTGTACTAATGGCATACACTCCTTTTTCTGACATTTTCTCCGATCTCACTTCCCGATCGAAAACAGGCACTTTCATTAAGTTGATGGTCAACGCAGCCCAGTGACCCATTCATGAAAGATTGCTAAGGCTTCACCTTGTCGTAATCAGTGCTCAGTAGTGAAGGTACTTTAGAAAATTCAATAATCGAAGGAAAAAATTACCGTAGTTCGGAAAAAACTGTCCATACCTTGTGTTCTGGGGGTTGGAAGGTCCGCTTTGACAGAACAGTATAAACATAACATAAAACAGCATAAACACAATCACAGTTATTAGGTACTGCAGAAACTTTTTAGGAAGCGCAGCCGAATCGGTGGTTCCTGTCAGTGAATAGGTAAGATCGTGAACGTTCGAGGTTTTAACGTCGAGTGATCGAGTGAGCGTTGTGGCGTCCATGTCGGCATCGGTGGCGGTAGCGGCGGCGTCGGCAGCGGCGGCAGGTCTTCGCCCCGATGATTAATGCTTCGTAGGCTGCATTGGACGCTATGGCGGCGGCTGTGCGGCTCCATTCGCCAACAGCGCAATAAATGGTGTTCGCCTGGCGATCAACGGCTTACGGGCCATAATTCTTTCCAAATCACTTTATCACTGCCGTTTGGGCGCCTTTTCGCCGTGAACAGCTGCTTACGCTATTTGTCAAATTTGCTGTTTTTCGAGTTTATTGTTTTTCTATACTCAAGCAGTAACATATACCACTCAAAGGCATTGAATAGTTTCTTTTAGCTTAGCATGGTTACAGTATATGTGGTTATATTGTAACAGTATAATTATAATTTTTGTCACCTTATGTCTCAGGAGATTGGACCTAGCCGTTGGTTACCGTCTTCATTGAAGCCATTTTCCAAGGTGGCTATGTTTATAAACCAGCACTCCAACTTAGAACACTAGGTTAACCTGCATACTTACAACATGGTACACGACATGTTTATCAGCTTCGCTTTCTACACATCAATTTTGTGATTTTTACAATTCTTCCAATAATTTCTTGTTTAAAGTCTACTTTCTCTCTTCCTGAAATGAGTAGCACCATCCTTGGATGCAATAGCTAGTTTCCAGAAATTTTTGATCAACAAGTGGTAAAAAAAGGAAAAAGGACCAATCCGCTTCTCAATTACTTCAGGAAAATCGCATGTGAAGCTCATGTCATGTGTACTATACCAAATGTTAGCATCGACGGTTGCTGGGTGCTAAAGCCGGATCCATTCACCGTACAACGATGACCAATCCCGATATCCTTCTCAAATTATTCAATACATAAAAAATCGCGGAAGTTCTCTATGAGGCAAAGGGAACAAGTTAGAGCAGTGGTGCAGTCTAGCGCACTCGGTATCCGCAATAGCAGACTGCTCCCCAGGGCACTCCCAGGTGTCGAGAAAAACAGCCGCTACAATACTACCCCCCTCCCCCCTCCTCTACGGTTACCGTATACGACCCCACCCCTCTGTTCTGATTTCTGCAATACCAGTAACTACTGACGGATTGTATAGTTGCAATGTATTCTGTTGCTATATATTTTTACTTGAAGCAAAAGGGCATTCATTCCACATTTTATCATACGAGTTCGCTGCGGAATACCCTTCGCTTCTCATCTGCTTACTGAAAATTTAGATTCCAGCGCTTATCGCAGATCTCTTCAGGGACGAGCCCCCCTCCCCCTCCCTTCCGTCCCGTCAATTACGACCCCCCCCCCGTCGAGGAGTCCTCGATGCACGGCGCATTCTGCTCTTCCCCTGCCATCACGCTGCCCTTTCGGATGATTATACCACTTCGATATGATTCTCATTAGAAATCGGCGTTTTACAACACGATGACTGTAAGTATCGTCAGCAAGGTACAGCGGAAGTCGAGAATTCCTCGACGGAGTGTGGATCATACTTAACGATAGGATAGGATGGGGGGGGGGGGGGGGAGGGGCGTAATTACAGAACTCAATATTGCTCCCAGGATAGCTGGTAAGAGGAGTGTGCCATCGGCTGACCCGGTTATATAAGAAAATATGATTGAATTTGGGTGATCAACGCAAATTTACAGTAATAAAATATTTGGCAATACTATGCAATCGGCAATAGTTACTGATACTGTAGAGGTTATGTAGATGTGGAAAGGGAGGTCGTGTTTGTTTTCCCGTTAGGGGGTCGTAGTGAAGCGACCATTTTCCTTGACATCTGGGTGTGTGCCGATCATCAGGACAGGATTTTGCAGAGGACCAGACAACGAGGCGAGCGATGAGACCCAGCGGTGCACAGGTCACTCATATAAAAAATGACTTGCTCACGTTTGGAGCCGGTGCGAATGCTTACCGAGGAAGCTGCCCACAGATGATATTAGAAAACCCAGATTAAGCTGAAATTTTCCTCTAACGGTGCCCCTTAGAACTAGTTCTATTAGATAAGAATCGTTTCCCTATCACATTATAAATACTCCTTTTTCTGCGGAGAGCACCCTCCGCCCCCCCCCCCCCCCCCCCCTACCTCTACGCAGGATGTTCTTCAACTGAGCAAGTTTAACGATCGCCCCAGACTCCCTCCAGCTTGACGACTTTTGCGTACTTTCCAGCTCGCTGGCGCCCCAACGTCACATTCATGTCACCAAAACCGATTCATCATAATCATTCGTCGTTATCTTCCGTGTTCACGCAACACTGAACAAGCGACAAGACAATGTCGCACGAAATTTGCACGCGCTCTGAGCCGCTCGGTTGGCTAAACGTCGATTTTCGATGTTACCGCTCACTGTATACTTGTTTGTATAATATTTCGCTTACATCCTTTCAAATTCATGTTATACGGGAATGTTGTTTCACAGACAGTCATAGGGGAAATTCGGACCAATAGTGAAAAATGTAGTGATTATGAAAGTCAATGTGCTTAGTAATTAGGTGAAGAAGAAACGGAAGGAAATGACTAAAGGCTCTCTTTTCACTTCTTTTTCACTGTTGATTCCCGACGAGGACGACTTTCCCGTCATGAGGTGGGTAGGTAGTACGGACGAGTTTTCCAGTGGCATGTTGCCAAGTCGTGAACACGAAGCTTTGAAAGTACGACAACATCTGTTTCCTTGAGTGAGCTTCAGGCTCGAACTGAAAATTATGCGCCCCGATACCTTCAACCCTGCCGCATCTCCTTGGTCACCGTAGCCAATAAGGAATCACGTCGCCTGGAGGCAGGGTCTGTCATCCGAAGGCGTCAGCTGTTAACCGTTTCGCCATCCCTACAGCTCGGGGGAGGGGGGGGGAGGGGGGCTTAGACGGCAATTTCGCCATAAACAGTTTTCTTAAGCCCTTGGCTTCCGTGTGAGTGACCTTTTTTAAGAGATTACACGATAATCACATTACCCCTAATGCTGTCTCCGGAAAAAAGGTATGTAGGGGTACCAGCCCTTGAAACTCTCTGCACTTGGTTTATATATCGAAGTTACCAACGTCAGTCCATGATCACGGCTTTTCTACTCTGTACAAAGTATGATTATTGATCGACGAAGTTTTCAGAGACCGTCGTCCAAAGAGCCACTGAAGTTGGTGACCCCCGAGGTTCGTCTGGGAATTTTCTCTTGAAACAGCGACTCTCCCCATTAGCAACCCAAAACACGGCTTCTCCCTTAACTCCTCGACCCTCGTTAGACCCTGCTTGATATGCTCGTGGCAAATGAGTCAGTACACTTGTGAAACATGCCACATGCTTATTATTGCATTATCAATTTGAGACAAATGCGCGTCTCAGATTAACTATTGATTTCCGCTGAGACAGCGTTCATACTTAGCGATCGGTCTCATGTCAGTGAAATTTCGCTACCTTCCAGAAGCTAATGGTTTTTGGTTCTGTCGATCCGTTGACATTTTTTGATATTGTATTATTATATATTATAATTTTTGGTTCATAAGAGTTTCACCTTGAAATGGGGCTTTTTCTTCTGGTTGAGAAGTCACGATAATCGAATTGGGTAAAAGATAATAGGCTTCTTTAGAATTCCGCACCCCACCCAATTAAATTCTGGGTGCAATCACAACGATGGGACAAGCTACTGAGAGCGTTATTTTTGCTGAAACCCCAAGATGGGAAACATACCCCTTTCCATGACCACCAAGGTTTGGGCGAAAATATACTCCTGTATGTACAGATTGGCACGCCAGTGATACCTCAGTACTCAACAATATACCACAGTTTATATGCCAGCCCCCCTCACATTATGATGGCACGTAATTTCTCGTACTACGCAAGGCTGGTGCACCTCCTGAAAAAGGCAGGATTCGCTTCCGGAAGATGAACAAGGGCTGCATGAGATAGTGTGAGCTTCGCGGTCTGGCAAGCTGGTCACTCAACTCTGCCTTTCAAAATTCAAGCCATGCTGATCTGACTCAATGCTGAATGATAACTTGCTGAAGACTGATTTCAGAGTTTGACAAGAAAATACGGTGGTGTTCCACCGTATTTTTTGTCAAATTCTGAAATCAGTTTTCTAGCAAGTTGTGGACGATCTCTTCAGCACCTGTATGGTAAAATAGTTCCGCTGTCCCTAAATTTCTCCGAAACTCTTATCATTTTCACGTCCCGCAATCTGACTTCAAATTGAAAGACTCTGATATTTTCGGAAATACTCTTTCCAAGAAGGGCATGACAGCGACTACATACACCGAAAGAATACATAAGCTGGCTTTTGCGCAGGATTAAGGACGTTCGAATTACTGTAGGTGACATATGGTGTAATCCCTGATGTGTGGCTAAGCCATGAATAGAAGCATACTGTGGTTGAACTATTCCCTCAGAGTACTATACTAAGAACTCCCAATAGTTTAGGGAGAGCAGAAAGTGTAAAACTGTCGGGCAGGCTCCAAATAGTCTGATCACAGCTCTTTTTGCGCTAGCACTTAGGAGCAGATATATTCCTCAACGCCATTTCTGCACAGATTTGAGTGCTAAAGTGCCCTTTAATGATTCGATCGAGTGGTTCAATTTCCTCAGAAGCAGTGCTGCAAAATGGCAAAGAATTTCCTGGCGTTGGACTTGACTTCACTGAATCGAAATTTTCGTACATGTCTAACCCATCCCCTACTCCCCACCCCCTTTGGTGTGACCGTGCTCCCCCTTCCCAACCCCTTGGAAGGGTTTAATTCTGTTGAATTGGAAATTTAGCGAGAGGGCATTGTTGACTCGTTGATTTGACTATTTGAGCAATGAGAACGTAACCCCTTCAGCGGCTGGAAAGGTTTACTTTCACTTGGATAAGTAGTAGGCCCGTACAGAATCCATATGCAAGAGTCGCCAACCGTTTCAACATGGCCGACACCTGCCATTGATTTGACCAGCGTGGCAGTGACAACTATGTATTTGACAAAAAGGGCTTTTTATTGATTTTATTAATGTAATAGCAACGAAACTTTGGCGGTTGAGGTAACACTATCACGGGAGAATGAATTTTCGGTGATATTTTGGTTACCATGAAGAAGCTTTTGCAACTGCGTTGTGATTTCGTCCGAGTCAAGAGTCGGGAAAGCCTTATTTTCAATGTTTTTGAAAGTTTTCTTTAATTTTTTTCTATGCATTCGGGTTTTTCTTCATCCTCAGAATCTTTGAGACTATCGTGAAGTGTGCCTTCGATGCTACTTAAGGAAAAAACAGTTGTAACTCAGTTTGCAAGATAATCCGATTAAATGGCTTCTAAAGTGTTTCGTATCACGGATCTATGATGAAACCCTTGTCGTGCTTGGTCATTATCATTCTTTAAAAAAACCAAATTCCAACTTACCGTTAGAAGTGAAGCGGCAAAGCCTAGACAGGTCAAGCTCAGTATTACATTAAGCTCGAATCGGTGCTTACTGAATTCGAGGTCAGAATTCAAACTTTCACGGAGTGGACAGGGTGCCTTATCTCTCCATAGTACCTGGTTCCTGGCATAGCGATAAATCATGGCATTTAAGTATTCAAGTTTGCACTGGACTTATACTTATTTTACTTTACTTACTTGAGTATTTAAGTTTGACTAAATTCAAGTATATTTTAGTATTCAAGTTGACTATACTATTCAAGTGGTTAAGTGCTAATATTTCTTGTGCTACTCTCCTGGAATCAAATCATTCGATTTTGAATGGAAGCCTCATGACTGACCAAATCTGGACACTGTCGAACCGGCCGGGCGTCCGTGATGGTTTTCGAGTTCAGCGAAAACTGTGGGCACACATCTTACAGTTCAAAGTCACATATGTGCAAGGACACACTGGAAAATGACATTCACTCGTTTCACTTTGACAGACTCCCACGACAACGGCGCGTCCTGTACGAGGTTTTGCGGAATTTTTTCCGCACCGCCCGTATTACGGTAGTCGGCCGAGGCACGTCGCATCGCATATAGCGGTGACATCATTCTGCGTCTCCTCATAGCACGTGATGCTTCGCGTGCTGTGGTCGCGCCGAGAATTTCCACGAAAATCTGGTCGGTCGTGTTTCTACGTTTTACGATCGCGTGTCATTTGCGATTACTGTAGAAAAGAAGAGGTGGCCTGTGCAATGGACAAGTGCTCAGAACTCCAAATAAAATCTTGAATTCTATTTGATCAGATAGGTAGTAGGTAGGGGTTTTATAAAGAGTCGGATTATATGTAGAGTCAAAGGTAGCCTCGTCTCACGGCCTGGATGAATCCTCATTCATCTTAATTCCTCCCGTTTTTGCGTGATGTAAATTGACAGTCAAAACAGAAAACACAGAAAGAATAAAATGAAATGGATGAAAAGCTGAAATACGAAGCTATGAAAAGTCACATATTTAAAACGGTTCCTTAATCTCCGATCCTTTAATTCCCCCATATTACAAGTACACCTAGAAGTGGCTAACGAGTATAACATTACAGATTTTTATTATCACATTTTCGTTGTATTGTTACTGCTTAGATCTTGACCATATTTTACCTACTTACACAAACACAATTTACATTTTCATATATCCATTCTGAAACTGCATCAGCACCGACAGAATCACCTCGTAATACCCAATAGCGTTGTTCTCGGAAAGTTTCCCTTATCATCAGAGCATATTATAATAATTCGATTTTCTGAAGACATTTTAAACATTTTATTTTTTGAATTTTTTTCAATACATTTTCATTCTCTGCTGCATTTAAATGTTTCTGTCTGATGCAATACAAAAAACGATTAGTTATGGTAATGATTTACAATGTATATCGAACTTGTCGATATTTTATTTATATGAATTTTAAAAATGGCAATGTAGATAATGGAAGAGGCAAAAGCTCCTCCGGACGCCTATGGAGAGCTATTAGCCAAAAATTTGTGAATTTTTAATAACAGGCTTTTTTGATCCGTTTAAATATAATTGTGGATAAACCGTCAAAAATCACGTCCCGTGTGGGCCACAAGAGTTTGAAGGATATTCGTCGTTTCATCCTTAGTCCATATTGAGATTTCAGCTTTTTTACTTATTATCTACTTCACTATTTTCAAAGAAACACAAGCTTATCTAAAAAGTTTCTTATATTTCCAGGGGAAGCTTCAGAAATTAGTTATCAATTTTTTTTAGTTGTAAACCTTCTCTAAACCTATCTTGGAAGATCTTCCCTGAAGCCTTTCCGAGCTTTCGTGAGATGCTTCGTGACTGCATTTAATCCGTATCCCGCCGACAGCATTTTTCACCGGTCACCATCTCCATCTTTGTTGTTGCAACTGTTGCGATTCGGTTGTGATGCGTAGTATTTTTTGCCTAAGCAAACATTTGTCGACTGGAGGTCGTGCCCCGTACAGTCGCCATCCATCCGTCCACCTCGTCGAAGATTTATGGCCCTCGTGGTCGATTATGCGCAATTAGTACGACATTGACTCCTGGCCCTACGGACGGGTCAAATTCTTCCCGTTGCGAGCAGCTCAGACAAAACAAGCCGTTCTGCTGTCGCGTGAAATGAACATCTTCGAGTGACTATTTAAGTTTTATGTACCTTGGATCGATAGCTACGGTAAAATCATTGTAGTGCCATTTTATACTTGGAATCTATGCAGTACAAATTGGAAGTGGTTTTTATAACGAATGGATTTTTATAACGAACACAGTATGTATAGCTATACAGTTCAAATAGTCCTTAAGTTTCTCGTTCCGTGAATGAATGCCCCCCCATCTTTCAGTGAGTGAACCTGCTGCCTCTATTTGCATTTCTACATCCAAATTAGCCAGATCTGGCAGCTACCACAATCATTGACTTCTTAAGACGGCCAAATAAGGTACAAATTGTAGTGGAATAACCACAAAAATTTTTCAATTTGCAAGAATGTTACAGCGAGCAAGTTCACAAACCTTGTACAATAATCTATTTCACTGATTTTACATTTTCAAGAGTGGCAGTAAAAGCCCGTTCATATTCGAAAACTAGTTTCCATACCTATTTCTAGAAAAATAATCAATTATAATCGAAGAAACCGTGGCTAATAAGATAAAGGAAGCAAAGAAGTAGTCTCACCTCCGTTTCGCACGTGCCTTTGGATGGAGGTAAAAGTTAGAAATAACCTCTCTCTATGCTCATCAGTAAGGGAAGTGAGGTGGGCATTTTTATGCAGTATTCATTTATGTGTTTAATTAATTTTACTTAATTAACTAAACCACACCCAATCTACCTGCCGGCAAGATGCAGGATATGCTGCAATCAAAGTCTTTTAAGGAGGTAGAAGTTGTGGCCTATATGTGAGGGTAAGTAACACTTTGTAGGAAGAAATTCAGATTCCTTTCGATCTGACCACGAATGCAACTTTTACTCGGGTATCACGGTGACTTAAGGGTGATCTAGCATACAGTAACAGCTGCTAGGAGAAGCCGACGATGTGCAAATAAAGCCAGTGCTTTCATTTTTATTTATTATTTATTCAATTTTTTCTCACTGAGTTCTGTGTCCCCCACTCAAGGTCCTTAAGTGTGGAAGGCTTTTTGGTTTTGCTTTAATCTGAGACAGTAAAGCGATATTGTTATTTAATATTCGCCTCATTCAATCATCTAGAAGTGTTTACCATTAATTGCTCACCTTCACTATTAATCTTCTTGAATATTTCGCAATAATCATATGCATGTGCAATCATTATTCTAAAGTTCCAATTAATGAAATGCGAGAAGTCTTCTCAGATTTTTCCTTGTGATCTGAGCGTTTACGTCAAGAATTCCGTGAAATAGAGTAACGGAAATGCATTCATTTCTATTTTATAATACCTTTTTGGTCTCTGGGAAATACTCGCCGTCAGACTTGAAAATCGCTTGGTTGCTTTAAATGGGTGTTTCCTCATCAATGACGCAACAACATGGGAGTTCTTTGGACCCAATATCGACGCGCTCCATCAGACTTGAAGCGAAAATGACGAAGCATCGCGGCAGAATTTTCAATAAAGCGCCTGCCATTTTAAAAATCGTTTTCGGTGCAAGTTTTCATCGGTAGAGTTCAGCCTGATCTTTTTCACGTATCTTTGGGTAATATTTCAAACACCGTTGTCAGATCAGATACGCTTTGCACAGGCTGCACGCTCGTCGATTCGGTTATAAATCTCAAGGTTCGTACTTAGGTGATTAATGGTCGTTTTCCACATCGCTAGCCCATTTGTTTTCGGCTGACGGCAGCTCGCTCGAGCAGAGCCTTTCATTGTGATTGGAACGAATCACATCACGATTTATAGTCAAGAATAATTATTAAATATGGAAGCAGTATGTCGGCAGAATACACATTCTATCACATCTGCGATTCTGACTTAGATTCGAGTGTGTGGCGTGTGCCACAAGAATGATCGTTTTGTTACTTGTCTGTCGTTTGCACAAGACTTGGAAACATTGCAGTTATATTAAATGCATCAAGTTATATTAATGAATAATGTCATGAAGTTCTCATTTCCCCGAATTTCAGCTTAAATTCCGTGACATTATTGGTTCAAAAGCTCGAAAGACATGGGTTAAGCGCTTCTATAATTTCCGGTAAAACCCTTGGCAAGTCCGAGTCACTACTTTTGAGGGGTAACTCGGAGCCGATACATGGAATTGCTAATAAAGTCTTTCTCACAAGAAATTTTCGGACCCAAGCTACGAAAGACCCAATTGTTTTCACTTTGATTATTCGTGGCGTTAAGAGCAGAAGCATCCAGTCCATTCTTCTAAGGATTGCACTGCCACTTCCAATGCTGCTGAATATGTAGGTATAAGTTGTAATCAGGATCAGGCATGGCTCGAGAAATCCTCAAAATGTTGGTCGTATTTTTTGAAAAAAAAACTTCGAGGAATCCTCTTATGGAGTGATTTTGGACAGCTGAAATGTTATCGATCGACAACGCTTCCCTAGGGAGACAGAAACCGTCCGAAGCGTTGAACAGGGGGTCTGGGGTCGTATTTCTGAAAAAAAATGTTCATAACACTGGGCTTGACCCTGGCTGAAACGCTCCTCTGAGCTGTTACAAGTATGCTGAGTTATGGGCAGAAGGTCTCGGACGGAACTCAAACCCACACTCCATGCTTTCAGGACATATGTGCTTATCCGTTAAACTACTCAGACCCTTTTCACCTTACCTTAGCCTCTAAATGTTATATTTTTGCCTGGTCCAAAATTCAAAAATATCACAATCAAGCTCCTCTGAGCCTTGTATCCCAAAGTAAGAAGACGTTTTTATTAACAACAGATCCCAGACTTCCCTTAGCTTTCCTATCAAAACAAGCAATGATTCTAAAGCAAAGCGAACGTCCTTTATCTCCCATGGGCTTAGGCCTCTTGCGCATTTGACTGGCTGGTTTGATGGGGTCGGTACAGACGTTTGACATACATTAATGGTTATACAGCCAGTTCCAGTTACGACATCGATGTGTGGCGCTTCGTTCCATGTCTTATCGGATTCCGAGCTGTCGTTGTTATTCAGGAGCTGGAAGTAGATCCAATCTGGTCTGGCAAGCTTCCTGGATGTTTTCGGAGTTGTTTTCTTCTGGCATTTTCGACCGTTACATTAAATAGATTAACATTACAGCAAGAGGCGATTTTATGTCGGAGGTAAGGGGTAAAGTGCTCAGCATTGATTTTAGCAAGAACCAGAAGAACCACACTTTTTCCATCAGGACCTTCAAAATTGTGGCCATCAATCGCTCCTTATCGCGTCAAATCATCTCCCTAATCGTTCACACTTGCGATTTCTTGCTCCAATTTTTTTGAGAAAAAAATCTTTTCACATTCTTCGCCCACCCCACAGCTATCATATTCGATTTTGATCCGAAGCCATCATCTACTCCTTCTATCGTATCCCTCTCGTCGTGATGTCGTCTTCCATCAAACGTAACGTTTGCACGGCTAATTTCTGCACTTCCTATTCATCACTTTACGTACTATGTCGAACGTTGAATATCGCGCATTCATTGCAGAGCCCGACGACGATTACGGTAGCCGTAGGCTGGTGTTCTGAGGGCGATTCGTTGGTGACGCCCATTTACTGGCTGGTGATTGGCTGACCACTCCCCCGCGCGGAGGAGTGGCCGAGCGACGTCGGCCGTCGTCTTGTCGGACGCGCCGCTTGAGCAGTGTGATTTATTACCGCCACTGCGGCAGCTGATTTACGGGAGATGAGCTGCGCGGAATCCTATGCACCGTATTACGACTGGCCACCACAAGCCACCTATGCTCCGTACCCACGATGCGATCCACCTCGGTAGGTCACATTTCGCCTTCTTAATTTGGTTATTTTTAATTTCACCTTATCCACAAAAAGTTCTTGGCGGAAACCCTTTTTTCTACTCTGTTTCATAACCTTGTAGGCTACTCAGGCCTTCTAGAAATATATTACCCTTTACATAAGCCATGTCATATTAGGGCCTTACCTCAGTTACCTGTTACCCCAGTTTACAGCCCTTCCCCGCACAATGAATCCGCTCCCAAAACCTCATTGAATTTGGCGCCTTTCGCAAAAACAACCCACAAATCATCATCACCCGTGTTCAGGAACATAAATCCGCCCACAACGACTGGTTCACATGTGTACGGCAGTGTTCCTCCAGCGTCCACAAGTGATATTTGGACCACAGCGGCGGCGGGTCCATTTCCACATCAACAAGCTAATGTAACGAACACCTACAAATGGATGCATACGAAACGGACACATAAACCGGCTGGTACGTTTACACAGCAGAAAAAGCTTGATTTTTCGTTTTTTCTTTGACCTGACTTTCGGTGTTGTCAATTAATTTTCATTCACTGTTTAAAGTGATCCTTTTCCGTGTTCAGCCCCACTCAGACTATGAAAAACCGAAAATGTTCGCGTTTAAAACCCTCACCTATTTTACCGGAGGTGTTTCGGTGATTCTCCTTTGTTGTGACACGCTCCACTTTTCTCATTGAGAATCCGTGCCGCCTTTAACCCTAAGGTGATACCCATACCCTCACCGTACCCGGTGACAGATTAAGGATGTAGCCCAAGGTTCTTGGCGGTCTAATTCAGACCCATGACCCATCACTAAAATGACAAAGCGCAGGGCGGCAATCTTTTTCTAGCGCATCACGATTGATAATGACGTATTAGCCGATCTGAAATGAAATATGAACGGGGATGTGGAAACGTTATCGAAGTTTATCTTGATGATTTTTTGCGTAATTAGAGGTAAAGGTAGGCCAATAATTCATTTTCGATCACTTTACAATGATTCAAAAGCGCGAAGATCAAGAAATGAAGATTAAAATTCTTGACAGTGAATACACTAACTAACTAAAAGTAAATAAACAAATATCGGGTTGGAGCATAGTTAATGTGGCTTTGTTTGAACAATTTCATTTAGCAAAATCAATAATAAGGTTCAGCAAAACGTGTTTAAATGATCATTTGAAAGCGTTTAGCATTTAATTAGCTCTTGCATTTATCAGTCGTCAATACGTCAAATTCCAGTACAGAATAACGTAGTAATACAATAAATAATAAATAATTGTTAGAGAAGAAACCATGTTTAGAAAGATTTTAGGGGGAGCGGGGGGGGGGAAGCAAAAAATAGTTCAACCTCAGTTTCGCACCGGCCCTTAGACGGAGGTTAAACCTAGAGATAACCTCCCTCTGTGTTCATCGCTAAGGGAACGAAGGTAGGCATGTTTTTTGTAATATTTAAGTTAATGCGAAACCGCATCAATTATGCATTAACCTAATTTTACACACGACGAGGTTTCGATAGTAACTCGTTTCTCGTCTCGCTTTTCTATAAAAACAGAAGAAAACGATCTAATCCAAGTACCATTTTTGTAACTTCCAACCTGGAAGCTGGAACTCTGGCGAAGTCTTGCCCAGAGCTGTCTCATTAGTATGCATGCACTCTGATGTAGGTTCTTTCCTATAAGATGAGGAAATCGTTACCCTCAGATCCCTTATTTGACTATGTAAAGACGTTTCATTCTATGATAGAAAAGAAGAGAAGGTTGAGAAGATTTTGATGTTTTCTAGATCTAATTAATGGGGAGATTGGAGCGCTCCTTATTTTCCTCCCCGAAGTGGCCGCGCACAGATTCCTTTTGATTATCCTACCCCCTGAAGAACCGTTTTGGAATTTTTATAGTGAAGCCTTCCTCAGAAAACGAAATCAGGCTGATTTCGAATAAAAAAAAAGGTTGATTTTTCGTCACAAAATGAGAAACTCAACGAATAGCTTTAGAAGGTGTCTTTACAAACCATTTCCACTTCTCATATAAGCTTAAATGTGATTATTTCTATCGAACGTATGTGTTACAGTGTGGCTATCAAAATATTTCACCATATCTTTTCATTTGAGTGATTTTATATCGTAAAAAGTCTTGAAACAGAAACTAACACTTCTTCCACTTGCTGGGAAATTGTACACAAAATGATTTTTTTAAGAAAGTTGGCCTCTCATTTGGTTGCGGATCATTTATAAGTGCTCAATATAGAATATTTTGAAATGCTTACTTCAATGACAGACAAATTCCTCCCAAATGTCTTGCAAGCCAAGAAACACTGGAAACTAGATCAGAAGCTCAGCAGATGGAGGAGTTCCCAGGAAATTCTTGACCTTATAAAACGAATATTATGCCTAATACAATCCGAATGGAGTGTCTTTATGGAATTCAAGTATTACGAACTTTTGAATGGCTAATCCTTCGTAAACGTTAATCAAGGACACAAGCAAAAATAAAGTAATGTATACACAATACTATGAATTGCAAGAATTTCCAAAAGAATTCTGAAAGAAAACGAAGCACATTTGGGTTCTTGTAAATAAGAACATTTATAGGTGTTTCACACACTCGGTAGGGCCACGTCCAGCCGATTATCATCCATCTTCTCGGCGTATAATACTTCACGCCATGGGAAAATCATGTGTTGGGTTTTGTTTCCGCCCAATCGAGTTTTCGTCATTTGTTTACTTGGGCCTCATCTCATGCCTTTCCCTGTCTCTTTTGTGCCCTGCCAAAATCTCAGTAGTAAAATTTCAAAAGACATTAGCTTTAAATCCCGTGTTATTGATCGCCTTGTAGCCAATGTTCATGCGAGGGATGTCATGTGATAATCGGGTGGCGCTTCATGGCTCCTGGTGTCAATCAACGTCGTATTGTGCTCGCTCTCTCGTTTGCACTCCAACACCCATCACACCCTCTACCACCACCCACCACCCAGGGCACTCCCATGTGTCAAGGAAAACAGCCGTTTCGGTACGACCCCTACCTTCTACGGATACAAAATAAGGCCCCTACCACAATTTTTTGCCCTCTACAATTCCAGTAACTGTTGCCGGATTGTATAATATCAATGTGTTTTATTGCTATGGATTCTTACTTGCAGAAACAGATGTTTATTTTACATTCCCTCATGCGAGTTCGCTGCGAAACATTAGGGACGCTCCCCTCCCCTCCCCCCCTCCGTTCGGTCAAATACGACCCCCTGTCGAGGAATTCATGACTCCTGATGTACCCTGCCGCCATCATCCTGGCTATGATGGCCAGTGCCACCAAGTTGGCCCAGTATACGGTAGTCGTCCTATAAATTCGCACCTTCGTTACAGAGTCCCCTCTACGAAACCCGTTCCGAGACTTTGACTGAAGACGATCATCGATTGATTTACTATTATATTTCAGCTCCAAAACGTAAAGTGGTCGATGAGAATGGCACGAATCGGACCAACTTCAGTACACATCAACTTACCGAGCTTGAAAAAGAATTTCATACTGCTAAATACGTGAATCGGGCTCGGCGAACAGAAATTGCACAGAATTTGAAGCTCAACGAAGCACAGGTTGGACAGCAATCGCATTTAATTGTTCTCCTCCCACTCCCAACAAAACACTTTCAAAATTTCCCCTTTTGAGGTGAAAATCTGGTTTCAAAATCGACGTATGAAGGAGAAGAAACGAGAAAAAGAAAAGGCGTTTCTTGCTCGGAGTGTCGTACCATGGGACAACTCTCCACCGTCATCTGATGACATCAAACTTTCACTACTGTAGTAGTCCAAAGTCATTGCTGCTGCCATCTTCACATAATTATATATCATTATATTTATATGTAAAAGTATTATTTTGTATTGTTCATGTTATTTGCTCTTTCTCTATCTCTCGTGACGGTGTCTACTGGATCACCAATTAAGCTCATTGCGCCACGGGTTTTCCTTTTTTCGTTTGCTCTGCTCTTCTGCGTCATTATGTTTCGCTGCTTTCTGTACGTCTGCGTCTCACATATTTTTCCTGCTCTCGTCATCTGCAATCGATTATTTGGTGTTTCTCAGAATCTGATCTAGTTTGAGAAGGGTTGGGGGACGAGGTGGATGTGGCTCCATCATCGATGTACTGTAGCTTCTGATAAGAACCAAACCGGGCTGACCTCCAGGGCTACCGTAACCCTTTTAGTGATGGCTGCGCCGCTGGCGTCAACTAGATCATCCTTCCCATTCCTCGCTGAGCGCGTTTTCTTGTCATCTTCGATTACGGCTACCATTTAGGGCCATGAATACCATGTAATCGCGCTGTTTTAATGGACAGGAATGTAACGCTGAGTACTGTTTTTTGTTTATTTTTCCGCTTTTTACTTCACAGAGCTCAACAAAACTTCTCTTCAAGTGTACAGATATGTAGGAATTATGAGTGAATAAAGTTAATGTATGGTCTACATTTCAATTGTTTTCCCGATAATCGATTCCGTTGTCGAAATGAGATGGTAGTGCACCGAGTTGACACTAGTCTGGGTGAAAACAGGATAGTGAACAATGCCTGTAAATACGGTGTTCCAATAACATGCCTATAGCCCGCAAAGACACAAGCTACGCTAGATTAGACGCAATTTCCTTATTCAGACAGTGATAGACTGCAATCATGCACCTCATGTTTAATACTTGAAATTATGAGTTTTGACCTTTTTTATGATATCGATCTGGAAATATCAGCGACAGATCATCACTCGTCCCACCGCAGCAAAAAAAGGAAAACCGTGAACCTCTTCCCTGATGAAAAAACTCGGTGGCGTTTGAAAATTGATCACACAAAAGGCACCAGTCAATTTCAATCGATAATTGACTATTATTGGTTGCTGGCCCATATATGTACTCATTTCCAGTCGTATGTCATATGTGCACACATTTCATATTCACTTCATATTTATTCTCGGTTATATTATTTTTATGTTACTATTTAAACATTTGCCATTTGTTAAAACGTGAAAAAAGATTTGTGTGTCCTCTAAAGGGAAGTAGTAGAAATCGCCATCCCGGACCTACGCGTTGCCCTTGATGTGATTGCCCTCCAAGTAACTTTGAAAATTACTTTATCATCTTATCGACTCATCAATTATTCATGGAGAGGATTGATGATGTACTAAATTGATTGATAATTTGTCAACAAAAACTAAAACGATGAGAAAAGCGATTGGCTATGACAAAGCAGACCAATTTGCGCGTACGCAATACAGAACACAAGATTCGACGAAAGACATCAATCAGTGGGCAGTCAATCTTGGTCGTTCACCCAAACGGTTAGCTTGATTCTGGCTGAGGAATGAGGAGAGCGTAGTGAAACTGGAAGGCTAATTTCGAATATTTGAAATGAGAATAACCACGCTTTTAGTTTACTAGCAGGTTGGGGTATAAGCATAATATGATATCCTGTATTATTAAAACCATATTCATTTATCCATCTATCAGGACTTGGAAAAGATTACTTCGGTAATCTGAAGGGACAAGATTATACAGCACCGGACTCTCATTCCCTAGAAGTGTCTGCCTACAGTCCTCAACCGCATAACGCATTGGCGGCAAAGTGACCATGGCACCTCGAAGGCTGCTATTTTTTGATCGCTCTCTCTCAATGCGGCCGTCCAGTTCTAATCCACTTATCATCACAGCCAGCTGCATTTTGGTCGTGCGGTATCTTTTGATGTTGAGTGACAGTATTGCAGTAATGCGCGACACACCGCACTCATCCACTACTCGCACGCCACGCGGTGGTGGCCACCAATCCGGTCTCATATCTGCCTGGCACTAGTAACGCCAGGAGGGACTCACCGAAGAAAAAGACTTTTTATCCACTCCGTACATTACCAACTAGGAAGTAGTGAAGTGAAAATTTCTGAAATGATTTTTGAAATTTGTTTAGCGTAGTTTTCCAGTTTTCTATGAAGTAAAATGCATTACTACGCAATGAAACTGCTGAACATGGGTCATGGTTGAGGATGTGTTTATAAATTGGTCGTTGCAGACCACTTTATTAATTAATTAATTTATTTATTTATTCACTTCTTTATTTATCGAGTGCCCGACACGGTGCTCGGAACAATCATGTGTTAGTGAAGCAGAATAAGCCCCTCTGGCCTGAGTCTAGCTTTGTCGTTATCTATTTAAATGCCCTACAATCTTGCCTAAATTTCAGTGATGGAGTATCCTAAACGTAGATGACTCCTTGAACACAAATTTGACACCTTCAAGCATTTTTTCCAGTTTACGGGGCAAAAAACAGTGAAATTGCTGTGAAATCATCTTGAGAAATCAGTTGCACTTCGAAATTCTGAGCGCTTTCTTCACCATCTCAGCCAAAATGCCACATATTAGTGGAGGTTTAAAACTGAGCTCCCAAAGCACCTGTGCAGTGTTGTTTATTGTGGGATTCTTTCTTGTTTCAGAGGACCTGTCAGACGCTAAAGGATGCCGCATCTGAACCCACATCAGGACGACCTACAATAATTGGCTTAATTAAAGGTCAAAACAATATGATCGACGTCTCGATTACCATCGATACTGTAGAGTGGACACTGCCAGCGGCCTGAGAATATTCACAATCAACAAGATCATCTCTTTTATATATGATGATTAAATGTTTGCAGAAATGGTTTCGATTAGAATATACCAACTTATATAATGTATTCCATGTTGTATGTGAATATGCATTCGAAAAAAATGCACTGTCTCCATAACTGAGTTGTGTAATTGATCAAATGAAGTCGGTTGGAGTAAGATAACGGAACTGGGAAATTTAGGTGGAGTAGATAGTGTGACTCGTCGAGGAATTAATCATATTCCTGCACAGTCGTGGCCATGCGTGATTAAGTATTCCACAGCTGCGAGATGTAAGCCGTATATGGAGATATTTTAGCTTAGGTCTCAGACGGGACTCGAACCTGCACTTCATGCTTCGCGGCCATATGTGCTAACCCCTTACATTACCGAGACCCCTGTCACCTCAACTGGGCTTCTGAATAGTATATTTACCATAGCTTATCAGCACTCATACGTACAACGTGTTGAGCCGGTTGGCCAATATCGGCATCGAACCGTGAAGCTGAAAGCCTAAGTAGATATTAATTTTGATATTTTTGAATTTTGATAGTTGCTGGTTTTCGCGTCACGAGCTGCGGAGAAAATCAGCAGCCGTAAAAAATTCAGAAACTAAACCATTGTTTAGTTTCTGAATTCTTTATGGGTGCTGAGAACCCTATATACGTAATTCTACGTTTATTAATCAGCGATTTCTAGGTTGGTTACTCACTTAACGCTTTTTGAAATAGAACATTGAGCTTTGGGCACTTGGGATCAGTCTGCATATTTTTCAAATTGAACAATTTCGTGTTTCTGTACTACTATCACACATATGACGAAGGGTCATCTGTTATATACTTATCACTGATAAGTTAAAGACCGAAAAAGAGGGGCAAGAATCATGCGCAACAATCTATATTTGATAATGGGTACATTTGATAATGGGTGCATTGTGAAAAATGTGGAAGTATCGGTCGCGATTAAAGCAAGAAATTTTTTTTACCGTAGAACAATTTCAGGAATTTTTGATTGCTGCTGATTTTCGCCGCAGCCCACGATGCGAAAGCTGTTAGTAAACTGGTTAGTAATGTGCAACAGCTTTGATCTTGGAAGGGATCAGAGCCAGCAACACGAAAAGCATGGAGTGCGCGTTTGAGTCCCCTCCGACAGCAATGGTTTCGCCCATGGCTCAGTATCCTTATAACAAATTTTTGAAATGTTGAATGACTAGATTGAGGACCTCGACCAAACCAGAAAATTCACGAAAAACTGCAATGAATGTATACTTGTGCCTTCGCAGGACATGGACCTTGCTGGAATTCTTTACCCGCTGCGGTGAGTTCTCAAGGGACAAAGCCAGTTTTTACATACCTGAACGCTTCGATGCGTTGACGAAACGACTTACAAGGGCAGGGCACTTTCCACTGAGTTTAGCTTCAAAGACGTTATGGCATTCTGAAATCCTGAGAGATCGTTGAGGTCTAATACGGGTCACTGAGACAACGAAGCAACCCATTTGGGTGAAAATTTTACTGAATGAAATACTTCAAAGAATGACTTCCAAACAGACACTGCGAACTCATTTACATTTACAACCTCTGAATAAATGAATGCCTTATTGAATTATGAAACAAAATAGGGGATCGCGTGGCAGTGATGGACCTTGTGGTTAAGCTATGCATGTTAGGATGTCACAATACTCTTGTAAATGCAGATGACCTCAGCAGAAAAAAGAAATAATGACAGTAAGGTCAGATCTGTTTAGTAGTTAAACTCATGGATCGTTCCGAATCCAAACTCAAGCTAACGACAAGTCAATGACTATTAAAAAGCACGAAGTTACGGAAAACAACTGGCTATTTTGGGCGTTCATCTAAAAGTGATGATGGCCATGATACAGAAAGGATTCTATCCTCCTCAAATCGCTCGTGGAGCCTCAATTCATAATCAGTTTGCTATGAAACTGATTGAGTTTGAAATCTAATTCAGTTCGCTAACGCTATAATTTTTAATAATGAAGTTTGCGTCTGCCCACAGATCACTATCGACACTTTACCGGATCATCGACATTGTTTATAGTGAAGCTGAGGGTTTATGTGTTTAGTGATTGTTAAGGACTACTTGAGCGATTGTTCGGTACATTCCGTGGAGTGTATTGCGTCATCGGTGGGGGTGCATGGCGGCCAGTCCTAGCAGCTCGATCGGCGTTGTGTTGAATCGGCATCAAAGGCTGATGCTGTGACACACCATGATGTATTAACATCGACTGTGTACAGAGAGTTTTGCTGCCGAAAATCCTGAATGTGTCGGTTTTTGGCGGCGTCCACCCCCCCCCCCCCTCGTTGTTCCCTTGAATGACAATGCATGGGATCATGTGCTTACAGAATAGACCGCTTGAATTTTTTTTGGTATGACAATTTAATTCAGGAAAAATTGAAATATGTAATGAATAATGTGAGACTTGCGATATTCATTCCAAAAGACTCAAAAAGGGCTCTCAAAAGGAGCTTTCACAAAATAATCAGGAAAAATCGAAGTAGACATTTAGGAAAAATGTTTTCACTCTTCAAAAATCGTGAGGAGCGATGAAGTATCGGATCCTTTTGCACCATAGTTCAAAGGAGTCTTCGTAATTTATCAGAGAACCACATACTGACCCTTTACAGTCTACCGGACTTCACAAACATTACAGCTTCTGCTGATAGCCAAACGGGTCATGTTTATTATGCAAGCCTTGTCTGTGTGGTCGGAGACGGCCACAGCAAGCGGACAGGCGGTGCCTGGCCGTTCGGCGTGCTTGTGAGCCGGTGAGATGAAAGCGCATGGCATGACAGCGTATGATGCATTGACATGGGATATGCTCGGATTAGACCCCCGTTGGACAACAATAGCATCATCTTCAGCACGGATCAACACACACACACGCACAACGCACACAGATCATATGGCGATAATGAGCGCACAAATCGGGGCCAATAGGGTGAGATAATGGCTTTATGAGCTTTCTATGCACTTATCATCATTAAGGGTTAATTTTCTGATTAATTTCTCATAATAACTATTTATTTGTTTTTCTTTGGAATTTTCTAGGTGTTCATGAGTAAGGCATAATGGTTACAATCACACGTTAACTCTATCATTTCGTAAAAGGGATGAAGACCTCAACAGTTTAGGATGCGCCACGCAACTGAGTTCGATTCGAGATTACAAAAGCATCTGGATAGCTTTTAGGCTAGCTCTCCTCATGCCAACGATTTTTATGTTACAGTACTAATACTTCGTAGTTGAACCTGTTCAAAAAAACGCTGATTTTTTTTTGGATTCCATAGGAGCATCCACAGACTGTACCACAGCCATAGCTCTCATCCAGCTAACAGATTACTGCTGGACGAGATTATCAAAAATCCTGCTCCACTGGAAGATTTCTTCAAAATACTTGCTCGGAATGCCATGAACTATGCCTAGTTTTCCAAGTTCTTCGAAAGCATTTTCCATGGACTTGTCAGTAATGCCACTTCCGGCTCGACGAAAAGCCACTGAAAGCTATTTTAAAGTTCTCCCATGAGTATCTTGGTAGCTGCGCCGCTCACATCAAAGGATCCTCCTGATGAACGATGATGGATCGAATAGTCGTGATCGCCTGACACCGATGCAACGCTGCAGCACTACGTATGTATGTAACGTTGGTATTGTTTGGGAGACGCTTGGAGCATGGGAGAGGGGTATTTAACCAAGACACATACTTAAAATTATCATTCTTGAAGCTAACTTGGAATGTTTGCAAGTTTTGCATTTTGAAGTAGCATTACTGGTCTTTTCCAGGAGGCTCAGGACCGAATTGGTAAGGATTTTAACGAATCGTTATGAAACTGAGTGGTTTCTAAAAAAGACAAAAATGAGAGTATTCGTAAATATTGAGTGATTGAGATCCATCTTCACAACCTCTGCCCATGATCTTTAGCATCACATATATTTCATATTATATTTATATCTTCTACATTTTATATTTATTTATATTTATTTTCGAAAAATATTCAGCGGGAGGAGGATGACTGCTACCTTAGCGCACCACGATCTGGGCCGATGGTGATGGTGGTGGTGGTGGTGGCGTCGGCTGGGATTCCTCGGCGAGCAGGCGCCGCATCGATGCATCATCTCGCTGTCACCATCCAGTGTTGTGACTGGAAACTAGTCGATTTATCACTGCGTTATCGATGAGAACAAGGCACGGGGGGACGGGCGGGGGCAAGCAACGTCGGAAGATGGCGCCCACAATGATGACAAGTACAAGAACTTCCTTTGCGGGTTAAAGAAGGGGTCAATCAGATATTCCGAACCTTGTAATGACTTTTCTGTTCGGCATG
Organism: Trichostrongylus colubriformis; assembly: GCA_963978905.1. Classification (NCBI taxonomy): domain Eukaryota; kingdom Metazoa; phylum Nematoda; class Chromadorea; order Rhabditida; family Trichostrongylidae; genus Trichostrongylus; species Trichostrongylus colubriformis. Next base: position 48,093,057 of record OZ022259.1, read on the forward strand.
GCCACAGGAATCAGTCACAGGCTTTCAGGCTTCACTTAATTCCAAAATGATATGAAAATCGGAGGTGGTGTGTACCAGCTATAAGAAACGCTAGCCTGTACGATCTGTACCTATGAATTGATGCGTTTAAATGATTCGTCCTTAAAAAATTTATTTTTTCTTATTTCCTGTACAAATGTGTTGATTTTATTTATTTCAGTCCACATTTAGAGATCTTGCGAAGAAAATTCCAGCAGATTTACATCCACTGGATGTTCGAATCACGAGGGTAATGCTGGCCAAGACCAGAGCGCCTTCGGACAGAACGACGATCGTCGTCGGGATGCAATTTAGATAAGAAACCATGATCGTTGACTTCAGAAGACTTGACACGCCTCAATTTATCATAGTCCCACCCACGTTACCGTCGCGGACGAGCCCTTAAGGAGATGTAAATATCTCCAAGAAGAACCCCCATGCAATGTTTTTGCGCAAACATTGCATGGGGGAGGGGTATATTTTGAAAATTGCTAGAAGGAACCTCGAGGAACACCTCTTTCAGAGAGATTTTCGGACGTATGAGGTGTTCTTCAAAAGAGTTCGTCAATCGATAATCGTACATACCTAAATCAGATATCACTGCTAGGATTATTGATCTCCTTTTTAGGGAGAAATCTTATGTACACCGACCCGGGGATAGAGTAAGCGAAAATTTTCTCGAGCTAGTCCTCAGATTTCGGAGGCGAAACGAGCCACTTAATTGTTTCTTAATTTCAAAATGTACTATCAGAACCTTTTTCCGCTCTTTTCCTAGACACTGTCCTGAGCATGCTACATGACAGTTCATTTAGAGCTTAGCGCTCCACCCTACAAGATACGCGCTTAGGAAAGATATCAAAAAATGTTTATCCATATGTTTTCACCGAAATGTCACATTCATTTACCAAGTTCATCAGGAACTGGTTGGATGATTTTGTCGAATGACGTTTTTTTCGGGCAATGACCCCTTCTTGTGTGGAATTTCGCACCTAATCAGTTATCTATCACATTTGATCACCTTCGTCCTTATCAACGCTACATACGGTGTGCGCGGTCACGCTTTGTTACGGCCTTTCTCGCCGTCGACGAAGATTCCGTCAGTGTGGAGCCATCAGGTGCCATCACAGAATCCACTCAGTCACCACCAGATTCATCAGCAACTGTTAAAAGAGGAAAAGCAACGAAATTGTGACAACAGATTCGCTATTACAACACCGTTGACGACGATTGGACCACATCAGCACCAGATTGTGGGGGGAGGGCGGCAGCAAAGTTCTTGGTGAATGTATGCGGGTGGGGGCGAAGTAGGCAAGGGGCTGACTTGCACAACCGCTCTTTGATCGAACGATTAGCGCCGAGTAGGCATCCATACATCATTTCTACATCATCATTCATCTTCGAAACGGAAACGCTTTGAAATTCCTCTCGAAGTACAAGAAGGTGCCCAAGAAAAGCCGGAAGAACTGAAGAACTGGAACGCAGTGAAGAGCATAGTCAAAAGTGTTGCGATGAATGCAATTTTTGAGGAATACGTCTGAACTACCCCCTTCCCCATAGAGGGTCCGACCAACAATATTTCCCCCATACCCCAGACTGAAATAATTTCCCCGAGAAATTTAGAAGGGTAGTCAGTGAGAAATCATAGCGCTGCTGACTAATTTAACGTATGATTACCGATCGACGACCTTTTCCACATGCCATCTCAATTGCTCAGAGATCACTAAAAAGTTGGTTGGGGGGGGGGGGGGGGGGGATTAATCGACAAATTTCCTTTCTAGGTAAACAGTTACCCACTACACGCCTTTTTCCAACCCGAATCTGACGCTCATGGTCAGAATTCCATGTTTGACCTCGATGGGAAGCCTGTAGCTAAGTGTGATTGGCCTGCCTTGGGGTATTGCTCGAAAACTAATTAATCCTTCAAGAAGTGAAAATTGTAGCCTTGGCAGAAGTCTGATGATGAAGAGAGGGGACATCTTTTGCGTGAGATGCCTCACGCATGCGATTGTCAGAAACAGAAGGTGAGAGTAGGGAACTTCATGAGTCGAGGATTCCTCGACAGAGGAGGTCGTATTTGACGAGCAGGATGGGGGGAGGGGTAGTAATTGCAGAAACCAGCAATATCTCAGGGTAGACGATAAGCAGAACGTGCCCGTCATTTGTCCCGGTTAATTTGAGTGATCAATACAAAAGTTGCAGCAACAAAATACTTAGTAATACTGTGCAATCGGCAATAGTTGCTGATATTGCAGAGGCTATGTAGATGTTTTAGAGGGGGGGGGGGGCGTGTTTGGGTCCCCGTCGAGAAGGGGTCGTACTGAAGCGGTCATTTTTCTCGACACCTGAATGTGCCCTGGGTGAGAGACTCTTACTGGGACCCATTATTGCCCAAAGCTTCAAGCACTGGAAATTGAGCTACGAAATCGACGATTCACCTCAACTTACGTTACTACCATACCTTTCAAGTCGTACTTCGGTGAACATCCAGGTGCAAGCAATCGCCATCAAGAGAGGGCGAAGAAGTAACATGCCAGTCAACCGATTTGCGAAAAATTTTGGAGCAGAATATTCTTGTGAAAGACCCCACAGCATGATCCTTCCACGAAATTTTTTGGGAGAATAAGGTAGTCGGAAAGATAGGAATAAAGTAATAGTAGAAATAATAGGAATAACGTAATAGTCGGCGTCGATCAACTCCGTTCACGATACGCCATGCATTCAGTTACTCAGATTCTTGAGGGTATTCGAATGGATTTGGGCTATACGTAACTAGCAAAAGCTTCCTAATATAAGAATCAACTTCTATACGCTTCAAACAGAGCAAGCATGGATTTTTCAGCTCAAAGGGATGGAAAACTAGGTTGGATAGAGCACTCATTGATTCAGGAAAGTTTCATCCATAGGTTGTGCTAACCCCAAACCCAGGACCTACAAATTACAATGCACCTACCTAGGGTAGTTGTAATAAATCTTTACGATTTCACTCCGATAACAAAAAGAATATACTTTTGATACTTCCAGGTGGAATTCCTCAACTCTGCTGAATATGGTTTTATTCACTGAAGAATTGGCGGTAGTTTATAGCTGTAGTTTTTCCCACAGAAAGCTTTACAAAGTTTAAAGTTAAGTGTAAACGGGTCAGAAGTTCACTCTTGCCCGTCTCGAAGCACTGATTGTTTCAAATCGATCATCCCGTCGATCAGTTTCAGCGGCGGCCATTGCCGCTCTGACAGCGTCTGTTGTGACTGTGCATCGAGCGATTGATCATCGGTTGGATGGATGATACAAGCTTGTTGAAGACTCCGACAATGATAAATTCGACAATCACCGACCACCCAGTGACAGGATATTTTTGTCGCCTGTTGGTTCCATTTAATTAAATTCAAGGGTGGCTGATCGTTCATTAAGTTTCTTAGAAACGTAAAAATTCATTGACTCGAAATTGGAGCTCGTCTGGTGATAGTCATCCCTATAAGTAGTACCCTTCCAAACGATTGTCACAAGGTGGTGTCTGACGCCTGAACGCTTATGGAGGAGTTCTATATGTGTTCTAGTGTTGTAAGATTTTCCCTCTTCTTCTGCTTTGCCGTGCTGGTGTTCTTCAGAATTATTGAAGACAGCAACCACCAGACTTCGTGAACGAACAGGGTTGAAATCTGTACAGCAAAGAATTGCGGCCCTTCGATACAACTGAAGTAGGCGGACCGAGCTCAATAGAAATTTATGTTGTATCACAATAAACCTCGATCGGCCACTAAATAAGCTTCCTACCTGTTACAAATGAGTCATATATATTTTCAAAGCTCAACTTATACAAATGATTACAACAGTAGAATATATGATTGATCTACGTGAAAGTAAAGATCATATAGAAGATTCCCTATAGGTCTTTCAATAACTTCGTGCTGCATTTTATTCCTGTATTTCACAACATTCTCCTCGTATTCCGACCAAAGGTTTCATATACGTTTCCCGTAGAGCTTCCGATTTATAAAACGCTACTGTTAGCTCTTCAGCTTCCCTGTTCTAGCAACCTCGGCATAGTTAATTGTAAGTTGTTTAGTTAGTGAACTGCCCTTTGAGGTTGATTGGCAGCGCTCTTATTATAACGGCCTAACTTTTAGACCGTATCCTTGTCCTCGGCGACCTGAACGTGGTCCAAGGTTTAAATGTGAGGCTCTCAGCCACCAAGCGCTTCATTCTCCTTAGCGGTTCTGACAAAGTGTCAGGACCACACAGAGAAACCCGAGCAGCATAAAAGAGTAAACACAGCCTGAAATTTCACCTTAAAGCGGAAAAATCCGCTACTACACTATGATAACTACCAGTAACGAGTAAGGCGTACTCGTGTTTCCCGATATGGAAATGCCTGGAAAGTGCATGTAACACCTTATCGCTATGTTCTACAGCTCACAGTACAATATGAACGGTGATAATCCACTTGTTATTGACGGACGCTCCTCTCGGCTGTTCATTCTTGGATTCTTCGCAGAAATCCAAAATGCTTCTGAGGTCACAGTCACGTTTTGCGATTTTGCGGCGTCGTTCTTCCGCACGCGATACTACGACCTTGTGATTGTGATGCCGTAACTTCGCGTGCGGGGCCTCGACACCGCAATCGCAAAGTCTTACGGCGACCTAATGCTTTTCTATCAGAAAATTCCACCTCATGCGTCAAAACCGTGCACTAGATTTCGAATTCAACGCCATTGTGCTCCTTTGTTTTGTGCTTCCCAAGTACTGTTGGTTGTTCGAGTTCTCGTTAATAGGCACAGTTCATGACAATATGAGTATCTTCGCTCCATCACCAAGGAGATGTTTTCTTCTACAATCGAAAAGTGTGTGTCGTCACCACGGCAAACGCGGAGCGAGGGTGTCTGCCCTGAATGCGTGAAAATCCCGTAAATGGGATGGTGGTTACCTTTAGATCTTTACCGCGACTTCACTGCACGTCACTTCATGGAGCTAAACTTACTGTAAAAGGTGGGAAAGCTTTAATAAGGCTCGAATCGTTTCACTGTGTATTTTCCAGCTATTCTAGATGCCGAAAGCTGATACAGCGGAGGAAATGGCAGCAAGCCGTGGCAATCGAGGAGGATTCAAGAGGAGCGGCACTGACGGACGGCTTGTTGGATGGCCACCTCAGATCCCGTTGCAGCTTTCATATGGTTCTCCAATCACTCTATCTTCTGAGCTAGTGTATATATTCGGCAATGTGCTTGGCTTAAACTAAATTCCATAGCGTATTGATTGCAAGTTTGACGATTCCGCAAAACGAATATGATATTCGCACTCAGGATCGAATAACCACTCGGTGCAAATTTCTAGCCAAATCGAGTTTTTGGCTCTCTTCAGGTAATTAGGGGTGACCCATGTTGCAAGTGATATTTCTTTGAAACTTTCCATAAAGAAGCCAACCACGACAAATATAACTTAGACATATCCATTACAGACGCCCATGACAAAATGTGTACGTAACAAGCGCCAAGCAAGAACATTGCCTAGGCGAAGGTGAACGACTGTGTTGAATGGATTGTCACCCAATAGACCAAGAGTTTTCCGAAATTTGGTGAAATTCCCGAATTAGATAAAAATATGTCAGGGGGTAGTTTGATCCCCCAAACACGGAAAACGCACTGGTTTTGCGCGAGAACGTCTGGCTCGCGTGCTATGGGTTCCCAAACCTACCATATAATAGTATTGTTTTTTCTGAAAAAAAACCCCATAACTCGCTCAGAGAATCATTCTGCACGTTTAGATTGTAGGTTCGAGATCAGCGTCTGAAAGTACGTTAGACCATACGTACAGTAGCGCTCAAAAGTTTTGGGCTAAAACTTTTTCGTCATAACTTTTTTTCTACTTGACCAAATTTGACAAAATTTTAATATGTGCTGCCTGGAGCGATTGCCAACATTTTCTTCTACTTGAGCGCCGCTTGACACCTTTCATGGTTTTTTACAAGAATTTACTATAAGACCACCGAAAAAGTATAAGGCTTTGTCGAGAAAAACGGCTTTCTTTACAAAAACAAAATGAGCAAGCCTCAGAGAACATCAATATTTTGTAATAAGACCACGACTTTTGATGACAGCGGCACAGCGGAAGATGGCACTCCAAAACAAAAAATTGCATTCATCCACGTACCTTACAGCGTTGAGCGCCAAAACAGTATATTTAGGATGTAGTGTCTCCAAGTACAACATACCAAAATTTTTCTTAGATCGGTCCAGTCGCAAAAAAGTTACAAGTGAAAAACCCAAGTGAAAGACCATTTGGCCGAAGACTTTTGAGCGCTACTGTATGTATTCCAAATGGCCACTTTGACCTCGGGTCCTTTTCTTGTAAGTCAAGCCCAAAAAACTGGGCAGAACTTCCCGACAACTCAACGAGTGAATTATCGTAGTATGCAAGATCAGAACGGAAGAAAACTTCATTCGTCACTGTTTACGTTGACATTTCAATTCATTTAAATTATACATAGCACTACAGTAAGTCCATAAACAGTTTCAATATTTGACTTTTGAGAAGACTTCGGCCCTCGAAGCGCGATTCTTATAACTATGTCAAGAAAACTAACAAAATATTTGAATAAGAAAGATTTCTTTCGAAAAAGTTTTAGGGAATTAAGTGATGAGCGATAAGAAAGGAAGGAAATGGCTGTATGCAAACTGTTCCCTCTACAAAGGACACCTTAGCTACCTGATAAATCATAAAATAGAAATTACACTGCTTCGAGAACACCACTAAACCCTTATTAAGGCTAAAGGTACGACGTCATCTGATTAGGAAATGAAAATATTAAAAGTGGTCAGTTACGCTAAACCCTTTGTTGGCCTTTTTGAGAGGGGCATAATTCTCGAAAATGGGATATTTTCGGTCGAATTCGAAAGGGAAGCCGAGCCTCACTCTCCCGTTGATAAGAAAGGGGTTAGCATGGGGGAGATATGGTAACCATCAATGTCCTCTGTTTCACCCCCTTCCCCCTGCCGATTCAGACTGCCCTATTCGATCCCTCCCTGCAGAGTGTAGATATCTGTTCTGCTAAATAAATATGAAGGGATATTCTGTTTGAATTGAACAATCAGTTTGGTGTAATCGGCCACATCATAGTTCTAGACAAGGGGGATAGCATAGCTGAGAAGGCATATAATAGTATAGTGAGAAGGAAAGCCCTGTGCTAATAGTTTGATTTGGTACAATGAAATGAGAAACGAATCGATATAACTGCTACGATAGACGGATTTCACGCTTTTGGACCGAAGGATGCCGCAAAGGCAGGAATAACGCGGAAAAGAAAAAGTATCGCTATCGGAAAGATGAAGAACACGAATAGAAATAATCCTAGCCAGATTTTCATTCGTGTCGGCTTGTCCGGAATCATCATTTTGCCTTTTTTTCGCGATTGTGATTGAATTGTGGATGAAGGAGAACCTGAAAATGCATCCACATTCTCTGAAAAAGACGTTAGATGGCCGTATTGCTGTTTGAAGTTTCTTCTCTGACTCTTTCCTTCATAGCCAAAGAAGTGGCGATGATGCGCACCATCCAACACGTCCCCTTGAGGGCGGGGCCGGTACTAGTAGCCAAAACAACAGCACCTTCAAACTACAGACAACAAGGTACAAGCCTCGAATCAATACCTTGAGAACTTGCTTACTTTTTGATCAAGGCCACAGACAGCGCTCTCCTACAAGCGTGGGGCCTTATCGATGTACTTCTATTACCTCATTTGGTTCCTATTAGAAATTTATTTTCTTCGATTAGAACCCATAGTGATTATAGCAGTTTTCTTAGAATTCTAAAAGGATCTGATATACCTCTACGACTGATATAAATCGGTGGAGGACTTCTTGCTTTGAAGCATGGAGGTGGTCGTGAGAAGAACTCGCTCATGTCAGGATCCTCGAGAGCCGGGTTCAATTGCGTGCTGCAAATCGCTTCTTCATCCATTATAACATATTTTTGCAGGTGAAAATAGCCATAAGAAACTTCAAAACAATCCCTTATTTTGACGTACTTCTCTGAGGGGGTGCGCAGAATTCGGAAATGGATTAGAATTGGAGCCCTTTTCAAGCTTCAATTATAGATTTTGGTCAAGTGAGCGCTCATAAGCCGGAACCATAAGTACCATAAAATATCATCAATAATTTTACTTTGCTACCTTTATTATTTCCAGCACAACTCCCTTATCCTGCTCACTCTGATTTCACTACTCCTGCCCATTTATTCGTGCTCTCCTAGAACCTAACTGTGGTTATCTACAAATTACTACGATTGACGTTGAAAACTTATACCCTATTTCTATCCAAGTTGGGTGAGTCTTACCATTCCTAAGCCAGTGAGCATGCTGAAACTGTGGGTGGAGTGACCACAGACGTTACACTCTTCTTGAACGCCTCTCCGACATTCTACCCTCGTGGGGATCCCTCAAACTGCAGCTTCATCGACCGCTATCACTTCCAATCTGCTCAGTGCACTCAGTGTCTTCAAAAATAAGAATACCAAAGCGAACTCACTTGTATATCTCCGGCAAATCATTTTCGAGGTCAATCGATGTGTATTTTACGGGCTTCGTTGGTGAATCATTTGGAGAAGAATAGGATTGACTTGTTCTTGGCGTAGCCTTTGGTGTACCGCTCTTTGACGCATCAGTTTTCGGCAAGGAAAATGGTGGCGGAATTCCAGAAGACTGACTGGTTTTTGGCGATATCTGAGGTGAGACCGTTTTTGCCGGCTCAGTTTTCGTCGGTGACGATTCTTTCATGGATATGACACTTTGTTTTCTCGGCGTCAAAACATGAGGTCTTGCCATGACTACGCTATTTGACTCGACTGGAGAGAATTGGTCTGGCTGCGAAGTTCTTCTCGGCGACGATGCTGTGCTTCTTTTTCTCGCATCTGGAGGACCCACGGATAAACTTCTCAGAGGACGTGTAATACACGACCCTTTTCGTTGAACTTCACGTTTGAATACCTCCTCGGTTTGATCTTCAACATTATTGATAGCATCCTCGCTATGCGAGTTCGCCATCCTGCAAATGAAAATATTCAGTCAATATTTTGCCGGCATGTTTACAGACCATATAGAGACAATATTGATTTCTGGACGGAAAGGAAGGGATTGTTGAACAGCTGCACTTTTCATTACATATTATTGAAAAAAGAGCCGCAGGTGGCCCGCAGCGATGGGAAAGCGGACGCTCCGATGACACAATCAGCTCCCCTTTTTGGGAAAAAAATTGAAGAAGCGCGACAAAAGACGCTTCAGAAAACCAGTGGTAAGTTCACAGCCGTGTTTTTATTTTTCGGGAACATTCTGGAAGTAATCAGACGGAGCGTTTATACTACTTTCTCCTCACTCTGCTATTCCTGTTTCTCGCCCTTTCACTTGTTCTGCTCTCTTTCCCTCCTTGATTTGTTTTGCACAACCCTTTCTCATATTGTTCACCTTCTACGGGAACAGAAAGCATTATGAATGACGTCAGTTTCCCAGCTGTGCTGTAATGCACCCTATAAAATCTAAAATTGACGGTTCCATCAAATAACACTCGTTACAAAAATGGAAGCCCCCTGCCTCGCCTTTCGTGAAATTCCCATATCAGCTGGGAACATACGTTACACAGCTTTTATGCAAGCAAGGCAAGCAAGCGAACACATGGATATCCAGCAGATAGTCCTCCCGTCAGCGCGTAACTACAACCAATTTCTCGAAATGCAAATGATCCGGTAGGCGATGAAGTCCTCTTAAGATTGCGATGAATGGTTGACTACCGGTACGATCGACATTTTTGTGCCTAACCATGGTTGCTTCGAGCTCAGCTCTAACAATAAGTGGAAAGTAACCCAGATCCCGGGACGTGCCATCATGTTCCCGCATAGATCTGTGAAGAGAGTAACAAACACTTCAGGCAAATGCTTCGAAGGGAACAATTTTGAGGATATGTTGAAATAGAAGCATGCAAAAGGTGCATATCCTGATGTAACTAACAAAGCTACATATTGCATATGGGTCTCATGTGATCTGACATTTTTTGCCTTTTTGTAATACCTATGGGAATGGTGCAATAACAGCAAATAGACCTTGACTCAGTTACTAGACCTATGTGGCAACATAGGTCCTCAGTATGCAAGGTCGATGGTGCGAACAGTCCCTTTCGCGACTAATGTGAACGGATCAAACCCAGATTGGGACTACAGTAATTGGGTGGCATGAAGGCTCATAACTGGGGATTGTTATTATTTGATCTTACGAAATTATGACGACTCTTATGCAGCCGTAGCCATGATTCCCCCTTCCACATGAAACGTGAATGTTTGGTTTGACTGCCTCATAATGTGCACCATCATCACAGGCATTTTGATACCGTTCATTAAAAAAGCACATATTGACTAGAATCGATATCAAAGTGAGCCTGGAATGGAGTATTTCAAATAAGCAAATACCAAATTGCTACATTTCAGAAAATTGAACTATCGGGCTGGCGTTTATTAAAGCGGTTTTTTACTGTTGCGTTTTTCTGTAGTTGAAGTTGACGTTTCGACTATTAATAAATGAGAAGCAGACCTTGTTTGCGATGGTAAAAACGCTCTCGAATAATCATTCAAACAGGTTTTTATTGAATTTCATTATTGTTTTGGCTAAACAAAATTGTTGAAAAAAGCCGCATCATTTGTGTACCAACCCAATCGAACGGGTGATGTTAGTACATCATGATCAAAATATAAGAAAATTGATAGTAAAGTTTGATAAGATATAAAGGCCCTGGAATAAAAATATCAGTGTAAATCTACTAAAGAAGCTGTTTGCTATTGATAAGCAGATAAAATGACAAATAGAGAGACAAACAGATACTTCCTTGAAGCTAATTTCAGTATGGCGACGTCATAATGTACGCAGAGCAGTGGAAAACCAAATTATGAAACAGTGAGAAGCTCATTCGTATGAAGCCCACGTTTCTGTGTTAAACTGTTGAGTTCTTTTTCAATTATATTTACATAGTCCTGTTTTTAGTGAACACCTGGCCGACGCTGTGCTGTCAATCGACAGCTCCACATTTCCGTAAAGTCAGCGGATTTTAGTGCACCTTTTAGGATTCACTGCAGATTTTAGCATATCACTTAGGATTCATTCATCCTTAGTTTCCTTCTGGAATTAGAGATGGTAATCAATGTTTTGCTTCATAAATAGTTTTCGGCTTGACAGACTCCGAAGAAGATGATTTGCCGAAAAGTTAGCCGAAAGAATAAATATTGTAACAATCTCAGATGTTCAGTAAAAAGTATACCGGTCGTTATTTTTACATAAAAAAGGACTGATAATATTTATGATACTCCAAAAGACCTTTGTATACAGATGAATTGACCAACCAAAAGCGCATCTCAAAGGGGCAGAAGTATAGATAGATCTGACTTACATGTGATTCCAGAATTACTATGAATATCGTTATCCAGGAAAACTTTGGGGACAGATGTGAATTAGCTGTAGCGGGAACAGATGTCTATGAATGCTTGTTGGTCGTCGATATGGGCGCTCACGACCTGCACATACCACTGGAATGGCTGTGTCGAAGCACAGCTGATTCCATAGCAAAATACGGGAAAAATGTTTTCTGTGGCGAACAATTGCAATATGAACATGCACTGACGCAGCGCGCTGAAGGGGAGGTCTTTCAGGTCATGACGCCCTTTCGAAAACAGTTTTTTCTCCATTATATGGTGGTACCTACATGAAACATATAACTGACTTCCATTTTTGCTGAGCGGCCCTAAGGATGCCAAAAAAAGGAGTGAAGAATATTTTTTTAAAAAGGCGATTTTAACCCACTTATTGTAATGCACCCTTCTTGTACATAGCTTTGATCATGTGCAGATACGAAGGTGTTCTTCCATCTCACGTGCAAGACGAAGTCAAATATGGAAAAAATAAAATCTTATCTACATTATGTAATAAAAGTGCATAGCAGTTCCATGACCGTTCCCCGATGTGATGCTTGTGCAGGGGCCTATGGTTTACTGGATACATGATGGATTTGCAAACGAACAAATGCGGATGGGTTGGTGGTATCGAACCCCGATAATGCGGGACCTTTGCAGATTTTTTCTCCTCCACTCTTTCATCTTCAAGTATATCTGTTTATGCCGAATGACTTTGATTTTCATTGACTGCGTGCCTGGCTGAACCTATTCACGAATTTTCAGTGAACTTGGTGATCCGACTTTTTTGGACCCCTACGGGCACGTAGCGCTCGAAATTCGCGGATTCGCCCTAAATAAGTGCCATATTCGTGTTCAGTGAGTCAAACTTTCCTTGAGGACACATTTCTAGCCAAATACAAACTTTGACCATAACTTCGAGAAAGATGTTTGGTCGTGGGTACAGAGTGCCCTCTTTACTTGTAGAAGTGAATAATTAACAAATTCGATGAAAATCGATGGAATATGCACAGCATGGTTGTCTATCGCTAGAACTTCACCTACCAAGCATGAAGCAAGAGAAATAGTCAGGGTTTCTTGACAGGTGATCCCGTCGTCTCCTTCGATGAACGTGCAGGCGAAGTCACCAATGCCATACCATATCAATGCCCAGTTCAAATTTTCGAATTTGCGTCAAAACTTCAATTGGGCTGAAAACTTATTCCTGTGGGTAGTTTGACCCCCTGAACACGAATATCGAATCCGTTTCGCCCAAAAACGCCTCGTTTGTGCGCTATGAGCTCTGAAAGGCCAGAAAATTGGACTGTCAAACTTGCTTAAAACTGGTAATAAAGGGCAGTCTGAAACTCTAAACGTGATTACTGCACATAATATTTATATTCAAATGTTTACGAATTCAAAAACCGGGAATCTAAATTTTGCAAAAATTTGACCTCACTGGGGATCAAGCCATCAACCCTGTTTTTGGCATTCGTAGGGCCGCTCAGCAAAAATGGACATCGGATCTATGATTCTTGTACGTACCCCCGTACATGCGAAAAACAGCTTTCAAAAAGCGCGTCATGAGTTGGAAGACCTTTCTCGTGCACTCGGTAAATCTAAATTCAGGAGCGGAATTGAGTTCAGCAAAATGGTTTTAGCCATTGGTTTCTTTTTGAAATACAAAACAACCTCAACTATTTTTAGAAAATATGAAGCCTTGATTAGATCTTGTCTCAAGGTCAAGTTTCGCCACATTTACCTTTCAAAAGACAGTGAAGTGTATTCGAACCGGGCAATTCTCGCTTGTTCTACCGTCAGTCAACCCTGCACAAAACGCTCTCCTTTCGAAACTGCGTAAAAATTGAAAACGTTCAATAAAAAAGAGAATCATAATATACAACAGCGAAAGTTCGGAAATTTTCGAAATCAGCTCTTGTTCATTGATTTTGTATGAGTGCATGTCGTCGGTGCACATAGAAACAGTCAATGTCCTTCGTTTCGGGGCGAATTTACACAAATAAATATAGGAACTGCTATTAGTGGAGAAAATCGGAAGAACGCCAAAGGCTCGTATATGAAACAGACATTCTTTCAATTTTGTTGACTTTTGTACTGCTCAGAGAGAAGGAACAAGCTCAAGTGGCTTAGTCAAAGTATCAGCGAATTCGCCTTCATCGGAGCACAAAAGGATGAAAGCCAAGTCATCGGTTGTTTGAATCAATATCGGGACTATGAAACCATCCGCTCCGGAGAGTTTTGAGCATAGCGGCTGAAACTGATCCACTGAATGAAGAGAAGGTACGGAATCTTCTATATTTTACTTATGTAGTACTTGACGCCGAAAATGAATGCAATAAGGTTATGTCTAGGGTATTTGATCGCACAACTCCCGATTTTCAAAGGTATAAAAAACAGCATGAGACTCCAAAAGTTTACTCAAAAAACTCAAAAGACTGCAAAAGCCCCAAACGTTTTAGAACTAGTGGATTGGTTACCGTTCTTTTAGCTCTGACGATTGTGGAACAGTCGAAACGTTAGCCAAACCAATATAGTTTGTTGCCTACTTCTGAACTGTTTCAGGAACAAATAGATTATTGCGAAATTGATGAGATTCCTGGGAAAATGAACATGGCGTCAGATTCTTTTGTAGTCATTTTGCAAAAAAAATTGACAGTTTTGGGTTGAATCGTCAAATCTGATTGTCTCTGAAACACTCAGATCTTCAGATAGGCATCTTATTTATTCAAATAAGTGCCTGACGTTTTACAGAACGTATGTAGTAAGGTGATGAAAGGTTTAAAATCTATATGATTCAGCTAATTGAACTTTCATGATATGGTAGAGTTGTATACAAGAAGTTTCACAAGATTTATTACAAAAATTAAAAATAATAAATTGGCCTGAACGAGCTCTACCGAAAAGGTGATTTTTGAAGAAGAAGCCATCTCTTTTCCGTATTCCCCACTCCGTTTCCCAAGGTTACCATCGGCACCATAAGTATCACCTCTGCCGTCGTTGCTCAACCGAAGAAGGTGACATTACTTGGGCACCCCGAGGATAACAGTTCTCTCAGCTCTGAACTGACACCGCTTTAGTCCGCGCTCCCACTCAACACCGGCAAGGCATAGCTGCGTTCACAGGCAGCGAGGCAGGGTGGCACGGAGGAGGTACAGAGATGACGCAGGTAACGAGGCAAGACGGCACAGGCGGTGTAGCACACACGTAGCCACGCCCAGCCGTCGGCATCGCAGAGTATGAACGCAGCTGGTTTACGTTATAAACTTAACTCCGTAGTAATGACGGCATGACTCCGGGAATTTCTGACATTCGATGGTTTTTCTTTGCTTTGGAAGATGGTGACTGCAGCAACAGCACTGACTCTCTACAATTTCCGCATATTCACAACAGCAGACATTGACGTATTGAGCAGGCAGACGACCCAGTCAGACCGCTCCCAAGATTACAAATAAATATTCCGAATCGGGAAATACGTGTTCTAAAGCAGCCCGTACCACCAGAGACTCTATCAATTTTCAAAAAAAAAAAGTTGAACACAGCTTTCAGGCCATTCATGTATGTTTTGTAATTTTACATAAAGCTTTTTTCCGAAGCTGCTGCCGAATCAGAAAATTCCCCACAGTTGAAATTTTCGAAAAGCAATGCAAAACGAGCGTATCTTTTAGTAGAGTCACTACTCTTTTTTTGGAATAACGTTAAATGAAACAACCAAAAAAACGCGACAAAATCAGTGTTTTGAATATCGAGGGATGCTCGTTCATCGTGTATATGCCGCTTCAGCTCGTTGGCGTAGACAGCGCAATCCAAGACACCTCAAAAAACTCGCAACGTGGGTCGTTGTCTACGCCAACAAACATTAACATAAACAAACATAAATAACGTTAAAGGCACATTTCAGGATTATCAGAATATCACATCTCCTGCCGTGGATGGATAGTTCGACCCGAGCCACGTAGGCTGTACCTTTACCGAAGCGTGGATGTCAGTTCCTGGAGCGTGCAGAGTCAAAGAATCTAGCGCAACAGCTCGGCCCCGCCCACCTTAGCCGGGGGTGTGCTGCAAGTGTTCCGGTGCCTAGTGTAGGGTCAGGTAACTCAGTACTGGTTTACTTCACGAGGCGATTGGTTTACTGCCAGTTTCAAGTTCTTGGCTAGTAGCTGGTCTACCTATGTCAAAGATAAGAGTCGAAGAGTAAAGGCAGACTCCCGGCTGGGGTGGGCGTTGCCGAGCTGTTGCGCCAGATTCTTTGGTCTGCACGCTCCAGGAACTGACACCAACGCCTCGGTAAACGTACAGCCTACGTGGCTTGGGTCAAACTATCCATACACGGCAGGAGATGTGATATCCTGATAATCCTGCAATGTCCCTTCGAGGACTGGACCCTGTACTAACCATCCCACAGGAAATATCTGTTCGTCTGAATTTTCGTAATTGAACGGTGAAATCTTGGTTGACTGTTAAATATCAAGAGGTGAGCGAAGGTAATGAAGTGACAGATGGCGCGCACTAGACTCATGGTGCGGAATCAAATACCGCACCAACGCTCGCTCAGGCCAACCAAGCCTTCAGTCTCCGGGGTCCATGAATTGGTACCAGACTCGTTTGGGAGTATAAAAGTACTGTCTTCCACATCGGCTGGCCCCCACAAGTCACTGTATAGGCCAAATCAAAAAGAAGATATAAGGCCACCTTCCTGCGACTGATCCTTATAGAGGACGTGTTTTCGCGCTTTCAGCATCACTAAAAATAAGGAAAAGATGACGGTGACAACTAATTCAAGCCGTGGTGTACCCCTGGCCGTGGGGTGGGGGCCACGAAGTCGAATTTCCGCTTCGCGGGGGTGCACTCGCGGCGCCACCAGTGCGACTCGCCGTATCGATTTCCCCTGGAAGAACGGCCGAACGTGACTGAGTCACGTCCGCGCTTCCACTCATGCCACACTGTCTTGCATGAAGGCTGCCATGCCCTGCCACTGCCACTCGCACCCGCCGCGCCGCTCGTCGCGCGCGGCCGCGCGGAAATTCCACCTGTGATCCCCACCCCTGGCCGTGGCCTCTTGTGTTTCCATGTCGGATATCGACGTGGCGACGTGGCCCTGTCTGTCTTGCGACGTTTCTTCGGCGTCTTTGACCTACTCATCCACCAGAATCTGTTTACCAGACAGGCCGGGCATACAGTTTGGTGGCAACTGTTTGACGAAGACGACCAGCCACTGCATTTTTCGACGTGTAAAACGAACATAATAACCGCTTGTCAACTGGCAAATTTTGTGCAAGCACGAAAAAATAAGATCCGCAAAACAAGTGAGACTATCTGGCCATTTTTCCAAGGGGTTAAAACAAAGAAGAAGATAGCCACCATTGACGGTCGCTCTAGACGCTTTTGGGACGGTCTGGTCACTGTGCATTGAGTAAAGCCACGCCCACTAATCCTCAAGCTCACATTTTGGTTAGTTGGCGGAGGGGAGGGGGGGATCGTATTTATTTAATAGCCATCCATCGAGTCTGAATACATCGACATGAGACAAAATGTGCTCGTTGTTTGGCTTGTCGCGTTTGATTGACGAGCAGGATTGGAGTGGAACGATGAAATATATATAAAATTCGTGTACGATACGCGTCATCATCATTAGCAGTGCCCTCCTTTTCCTCTTGGACAACTTCTTGGAAGTGACAAAAATTCCTTAAAATGCGGGAAACAGGAACCGAAAATGTCTCTCTCACTCCCCCCCCCCCCCCCCCCCCCCTCTGCATCACTAGCCGATTAGGGTAGATGGAGGCGGGAGGGGATAGGCAGCCAGCCGCCGCAAACGTTTGCTTCAACTCGGAATATTGACGTGGTGCAGTTCGAAAATCGGATTGTTGACCGGGAGATTGCGGTAAAGACGCCATGACGCATTTACCCGATAAGATTTTCGCTACAGACCAACTGTTCTGGAGTGGAACATTCGTTTTCATTTTCTCTTTACCCTGTCGGTGCTTTTAAGGAGAACGTAGTAAAGCAGGAACTTCCTCAGCAACCTTGCTGTGCGTTAGCGATAAGGAGTTTTCCTGAGCTTCACTTCAAAACTTTTTGGGATGCTATCTCAATAGAAGAGGGTCTCATATAGTGTTGAACACCTAAGCATTAGCGCAAGAGGACGAGGATTCCCTTTCATCACAGACGTAGAAAAGAGAAAGTAAGATGAAAGATCATCCTCCATGTAGCCGCTGTACATCTCCTATACGACGCCGTCGATGCGATGAGTAACTCCGTTCCTATGCATTCTACAGAACTTGATAACGCTAAAAGACTGCCCATATTTAGACCGTCAGAACTCAGTCGTGCAAGGATTGTGCATCGTGGATGTTGCATTCTCTTAAAAATCTCTCGATTGGGAAAGCAATTTAGTTGACACACAAAGCTTTTTCATGAATTTCAAATCGTCAAGTTTTTTAAAATGATTTTTCCAGTCTAACATGAACGCCAGATAGAGCAAGAAATAGTCAAAGAACACCTGACCTGCCACTTTCTCAAAATTGTTGAACCTGGACAATGGACCTGTGTAGGAAGGAATGGAGGGCAATGCGGACACCTTCATAAAATGATTTCCGCTCATCGGTAAACGAAACGGCCACACAGTTGCAGCTGATTGCACAATTCAATCAAAGGAAAACAAACAAATGGCAGCCACAATGTCGAATTCAAAAGGATTCCCAGAACGAGAACAAGAAGCAGAAGAGCATGAAACGGCGGCGCCAACGTATCCATCATACCAAATCGTCTGTACTGAACCTGATCGCCAGGTAAAAGCCAACAACAAGGTGGCGCTATTGTCACGGTTCCCACAGCACGTCACCAGCAGTGTTTATTGTTTAGACAGATTTTGCCGCACGGGACGAGCTTTACGGCAACAAAGGGTCTTTGCGTTCGTATCGCTCCAGAGGAGTAACATGTGAAGTGGGCGGGATATGTGCGGTAAATCGAAGCCTCCAATGCAGCATAGTGGGGGCATGACAGGAATATCTTACCGCATCATCCGAGAAAGAAATCACAATGGGGAAAACATGATCTTTCAGAACAAAATGGCCAGTTTCGAAGATGCTCTACGCGATCTTGTTTAAGCATGTTTCGGTGCAATGCCGACGGCCGAGTGAGTAACTGTGGAGGGCGGCACAACGTCCACGGCTGGCTGATGTAGCTACCCTTCCCTTGGGTATAACCTTCTTCACTGATGCAGAGAGCACGAAATAACGTCGTTTATGCTGGGAGAGGGTGCCATTTTCCGGGTTCTTGCACTACTTGATCTCTACTTTCATACTCTATTAGGCTGTACCAAGAGTCTTGTGGGATTTTTTTCGATCATCACCTTTTATTACTATTTCTTCCAAAAAACGACAAATAGGCAACAATATCTACCACTGTTATCGACAACACACTGCCACCACATAGGTAGATCGTTGAATCCCTCCTCTTAGAACTCTGGGTTCTGAGAGTCGAAGAAGTCAACGATCGCCTTTGCAAGCATGTCATAATCAACGAACCTTGGCCAGGAAGTATTCAAGAGGATTGGTAAGGTGATAGTCGGAAGGGCAATGTCTGGAGAGTATGGCGGGTGGGGCAACATCCCAGCCGAGCTCGTGTAGCTTGGCCTGGGTACTTTTCGCGAAATGGGAGCGGGCATCGTCATGGAGGAAGGTGACCGCGGACCTTTTCCGCTGCTTTTCTCGAACAGCGACGGCGAGCTGCTGGAGTTGGTGAGTGCATACGGCAGCGGTGACTGTCTCGGCTTGTACCAGCACCTCGCGGAAGAGCATTCCTTCCGCGTCCCAGAACCAGCACAGTCCCAAGCGTGGTTTGTCTTTCATGTCAATCTCACCGTTACTGAAGCTGATGAAGCAGCGGCGCACGCTCTCTTAGCTCACACATCCCTTGCCCAATGCAGCGTTGATGGAGTCGCAAGCTTCCGTCGCTTTAGTCCGCAAGACCACTCACAGAAGATGACCCCGCGTGTTGGGTGGGTATCGACTACGGGCATTGTAGCTCTCTCCACGAAATCTGGTGGGTCAATCCTACTTTATATAATCGGCTAAGTGTGTCTGTTGGTGTGTCTGTGTGTTTGTGTTTGTGTGTGTGTCTGTTTGACCGGAAATTCATATTTACATATTTTACTAGAAAGCTTAGAGAACGTTCTACTATACTGCTGAACCGCCTAGACCTGCCTCGAAGCAAACAATAGTTATTGATGTTTCTGGAAAAATCCATCAAGACTTTTGGTACAACCTAATATAAAACGCCAAAATTCATTCCATCGGTGACTTTGGAAACAGTGGCAGGGTAGTTTAGTCTGTAGTCTGTCGACGATGAAAGTGAGGATAGAAAATAGTGCCACACTGAATAGAAAACGGAATAATACGGCCAAGTACCCAGGAATGGAACCTCTGAAATGCCCGTAGCTTCCTTCAATTTCCTTCAACCTTACAACTGTCTTCCTTTATATGAAAACCTTCATCGCTATTGTTGAAAAAACCTTCAATCAATACCATTCAATGAAAATTTCCATTGCTAATATTATATACCTCGGAGGTGAAGAGCTCTCAGCAATTGGAAGTGATGCACCCTACATAACTGTTGCGTTATCATACGACTCCCTCCCCCAACCCACATTGACTGCGTACTTTTGTGACGCGTCATGGGTATCGGTGGGAGATCCAGTTCGAGCAGTGGATGGCGTGATGCCGCATCGGTTCCTATTGCACCATATCTCAAAGTTTACTGTAGAATACTTTGGGCTCCTCGAATTAATTCCCCTGAAGTGGCTCCACAATCAATGCAAATGTGTCCAGTTCGGTAGCAAAAGATGGTCGATTGGCTATGGACAGTAGATTTAGAAGTTTGTTTTTAGATAAATAGGGCTTCCGGTATCCCGCGCGCTTCCTCCCACGGGTTTTCGAGCAATCGTTGCGTGAGAACCGGTGATTGCAAAAACAATAGGGCCAAATAACAATTGGTTAAGAGTAGTGAGGATCAAGTCTACACTGAGATAAATAAACTTTTCATTCCCTCAAGGTAAGGGCCAAATTTTGAGCAAAATTTGAGCAATTTTGAGCAAATCACACAAAATCAAAAAATAAGACAGTCGTAGCCTCGATGTGTGAGGAGCCGCATTACAATGGCGTGAGGAAGAGAGGAGGAAGGGCCTCCTGTTTGGTTTACTCGACGCACACCGTGTCACATAAGGACTTGGCTCTGTGCGATGCCGTCTGAGACGCTGAGTCAGTGACTGAGCGATTAGGGTCTATTCTGTGATCGTGGTGAAACGTAGAGATTCTGGCGTCGTATATGACAGTCCGTGTTCATAGACAACGATGGTTAGGAATATTTAAACATAAAACGAACCTCCGAGAAGTGCCAGAGCCTCTCCAAAGTCCTTCGTCTACCTTGAGATAATGCATTGATTAACTAGTCAATGACGGCGAACATGTAGCATGTTTATGTATGTTCGAAATGTAACAGCCACCAGGTTGCTGCAAACTCTGCAAAATATCCCTGATATGGAGTAAATCAATAAGTTCACAAATATGAGAAAATTAATCTGAAAGTATGAAACGAACGACGTTAGCGATACAATGCTTCTAACAATAAGAGCTCAACCAAATAAGCTTTTTTCAACTACCAGTTGGGTTGCGCACACTACTGTGGGCGATACACCATGTGCTTCAGTAAGTCAATCGAAGTTGCTCTTTTTCATGAGGACGGAGTAGCACGCCCCACCCACCGTGGGCGGAGCTTAACTTGGTCTATGTGTGGTGTTTACTTCTTGTTCCATGTCCTACCCATACCACACTTCTCACCATCTCCACGAGTTGTTTTTTCATATAATACCTAATTTCGTGACAGACAGACGGATGGACGGACTGACGGACCGACGAAGGGTTTTATATATAGTAGGATTACCATCCCACGAACGGCAATTTATCCAAAAAATGGACACTGTCGTGTGTTCGCCCGAAGGTTTGTGCGGGCCCTGGTCACGAGCACAACCTCTGTATTCGGCGTTGTCCATCTTTTTGTCACCAAACCTGTTCAAAACTTCCATTCCTAAATCCTATTGGCTTCGAGTGCCGTTAAATAGCAGCGCAATTTGCCTAACTGGCACCCACGCCAAATTCGAAGATCAATTCTGTGATCAGCACCCTCAATAAGCTCTGTATACGAAGTTTCAGCGAAATTTTTCTTTCAACCGACTCTCTGCTTTGAACTGCGCCTAAAATTCTTGCTTATATTTATGCGGATATTTACGTGAGGGGTTGCCCGAACATCTTCTCCAAGAAAAAATATTCAATGACACCAGCCTCTAGAACTTTCCGTCATGGGTCTGTCAGATTCCGGAAATCGAATATGCTAGAACTCTTAGTCAAAAAAACGAAGCGCTTATTAGGCAAACGGAAATGATCCAAATCAGCCACGCTCCAAAACTATCACGCAAGTGGAGGGGCTTCCAGAGAGAGTGGAATACAAATTCTTCGATCCGCAAGGAAATGAAGGAAATACGCGAAAAAAAAACAAACGTGATGGTTAAAACGGAGAATGAATTATAGAAAATGCTTGAAAAGGGCCCTGGTCCACTAGCTGATTTTGGCGCAAATGTGCTATTTACGTGTAGTGTCGCTGGCATATCGATCGATCCATGCAGATCTGTGGTGCGCACGCCAAATTTTCATCCCACCTCGTGGTTAGAAAATTTATAATCTGCGAGCCGCCTATTAGGTCCGGGTTGAAGTGTCCATCACCTAAGCGAGCAGAGAGAGGATCGTTCACTTATGGCTTGGCTGACTTCACAGAAGAGCACCCCACTGCACACAGAATAACCTTTCTGTAATTGATGACGTGATGATGCGCGGATTGAGCTGGAAAAGGTGGAGGCGTGGGAAAGTGAAATTATGTTGCTTCAAGTGTCCCAGAATTCACAGGGTTGTAACGTTAGTTAAGGGCGCATCGATTAGCCGCAATACATTGTAGTCATCAGCAAGCGGCCATAGCGCAAACTCGACAAGCCAGCTAGACCCGACTGAAACCAACAAAACCCGGTCTCCGTCATGGAGTCTTTCACATACGATGTACCTTACGATTAGAGCTGTTCCCACGAATTGAATAGTCTTTGGGAGATTGATACATCATCCATTAAGATAAGAAGACATAGCGTTTAAGTGTCTTGCTCTCATGAGATTCCTGTGATTTGATCAATTTAACACCTTGATATCAGAAAAGGTCGACTTTTTACAGCACTTCTTAACGACGTTATGCTTTAGATAGTAAAGGATAATAAATGATACTACAACGAAATACCATTCGATAGAAGTTTCAGACCAGTTAGTTTTTCACTGCCACGTGCCATCGCCAACTTCCAAATCTCTTTGCCCTCATTTGCCGTTTTTGTTTACACGGGTAAAACTCGAATTCGGATCAAATACTGTATGGAAAAGTAAGCGTAGGAGAGAATATGGAGAATCGAAAAGAGATACTGGTTTGTAGATTTACTGTGATTCGGACGGGTATCAGTTGTCAGTTCATTTTTTGGATCAGTGTTTTGACGGAAGAGTACACACATAGTCCGATGGTAATAGTGGGGACCCGCGCTGGGCAAGATCAGGGTGAGGGTAGTAACCCCGTCCCCGGGCGGACGCTTAGATCGTAGTTCATCATCCTTGTGACAATAATCGTATCATAAACGCAATACAGTAAAATTACCAAAATCAAAAAAATATTAAGAAAAACTATTAGACCCAATATTCCACGACACAAATATGAGCTTCTGCACAAAGTACAGTAGAGAAAATGGAAAAAGCCAATAAAAACTGCTGCTGCCATTCATGTCTGTAAAGAGAGTGGAGACAGAGGGCAAGCGGCGAGCGGGTGCACCGATTCGTATTTCAAACGAGGTCATTGTTCGCGAAAAGGGGGGATGGGAAAAGTTCCTGTAAATAATAATTATAATCACCATAATGATTTGCAAGACTGCGCTCACACAACACCGCACTTTCTGCTTCCTATAAGAGTGATGGTTACAGCTGTAATGATGTCATATAAGCTGCCGTCATGACAAAATAATTTTTTTATCCATTTCGCAGCTGAATGAATCTCCACTGTTTGGAAATGGATTTAGTCGTGGCCAGAAAAAAGGCAGACAGCAACATTCACAAATGTGAATTCTGATCACACATTCAATACTAAAGCAATTAACAGTGGCATTCATCCATCACACCTCGGTATTCATGCCGAAGCTTGAGTTTTTTTTTAATTTCTACGTCTTCACTCTTACTTGAGAAGTGGGTTCAGTTAGAACACGATGTCGTATCGCAGCGTGCGAACTGGGAGCACCAAGCGACGTGGTCAGGATCCCAAGCAGAGAGCTTTGAGGTGACGATAACAGACATCTCAGCACGACCTCCTTTCCACCCGCTACGGAAATCAGATACGACGCTCCCCTTTTTTGACCTTTACAATACCAGGGAGGCCGCTTTCATACTTCGCGGTTCCGGCGACAAGGCGTGGCTGCGTGTCTCTGCCTCTCCGCCTGCTCGTTGCCTGCGTCGTCTCCGCATCGCCCCCGTGCCATTCTGCCTCGCTGCCTGTGAACGCAGTTACGCCCTGCCGACGCAAAGAATGAACACGTCGTAACTGTTACCGGAAAAGTCTCAATGTGTTCTACTGTTCTATATGCTTACCAGAAAATTCTCCGAAAAAAAACATAATTTTATAGCTACTCACACAGATTCGCTGCAGACTACCCTTCGCCTCTCATTTATTTACTGAAAGATTAGATTTTAGTGGCTATCGCTAACCTCTACAGGTACTACCTTTCCTATCTTGACCTGTCGAGGAATGCTCGAATCTCGATGTACCGTGGTCCCAAGGCGTCGCAGTGGACTACGCCTAATATAAGTCACAGGACGTGAACTCGCTAGGACCCTTCTACATACGGGCTTCTCCGGGCTCATACTCACCGCGCCGCACGCCGCGGTGCAAAATTTTGTCCTAGCCATGCGTGTCACTTGCTTGAGTACGTTAAATACGGCGCACATTAATCGAGCTGCGATTGGCTTGAGCGACATTTAATCCCCGGACCATGCATCTAGGAACCATGCAATCATCGACATGCACTTCACAATTTTTAAAATATCGCTTTTGGAGAATTTTCATCAAGACATCTCCGCTGATTTGTCAATGTACGAACTGGTCTGCTTTGTATTTTCTTGCTGAACGTAAACCTAGAGTGGTAGGTAAGCTTTTAGAAAAAAATGCAAAAAAAGAGAAAGAAAAAATCGTTTTTCTGCCGTGAATCGAATATGAAACAGAAAATAGGACAAGTGCGTTGATTCTGATTGCTGTACTGTGACTGTATGTAATCCCGCTGTAACAGTATATTGAGCGGCGTAGCTGATTCTTCATAACATCATAACAATCGGATGAAATGAGATAATCAATATTTCGATGGAACGAATGGAACGGCTACCGACCGTTCCATTCGAACAACTGAAGTGGTCGTTATTTGATATTCAGTGGAAAGGGAAGGCCAAGAGATTCAAGTTCTCGTCTCAGAATATTCAGAATGTCCATTATGCGACAATGTTTAGTGCACAGTTACCTCGTCGCTAGATATGAAATGCAAGTAGTCGTGAGAGCCTTCAGATCCAAGAGGTTGTGTTATGGCAACACCTCACACTACTCACTCCAGGCGTGCGTTTGACGTCTTCTTTGTACTCTCATGTATTTATCCACCTCTTCCCCCTCCGGAGATGATACCATGCGCGATTTGAGAAGTGCCTTTCCTGACAGACTGTCACTACTCCTCGCAATGGTGCAGAAACATTTCCGGTTCTGGAATGGTATCATCCGATCATCTGGGTAAAACTAATGAAAAACAGTCGTGGTCAATGCAAGTTAGCGGGAGACACAAATTTTTCACCGACGTCGAAGCTACTTTCCCTCCCTGGGTTAAGGCTTACTGTAGTAGAAGGGGATATGAATTTTAGCCCAAGTATAGGGAGGGGAGGAGCTTCAAGTCGGTGGAAAGTTGCTTCCCCCCTACTTGCAATGATCCTCACTCTGACCTTAGGAAAGGGTTACCCATAACAAAGTAATCCTTCACGTTGCAGATGGAAATTCAGTTAAGGTCCCCAACTGCGGTATACGCACAGAATCTTTCAGTCATCAAACTGTCTACTGTATCATTCTAGACCTGTACAATGAACGAAACTTTCATCTAGAGCTATTCACATTCAATCTTTGTGAGGCCAGTTGTGCACGCGAATATCCTACGATTCCAAAGGCCAGATCTGGAGAGTGTGTACCCAGAACGGTATAAGGCAAGTGTAGTTCGCCGAGGCGATCTGCGGATCTTGAAATTACATTTGAAGATTCCAGTTTGACTCGTAAGGGGTTGGAAGACCTCCTCGCTACACGGGCACAGAGGCACACTCTGGTAGCACCGTTTCATCAGTCCACGACTGAACCAAATCAGTTCCTGTCTGAGACAACAATGAGCGAATAGATGAGTTATCTTCACATGCCATGAGCTTTTTTTGGCTCTCACTCCCAATAAGAATGCCCAGCTAGCATACAGTGAATACTTGACGCTATGAAATTTATCTGAACATGCAAAATTACAAAAATTGCAAGATAATGATCAGTTAAAGCCATATAGTCTGATTTACAGCACAACATTCATATTTACAACACGCTATCATTTGAGGTCATATTACACGTTATCTGGGTTGAAACGGAAAATGAGTATGCGAACGTCACCAAATTCAAAAAAAGATTAACACCGTATAGGTACAACACATGTAGGTTACATTCATAAGACAACGATTAACCGGAGCACATGAGGCATCCCTCCTCTTCAACGGTCATAGCAGCTAACGCTCGAGTGGCATCCCCCGCCTGAATAGCAGGTCATAACTGATCGCACAAACATAATCTCTTTAGAACAGCCACTCAATGAGAGTGCAACAGAGGAAAAAAGGGACCAACCGCTTGGTCTTTCTGTTCCTTCGCTTTCAAAGCTTCCTTGTCGACAGTGAACTGTACTGCATTTACAGCTGGTTTCGTACGCAGATAGTACATACCGGTTTTCAATCCCTGAAGAGAATGGCAAAACTTTTCAATTACAGCAAAACAACTAAGAGAAGAAACATTATATTTCCAATACCTTCTTCCATCCATAAAAGTGCATGGACGTAATATTTGCGTAGCTTGGTTTTGCGATATGAATGTTTAGCGATTGTGATTGATCAATGAAAGCTCCACTGAAAAAAAAATATGTGA
This sequence comes from Trichostrongylus colubriformis, assembly GCA_963978905.1. Taxonomy (NCBI): domain Eukaryota; kingdom Metazoa; phylum Nematoda; class Chromadorea; order Rhabditida; family Trichostrongylidae; genus Trichostrongylus; species Trichostrongylus colubriformis. Next base: position 48,119,817 of record OZ022259.1, read on the forward strand.
ACCAAATCGTTTCAACAACTTCGAGTTTGAAATCACAAAACTAACCGGTCAGCTGCCATTTCGATTATATCTTTCTGCGGTAACTCCCATACTGTCTGATAGAGTCGCTTGATATGATCAGGGATACCCTTAAACACTATCATATACTCAATCCTCCTTGCAAATCCTCGTCAAAATTAACTTACGGCTATTTTGGCTATCGATCCGCTGTTAGCAATCAGCTGATTTTTCATATCGTCATCCCAAAGACCCAGATCTACCAAGTCCTTCAGCAGATGTGGATTGACAATTTGGAAATCACCAGACAGCACCCTTCGACTGTAGATATTCGAAGTGTAAGGCTCAATCGACTCGTTGTTGCCAAGTATTTGAGCTGTTGACGCAGTTGGCATGGGGGCAATCAACAAACTGTTACGAACACCATGTCTGGAAAGTTTTCTTCTTTCACACTCGAACATATATCAGTTCTTGAAAACATACTTTTTTATCTTCTGTTTGAGAGTATCCCAGTCGCACTGGTCCGTTGGCTTAACGTTCCACATGTCGTACTGAAGAATTCCCTTGGATACAGGGCACCCTTCGTAGGTTTCATAAGGTCCTATAAATTGGTTGTAGAGATATACAGAACACCACGATGAACCATATAAGTTCCTTGGAAGAACACGACTAACCATATTTCTCCGCCAGCTCACAAGACGCTTCAAGGGCAGCGTGATAAATGACTTCGAAGATTCTACGGTTCAGATCACGGGCTTCGGGCGATGTGAATGGGTATCGCATCAACATGAAGGCGTCAGCAAGACCCTACAGGAACACAAGACATTTTCGAACGGAAAGAAAGTTTTACATCTTTTGATAAACGATTGAAAGTGAATAGAAGGTTCTACCTGTACTCCAAGACCAATAGGACGATGGCGGAAATTGGAGCGACGAGCTTCAGGAACGGGGTAATAGTTTACTTCGATGATTTTGTTCAGATTGCGTGTTAGTACCTAAACAAGTTCTTTAAAGTGATGAAAAACCAGTGGTGTACAGATAGTCCTGCTGGATATCGCCATACAGCACTCACCCTAGTAACTTCGTGGAGTTTATTGAAGTCAAACTTCTTGTCTTCTGTTACGAATCTGTTAAGAGCAATCGAACCGAGGTTGCACACAGCTATCTAAATGAAGAGATAGGCGATAAACAACCAAATAACTTAACGGTACAGTAAACCACTTACTTCATCTTTACTCGAGTACTCCACAATCTCGGTACAGAGGTTAGAACACTTTATTGTTCCCAAGTTTTGCTGGTTACTCTTTTTGTTGCAGGCGTCCTAAATTATGTTGCAGCATGTCCGAAACGAGTCAAACTTTTCAGCACAAATATCAAACCTCGCTCACCTTATACAGAATGTAAGGGGTTCCGGTTTCAATTTGACTGGACACGATATGTTCCCAAAGTTTACGGGCCTTAACCTGCTTACGATAGCGATGTTCAGCTTCATACCTGAACATAATGCGCTATGACACTACCAAATGAGAACTAACTCTGCGAGGCTCTGGCGCCAATGGAAGACGTGATTACGAAAAAGCCTCATGTATGCCTGCTGTCAAAAAATCCCGATTTATAAAGACAGTACATACCTGGTGTACAACTCCTCAAACGCTTCTCCCCAGCATTCATGAAGTCCAGGTGATTCATGAGGGCACATGAGAGACCATTCTTCATCACGTTCTACTCTCTTCATGAAAAGATCAGGTATCCATAGAGCGTAGAACAGATCACGTGCACGTTCCTCTTCCGGACCAGTGTTCTTCTTCAACGCAACGAACCTGAATAGAATTATTCATGGAGATAGAGAAAGTACAAACCCTAAAAACCCATACCGAGCAGAACTGTATTAGACTTACTCAAAAATGTCAGCATGCCATGGTTCCAAGTAGATCGCGAATGCTCCAGGACGTTTATTACCTCCTTGATCCACATATCGTGCTGTGTTGTTGTATACCCGAAGCATTGGGATCAAACCATTTGATGTGCCATTAGTTCCAGCGATCAAGGATCCGGTGGCTCTAATATTGTGCACGTTCAAGCCAATTCCTCCAGCACTTTTGGAGATCAGAGCGCATTGTTTAAGAGTGTCGTAAATACCCGAGATCGAATCCTCGCTCATTGTTAAAAGGAAGCACGATGACAATTGAGGCCTGAAAAGTTATCAGAATAATCAAAGAACTCACTCCACTTTAGTCTGCTAGACGGACTAGAAACGAACCACTTCGTTCCCGCATTGAACAATGTGGGAGAAGCATGTGTGAAATATCGTTCACTCATTAGGTTGTATGTTTCGATAGCTGCATCGATGTCTTCTCCGTGGATTCCAATGGCAACACGCATGAGCATGTGCTGGGGACGTTCTGCGACCTAAGAAACCAGCCCTTTGATGTATGACACACTATAAGTCATATAAGTCAGAAACTTCCTAAAAGTTGAAAAGCCAACTAACTAACCTCCTTGTTGATCTTCAAGAGGTAGGAGCGCTCAAGGGTTTTGAAGCCGAAGTATGTGTATGAGAAGTCACGATCATAAACTATCGCCGAGTTTAGTCGCTAAACTACAGTCTTCAGTAAAACTGTTCATAAGCTTTCAAAATAAATTTGAAAAATTTGCGAGGAAACCTACATCAGCATGCTTCATTATGATGTCATATGTTTCCTTACTAATCATAGGGGAATGTTCACCAGTCAAAGGATGGTGGAAGTTGTACAGCTTCTCCATTACCTCAGAAAATACCTGAACCAAATAACTGGAATTGAAAAGACAGTCCATCAATGAAAGGATAACTGTTGTTGTTTCCTTCGGCATTGTCTTACCTTGCCAGTTTTCTTATGCAAATTGGAGACGGCTATTCTAGCGGCAAGAATGGCATAGTCGGGATGCTGTGTGGTCATCGAAGCGGCAGTTTCAGCAGCCAAGTTGTCCAACTCCACTGTTGATACTCCTTTGTAGAGGCCACCAATGACTTTCATTGCCACCAACACCTAGAAGTACGCACCACCCTACTTTACACCAGCACGCATTCTTCAAAAAAAACGCATTTTTCAAAACAAAACGCTTACAGGGTCGACATAGTCCATATTCAGCCTGTAGGACAGCTTCTGGATACGCGCCGTAATTTTATCGAAGTGAACTGTCTCCTTCCTTCCATCTGCAACGTGAAGAATTACTTCGTGATAGGTCACCGTTCCCTAAGGTCAGGGCAGCCCTTTTCTAAGGTTAGAGTTAGGGTCAATGCAAGTAGGGGGACGCAAAAATTTCACCGTCGAAGCTCCCTTCTCCCTTGGCTTGAGCTAATGCACATGAGACAGACGCTTTGACGGATGTTTTTTCATGTAGGAGCAGGGGATATGAATTTTAGCCTGAGTCTAAGAGGGGAAGGTGCTCCGACATCGGTGAAAAGTTGCGTCCCAGACCCTCTCTCTCGCCCGCCCCGAAGTGCAGAAGTACAACACGACAAGCACAGCGGCTTTCAGACCTATTTCTACCACTCCAATTGTAAACTGACGATAGTCCACTCAATTGGCGCAGAATGTACAACATTAGGCTATGGATAATATTTCTTGCCACAATCAGTCTGAATGCGTCGCGCTCCTGCTGAGCTAGCCACTTCACACCGGATAGTAGGGTATTTCTAACAAATACAACAGCTCGTTCTAATTGCACTCCAAGCGAGTAATTAACACCTGACAGTAACCAGCACTACAGCCTCATTCGCCAATTCGGACCAGATAAAGTCGGGGAGGGGGGGAGAGACGCGAAGTTTTCGCCGGCTTCGAAGCTCCTTTCCCTCCCTCAGGCTCAGGCTAAAGCAGATGAGACAGATGCTTTGGTAGATGCTTTTCCATATAGGAGGGGGGATGTGAATGTTAGCCTATGCCTACGGAGGGAAAGAAGCTTCGACGTCGACGCAAGATTGCGTCTCCCCCACGACTTTATTTGACCCAGCAGTACTGGCTCGAAACCCATAACCCCTAAGCTGCCTTCAAGCTATGGTTTATTGCCATCGCTGTCAGAAACAATTGGAGGCAACACTTGTTTATGAAAAACACCTCGTACCTCGTTTCACGACATAGGTACTGCTGTGACGCTGCATTGTTAGTACTTGTCTTGTAAGGTAACTGGTTAGTACCTGAAAAGAAACGAGCTGATTACAACCTTATCGAAAAGTTCAAATACAACGAGAAGGACAATGAGCTGCCAAGATGCCTTGTAGTGGTTAGACCACAGAACAGCAGGGATACCTTAGCAAATTTTGCAGAAAACTACAAAAAAAGCATATCAACAGTGGAACTAATGAACAGCATCTCTGTGATTCACGAGCTTGAGGAATCCAACACAAAGAAGGAAACCAATCTCGGTCTGATAGCTCAATTGAGAAGAATACATGTATGAGATTGGGTAAACAACAAATCAAACGGGTAAACAAATTCAAAGTGCCAACAACAACACCCATCGCCCCGAAACTCGCATTACGTTCGTATAAACCGTTTGGCGCGTGTTCTGCGGTACCTCCCATTTGCGCGGGAACGGATCGCAAGGATAAATCCAGACATTCGCGCGGCGCGTATCGCGCGCGCACCTTCTTTGGCGCCCTAGCGCGCTGTATCTCCTTAGAGTTGAGAAACGCCAAAGTTTCGAGCGGTGTTATTTGACATTCATGTACGACAAACATTGGTGCTGATGTAGTTGGGGTGAAGGGGCGCTCGGCCGTTGGCGCTATTTTTGCCTAGGCTTTTGCCTAAGCCTTATCTGGAAGAGGAACCCTATCTTCATCAACTGTGGCTTAGATAAAGGGGTACATTAAAGTCTCGGGTTGAAGTTCACACCTTTACCCCTTTACGAAATATACAAGTTCTACTGTGGTTGGACGTGAGTTTCAACTTATGATAAGGGAGTAGAAAGGAGCTTCGAGATGGATGGAACACTTCCTATTTGCAAGAAGGCATTTGCGAAGTGGGGAACGATTCTTCCACTTCGCATATTCTTTCTCTTTCTTCACCCCAAACCAAATTCGTCACAATAATGAATGTAACAGCCAGTGAAAAGTGTCAATGGCAGCGGCTTGTCACATAGCAATTCAAGCAACGGCATTGGAAGCGCGCGCGCTGGACTACGGCCACTGGTGACAGTAAGCCAGAGAGGCTGCGCACGACACGCGTCGCGCGAATGTCTGGATTTATCAATAAGATCGCGGGAACGCAACGATAATGGAAGATATTCGAATATTCCTGGGCGCAATGGGTGGTTGTTAATGTCGGCAGTTCGAGCAAACGATCACATTCAAGCGCAATTATAACTATGGCAGTTTTAAGGAATTCTATTTGAAATACGACCGGTGTCTCCAGCTAACACAAGTGTTGAGATCAGCTGTTTTCGTGAAAAAGGAAATGAAATCTTCAGCGAGTTTCTAATCGGCTTCATATGAACACCATATCCAAAATCTTGTTTACCGCTCCGGGGCAGGAAAATTGATCGGAGCCGTCAAGTTGAAGCATGGTGTCTTCCACCACATCCACAACATGGAAGCTGACGTCATTGCTGGAAGCGAGCTTGTGCTCATATGCTTTCAGTCGTCTATGTGCTTTTCAAACCAGTTCTTGGTCTCGTTTAATACATTAAAGTTGGGGTGACAATGGAGTTGAGAGACGGCACCCACTGTCGCGCTGTCATACTTCACCCGAAACTGTTCTACGAGCACCAATTTGTACAATCGACTGTATATTTTTGACTAAGCCTTATTTGAGAGGGTAAGAGCTTTCCACTAAATTAAGTGTTTGGCAAAATCGGGTCAATTAAAGTGGAGAGGGGACGCAAATTTTTCGTCGTAGCTTCTTTCCCTCACTAGGCTTAGGCTAAAGCAGATGAGACAGATGCCGGGGCAGATGCTTTTTCATGTAGGAGGAAGGGATATGAATTTTAGACTTAGGCGTAGGGAGGGGAGAGGCTTCGTCGTCGGTGAAAAACTGCGACTTTCCCGCTTTTAATGACCCGCAAAATCTTAGCAAAGAGCGCTGGACGCCGAGCTTATCAATAATGCCCCCAACTATAATAGCATCTACATTAGTGCATCTTCCAAATTGGACCATCTCATTGTGATAATATGAGATGTATCTCACGGAGAACCTGACCTAACCCTATGAATGAAATGATATGGTTTTATGACGGGTTTTATAACCGAATGAAGACTTTCCTTGAAATGCCCATCGCGGAAGCAGTAGCAAACACGGTTAAACAAAGGAGGATGAAGGTTTTGGAGAGTTACGAAAAAGGTGTGTTGTCGATGTATCATGTCAGGATGATGAGGTCGTGAAGCTTTTTAGATGTTTAAATTAGAGGATAGGAACCGATGGATTGCCCAGCGATCATAACCATATCAAAGAGGGGACGTTGTGTAAAAGACAATGGAGTTCGACTTTTCAGTTCTGATTCCTGTGTCCCACTTGTACATAAGAAAACGAAACTTTACGCAGTCTATACCTTTCCGGTCTACAGTGCAGTGGTGGTAAGTCATACTTATAAATCGTGACCGAGCACTGAGTAAGAGGAATAGGTTCAAATGAATTGACCGTAGAAAAATGTACTTCATCACTTAGCCACTTTTATTATAGTCCATGTTAGTTGTTATTATAAATATTTTTGGGTCACGATTGCCTACGTGAACTTATTTTAGGTACGTTAATTGCGAGGTTCGAACGCTGGTTTTCGGGGCTAGGTTCTTGCGAAACACCATCTGGATCGGGTCAATGCTAAACAAGCACTTATGAGGTGGGTTGGGTTGTTGCGAAACACCAACTGGCCCAGCTATTTCAAAATTTCGTCGACCACGACCGTACTTCGACCTCTGAACAACAGCTGCTATAATCTGTTGTCGTACGGAACGCACATCGAAACGAATGGTCAGATATAGAGGGAGTAAACGCGCGTTGAGTGGTCGTCAGCGAGACAAGTGCTAGTTACTTCATAATTAAAAATGAACATCCAATTTATACGAGACAGAGAGTAACTTGAATGATGAGGAATGTTTATCCTCTATACGTCAATGCCCCTTTTGTTTAAAAGTAATGGCATAGTTGCAGTGACAGAAAATCGTATCTACAGCCAAACATCCTTAACTCTCACGATTATTTTTCTTCTTTTTCAATTTATGCTCCTCGGCAGTTGACTGTACAGCGCGCGGCAGTCGTTACATACTGTTTCGAGGAAGTAGTTCATAAGATACAGAAGGGATGGCGCTGTTGTATGCGAGGGAGTGGCAGGGTGGGGCAGAAGTGTAAGTCTTTTCTGAGATCTTCCCTTTCCAAGATTAGAAAAAAACGACGCCCTTGGCTCACAGTCATTCCCCTTTGTTTACTGGCTTGTTTTTATTATGCTACGCTTTGGATTTGAATGGCTTGAAATTCAACCAATCTTCCCCATGCCTCAGATGGACCTTGAGTTTGTCAAGGATCCGTTGTGGCAGTTCCAAGTGATTAAAATTCCCGTATTCTATGATGCATTGCCATTTTGACGATATTGGATAATTGCTCATTGTATAGGTGACAGTCCCTATCGCTATACACCATCAAGATCTGTCAATCGAACTGTGCTTAGTCGCTACAACAGTAATTTTTCGGGACAAGTAGACCTCGCAAGATCCTCAGATCACACGTTTGGTAATTACCACAGCAAATAGCGACCTGTTGTGTTCCAGGAGATTCTTCGCGTTCAACCATTGCCTAGTCTCTTATAGATACCTCCCACAAGTTCTGCTTTCTATTCTCTCATTTAGCATTCTTAGCAGTTAGCATTCCTCCTATTTCGCCATTTAAAACATATGCTGCCTATCGGATTCCTTCCTTCTTTCCTGCTTTTACTGTTTGTTTCTTCACAACAGATTTCCTTATTTTTCTGAACTATTCCTTCGCCATTTGCGCTGTGCATCTAGATCAATCAATGCTGTTTATTAGTCACATTTAAAACAAAGTAACAGTCTTCTTTCAATATAAGTGATCATGTTTCCGTTAAGTTTTTGTTAAAGATTTCTATCGTGTGATCGTGAAATGGTAGCAAATCATTAAAATCACAAGCCATTGGTTGCATCTGAAAGCAATTTATAAATCGTTTAGTCAACTTGTCAACTATTGAACTTTTCCTGCGAATGGTTCTGTTTTGAAGCTTTGCCAAACAAGTATTAAACAATATGGGATCAAAATCTACTTTGGGAAGTCGCAAGATTGGATGAAAGATCGCGAGAAAATTAGTCCACATAGACAAGCATTCGGTACCTTGTGCGTTTTTGCAGCGCAAATCAGTATAAGGGACCGTTGTTTGGAAGGTTTTCAGAACTTCCATCGAGGCGCAAGGGACTAATGGTTTTAGTTACCTGAGTAAAAGTGGGTGGGATAAAAGTGTCCTTAGTAATCGCTTTCTGGACTAGCTAGCGATTCGCTTTGTGATTGCTCCGTGCACTTGTTACTATGCAGTGTCCATTCTTCATTGCAGCGGTTTGCTCCCACCTCGTAATTCTCCTAGACTTTTGAAGCTTGTGCCAAATGAAATATTCCCGGAAAGGACTAGTCAATAGGGTCATCTCAGAAATAAAGACATTCGGATATCTGCTGCGTAAAATTTGAACATTGGCTATTTCGTGGTTTGGCAAATGTGGGAAAGAGATTGAAGAAAGCGGTAGGGGTAATAAGGACAATGAGGAAGTCGCGAATTGAATTATTCAGGTGAAAAGTGACGTCATAAGAGGGTGCATTTCCGGTGAAGGGGCGTTTCTGAGGATTTTTCAAACAGGCTCCGCCTTTTTCATCATGGTCCACCTCCAAGGATCGACTTTGCCGAACAATTATTAAAGAGTGGAGTGATGGGAGTGATACTGGAGAGACACTTATCGGTATTATCACTGCCGTATCGATCGGAATTACGTGTTGCTTGAAGTGTTGGCTTTCGTGGTGAAAAAGTTCACCGGTCTATATCAAAAATCGGGATGAATGATACAATCAAATTGCCCCTACCAGTCTCTTTGGGTAGGCATTGGTGTGCATATGCTCACATTCATTCAGATGAAGCGCAAAGAAATGGAAAAAGCGGCGACATCGAGAAATGCCCTTACTATCGGAATTCTTTTCACTCGGCTGTCAAGCTAGCAAAACACAGTGTCTTTGAATATAAACGCAAGTAACGGGTACATCAATTGAGGGGAGAATTATAACGTGGTTCCTTTTTAAGAGTATGGGTGATAGCCGTAAAGTTATGTCGGAGACTTCTACTGTTTCTCGCTTACATAAGCATCCCTTTAGAAAGATGTAGGTTCTAAAAACGTAATGTGTCAGGTTGTAGGGAAAGTTTTGGCCGGTTTTGGCGATTTCAACTTCCGGAGATCATAACTCGGCTCAGACTGTATCTTTTCCCACGGAATAACCATTCGATTCGCTATATTTTTGGCAACATTATGCATACTTGCGTATTTCATTCTAATCAAATGCTGATGATATATTGCGCGAAATCAGAAAAAGTCGACTCTAAATCATTCTTTCCGAACCCAGAACCCACTGTTATTGAATGAGCTGTCCAGATGCTTGGGATGTGCGATTATTCCGCTAGATCCGACTTATATGATGGACGAGTAAGGGCTTCAGCTTACAACTGCTCCAATTGCTGGAACACTATTTGTGGAGAATGCGCTCGCGCATAACTGCTTCGAGGAATAGCGCTTCACCCATTTTTTGGGTTTTTTTTTGGAATCATAGCTTTGAGGTGGTCAACCACATTCGTGTGGGGGAGGCCAATATTTTTAGATATTTCCTGCAAATATAGACGCTCATCGCTTACTGCCGTATCAATTAGAGCGACGTGATCAATTGAAAATTCGGGCAAATCGTCCTCATTCTGCACTTCTGAGGCCAGGGACAAAGTGTTCAGTCCGATGCACCCCCTCCCCATGCAGTACTCACATTTGTGGCTGCCTTTGCTGAGACTCGATTAAACAAGAGCTAATGAAGTGAAGTCAACCAAAAAGTGCCATTTTCGCAGTATTTTAAAATTTCGTTAATAATTTGAGAACCTTGTGGCATTCCACGGAAAGCATATATTCGGAAAGAGCAACTTTCAATTTTTTGAGGGGCTTAATACGTAAATAGATTCATGTTGACGCGCTTTCATATTTAGGCTTGTGAACGCACAAAACCGGCCAGAACTTTTCATACCACCTAATATGTACATAGGTCGTGGAATCCAACCCTGTTCTGTCAATGAACTGAACTCCTTGCTGACGGAGAACATCTTTCCTCTGTTTTTTTTTTTTCAAGCCGATTATATGGGGTTAGAATGGAAATGGAAGCTCACTAACCTTAATTCTTATTTCTCTTTTTGACTATTTTGGGTTTTTTCACTGTGCACCATATCTTCTCCTGCTTTTTTGATTAACTCATTTATATAAGTTTGTACACCCTTATTCCCTTGATTCTTCGGTTTCGGATCTCCTTGGCTTTTGAGCTGATCCATACTGCTTGCCGTGAAAGGATCTGCCCAACCCATTTTCAGTAGCTGGTCGCCTGGTAGCATATCGAGACTGCTTCGCGATGGCACGTCTATTTGGCCGTTCAGCTGATTATTCATATTTTCTTGTTTGTTTATCGGCGGAGCATCCTTAGCCTGAGAATCATATAATTAAGAATTACGTTGACAAAGAATTCCAATCAATTTAATACTCAATGTTTAAAATCTTTTCACTCCGATCTCTCGGAAATGTTGAAATGTCAGCATTTCAGTTTCTACTGATGACTTGTGATTTACGCTTGCACTCGAGTAGGTAACGGGCTGAGCACTGGTTTGCGTGTGTACAGGGAGAGGCTGAGAATGTGGCTGATGTGGTATAATTTCTCAAAAACGATGAAGGTATTAAAGGTATTGGTATTAAAGGCACGTTGAAGGTATTGAAAACCTGGAAAGAAATACACACCGTGTCAGGAGGCGGTTTGTTCTGAGTTTCTGCATGTGGTAACGTTTCCATTGCATTGAGAAGCCGATATTCTTGAATTTTTGCAACAAATATGAGCAGTGAAAGAAGTCCAATGAGAGCTGAATTGATATCTGTCTGTTCATTACATTATGAATAGTTTTATTATTCGCGCTATTTGTGCAGTTAAGGCTATTTTTGTGAGCCTGCGATTAAAAAAGTGAGGTACTTTTGGCTAAGTCTTCTGCATTTGTGACCATGTATCACAAACCTTATCACATGCAATCAGTCTGCACAGGATACATTATGGGTCGAACAACCCTCAGAGAGTGGTGTTTTTGAAAATTTCTCGGGGATTCTTCAACGACCACTATTTTGAGTGAGATTCGGACCCATGAGGTGATAGATGATCCTTCAAAAAAATGTCGTAACCACACCCTGTATCAGGTAGCAGTGCTACGATTGTCGATCTTATCGATCTTTTAGGGGGAGATAGATCGAGTATAGTAAACCAGTGGGCTGGCGCACACTTCTGTGCGCGAAACACCATGTGCATCAGTGGGTCGTTCGAATTGTTCTTTTTCTTGAGGACAGAGTATTTCACTGCACGCTCTGTCTACCGTGGTAGGAGATTAACTTGGTGCATGGGTGCTGCTTACTTCTTGTCTCATGCCCTACCCATCCCACACTTGTTCCCATCTCCACAGATCGTTTTTCAAAAAATGTCCAAGCTCCGCCCACTGTGCCCAGGATTCTTCTGTGACCTTCAGAAACTCATCGCTGACATAAATCCATCTTCTCCTCCCACGTTTGGGGCACACTGGAATCCAATTAACAATTTTCGGTCTGAAAGCGGAGCATTTCAGTGCACGGCCCGCCCAGTGTGGGCCGAGCTTGTCATCGACCATGTATGGTCTTCACTTCCTGTCCCGTGCCCTACCCATCCCACACCTGTCCCCATCTCCACAGGCCGTTTTTCATTCAATACCTAATTTCGTGACACACAGACGGACGGACACACACACACAGACGAACATACTAAGCGAATTACATAGAGTAGGATGGTAATGTAAACAGGGGGGGGGGGGTGGTATTTTCCCATAGATTTTCGTTGACGGTTGGCTTGATTCTGGTCTACACTATGACGTGGTTGGCTGCTAGCTGCCTACGGCGGATGTCACCCAGACTGATCCCAGGCGAGAATTGCTCTACCGCCGCTATCCTCTGTTATATCCTGTATGCAGCAGTACTATCCCATCCAATGCTGTCGCTCAGCGGCTCCGTGTTTACCTACTTTAGGCAGCATAGAGCGTAATTGGGAGGGTCTATTCACACCAACCGCCCTACTTTCTCCTTTAGTGCTGCAGAAGAACATATTCGAGTGACATCGCGGTCTGGTTAGAAACTTGTACAAGGGAGAAGTTTGACACACCGAATGTCGATATCACCGTTTTACGGTTCGTGATATCGACATGTTGTGTGTCAAACTTTGCCCTACTCAAAATAGGGTGGCTCACTAAGCCTAAACTTGTCCCTGGCCGTACGTATATCAAACTATTTTGGCCTGTAGCCTCAGGGCTTCTGTGTTACAAACATCTGCGCCGAAATAACCTTTCTTCGGACGTGTCGTTGAATATTACCTACTACCCACGCTTCATTGACGTTCTTGATCAAGGATTTCTAGGGTGAGATGATGTTATCGTGTAAATTCGTCTAATGTTCGTATTCGGAAGGTCGAACCTCCATAGGTGACAACTTTGGAGCGAGTGAAATATTATTTTATATGTGTCAAATTTCTCCTCGCCTACAAGTTTCTAGCCAGCTCGTGAGTCTAATCTGCATCCCAGTAAGTGGACCCGGTGTTGTTAGGTTCTTTCTTACCCACAATTCAGCGCTAGAGCATAAAGTGTAGGGATTTGTAATTGATCTCACCACAGATAAGCCATTGACCTTGAAGAGGAGCATTAATTTCTTGGTAAAGCATGTGCTGCCAGTTTGTCCAAATCATAGGTAAATCATCACATCTGTGTTCTTCGGTTCTCACCATGTCCTGTAGTCGATAATTCCAATTATTTTGGTAAGATCTATGTTCATTAATTATTTTTGATATCATGCTGGGCGTCGCTGATTATTTTATCGCCGGTTTGGTAACCGCCCTACATCGGGGTACACACGTTGCTAACAATAAGCCGACCTTACCCATCAGATAACCTGGGGTGGGGGAAATACGCCAAAAAATCGCGTCAGCGGCGTCGCACTCGCGGCGCCACCAGTACGACTTGCGAATCGATTTTGCTGTTGGGAGCCCGGCAGAGCGTGGCTGCGTCACTTCTGCACTTCACCCATGCCACACTGCCTCCTTCAGCCACGCCACCCTGCCTCCTCCACCTTTGCCACACTGTCTCGCTTGAAGGTAGCCAGCACTGCCACGGCACTCGCACCCGCCGCGCCGCTCGCCGCGGGCGGTCACGCGATTTTTGGCGTATTTCCCCCCACCCGATAACCTGAGATGGAATCACTGAACTGTGTCCTTGTTCCCGTATTTGGCCTTATTCCGCAGCCAAGGGTTTTGATTGAAAGAATTTCAGTCTAAGATGTGATATTCGCCCAGTGCTCGTCTCCCCCCCCCCCCCCCCTCCACACAAGAATTGGCAATATCGATCGCTATCGATGGCCTATGATTTTGGGAATTTCCACTTCTGCAACGGTGCTCATCCTTGGATGTGGTTTTACACGTTCGCGGCTTTTTTTTTTCGAGGTATTCTCCCTTGTGTCAGGACTTCGTACCACCACGAGCGGAGTGCGACGCGTTGTGCTCGAGCTATGCGTGGCGCCATAGTTGGGTGTTAGAGCGATTACACGGTATTGCTAGGGGCGCCATACACAGATGACGTGTAATCGATGTGGGAACTAACAACACGGCGCCTTTAGCTCGTCCGCATCGCTTCGTTTGCAACACGGTGCGGTGCGGAATTCTGACATTAAAGGGAGCACACCCTTTTATCTGTGGTTGATTTAGCTCTGCCCAATTTGCTGTTTCGCATGCGCATAAAATGGTTGCGAATACAACTGAATGGCGGCTCTGATTGTCGTCGTCGGCTTTATTTTTCAAGCTTATAGCATTTATGGTTGGAGTATGTTTCATTACTCTTTTGCGCTTTATCTATGCCAAAAACTGTTCGAACTACCCTGAAGTCTCATAGATAAGTCCGCCCGCACGCAGTGTCGCGCGCGGCAGCGACGAACGCAGGCGCAATCTCTAAACGACACAGGATCGCGATGCACCCTTCATTATTAAAAACGACAGAATTGTAGAAACTGTTTATCCAGCTTCATATCTAATATCTAAAAATACCACGTATCAAAACCTTCGTTTAAAGGCAGCATTAGGGGAAAGTCGGACGAAACGTAAAAGAAGTAGTGCATATGAAAGTCGAGATGCCTAGTAAGAGGACAGTGGAGAAAAAACGGATGGAAATGGCCAAAAACCCGAGAAATAAGACCCCCTTTCCACTGTTGATTCTCGACGCGGACGACCTGTCCGACAAGACGCAGGTAGTCTGATCTAGTTTTCCATTGGCATGTTGCCAAGTAAACACAAGGGAATGTTTGGAAATACGACAGCATCTACTTTTTGGAGTGAGCTTCAAGCTAAAACTGCGAAAGCGCGCCGCAAAACCTTCGATCCTGCCGCATCTCCTTGGCCGCTCCCACCCCAGTCAATCGGGAATTACGTCATCAGTAGGCGGGACCGCTGTGTCCAAGAGGCGGAACCGCTGCATGGTTGCGGCGTTTTGCAGAGTTTCTACAGCTTGGAGGGGCGCTTTTTCACCGAGATTTCGCCACAGATAGCCTTCTTGGGCCCAGGACTACCATGTAAGTGACTTCTTGTAGGGATTTCTCCATTACTGCATTACCCCTAATGCTGCCTTTAACCCGTGTAACAATGATCTTTCATTTTAAATTTTCTAGGCAATCTCCATTTCATCGTCACAAACACTCATAACAGTGAAATTCTCACTCATCTCTTTTAACTATCACTCTTGGTTGAAGGCCCTTAAGAAGCTGTTGACAATCGTCTCCTCAGAAATTGAATAGAAACTGTCGCAAACTAAAGCGGCCACCTCTCCGTTGCTCATCCTTTTTCCTGATGCCGCTTTTGGTATATCTGGCTTTTGTTGGGTCATAACACAGGAATAAGGAAAAGTTTTTATTCAACCGCTATTTCATCGCCAAAACCATCGTTGCATTGAAACTCCGTTAGACAACGATTCTCCTCTCATTCGTTCACTTTCCTCGGCCAATTGTGAAGTTCCTGTGTTCACCTTTCACATGACTCCAACTTCACTTTCTACTCGCTTTTATATTAACAAGTACAATATACAATGCAATACAAACTGGTTATTTATGCAACTCGAAATCATAGCTTCCTCAATTTCCTTCATCTCTGGCTGGTTCTCTGAAGACTGCTGTCGCCTGTGCCGCGCGCGACACCGCGTGCGGGCGGACTTATCTATCAGACTTTAGGGTAATTGTAAGCTGCTTGAACTTACGAAAGCTTGTTTGACAATAACTCGTAAGGTAATTGGCTTGATATTTCCTGCCAGCTTATCCGCTTCTTCCTTGTACTTCACCAACGTCTCTGTCATGTTTTCTGGTATCAGCTGAAAGCAGTGATACTGCAGCTATCTCTTCATGTTAATGATGTACATTTGTGTTCCACTTTGTTTAGCTTGCTTGAGAGTTTTCCACTAGTTTTATTGTCAAAAACTCGTTTCGTAACAGCCATAGACCCGTGCCTCACGGAAGTAGCAATTCTGAGCAAATGAATGGTTTCTTACTGAAGGTACGTTCCGCGCTGGTGGTAAGCAGTTTATCTGGACGCCGTTGGCAGTTTCGGGGCGTTTTGTCACGCCGCGATGCCTACAAAGGGGCGGAGGAGAAGTGCTGTCAACGTTGACAACCAATGGCGTTTGGATGAACTCCTACTTACGGCAAGCCTGGAATGTGTGTTCAGAGACACCGGGAGGGGGAATTTTGGCCCACGGTGGGGCTTACGGTGGCTTGCAGCTCATTACTTTGCGGCAGTTGAATTCACAATACTTTGTGGCAGTTGAACACAGAACACCTTGCCAAAATCCGAGTGGGAATTCACTGAGTTTTCCATTACAAACATCTTTTTTCTCATTCTTTCGCTTATTATCCCTTTCATTGTTTCACTTGTTTGTTGCTGTGTGCTGTTTCACTTGTTTAACATCATTAAAAACGAAATCAAATTCGCTCTACGCGACATCAAATGACAGTGGCGTCGCTCCGCCTGATGCGCGCTAGAATCGCCGCCTGAGAGGCGCGTTTTTCAACGCGATTTTCGCTAAACATTATTTTTTTTCTGAGATCGAATGTCCGTTCACAGAGGAAGTATTTTAAAATACGCTTTCCTTTGTTGCTCCTCTCCGGTACCTTTAAACAGCTTGGGAGAGGTACATAACACTCTTTAATGTGCACTTTTAAAATCCCACGAAGCAAATTGTATGATAACGGGTACCTTATTTGGTAATTCCTCGAGATCATAGAAGGCTTGCTCGTACATAGCTGCAAGTAAATGTGCAGTCTCAAACCGAAAAAGGACTTTGATATCAGTATCTTTAACAGCTTGGGACCAACGCACCGTTACTTTTCGTCATATTCATAAATGTTTCAATGGCATCCTGAAAAATGTGTGATACGTCTAAAATCTGGAGTAGTCCTTCCTAGAAAACGTTTAAGTTTGAATCTTCGAAGCTTATACTAGCGAACCTCACTTCCTCAAAATTATGCTCTGATCTCTGATAGGATCGAGTTCAGGCTGTGATAGAAGTTTCGCGAGCGTATGCGACATCCCACAAAATTTGAGCTATTTGTTTTTTGAGCTATTTCTTATAGCGCAAATGGCACTCATAGCACAATATAAATATTTTGAAAATCTTCTAGGTTTTTATTTGGTTTTGTTTATAGTCCACGAGATTCGCATTCACAGCAGAAGGTGATATGACCTTTCAGGCTAAATCTACAATGAGACACCAGATCCAAATCACTGCAAAATGGGCAGGCTCTGAAAAAGTCACTCGTTCACTGGCAAAACAGTATATTTTTTATGCCATCAGTGTTGCCGGGTTCATTGGCCTCATGCCCTCCACCATCATTACTTGTCTCTTCGCTTTTCCAACGAAGAAGCTTGGCATTTCCGTTCTTGCCGTTATCGCATTTAATGTTGCAGTGGAAACGTTTCAGGACAGCTTTGCGAGCTGTTCCTCGATTATCAGAAAAAGACCTATCAAAATCCTTTTTATTTGTTATAGCGCAGATTTCCTTACGTCTCAGCTGCTCCTCTGCGGTTTAAAGGCACCCGCGCGATAATCATATGAGTGGTTTTATTATCACGGGTCGACAGACCGGTGTTTAGCTATCCAGGTCACCCCTTTCGCAGCGCTGTACTCGATTGAATTCGAGCTGGCCACGCCCACCAGAGCTAAACACACCTGGAGTTGAACGTGGCTTTCACAGCGTGGTGTCTACATGGGAAAAGGGGTTTGCGAGCAATTGCGATAAAATAGGATCCCTACTATATATAAAACGCTTCGTCTGTCTGTCCCTCCGTCCCTTTGTCCGTCCCTCCGTCTGTCACGAAATTAGGTATTATATGAAAAACGACCTGTGGAGACGGGGACAAGTGTGGTATAGGTAGGACAGGAAGTAAAGGCCACACATGGACCAACTTAAGCTCCGCCCACGGTGGGCGGGGCGTGCACTGGAATGTTTGGTTTTCAGCCCGAAAATTGTTGATTGCGTTCGAACGTGCTCCAAACGTAGGGAGAAGATGGATTTAGGTCAACGATGAGTTTCTGAAGGTCAGGAGGGAATGCAGGGCACAGTGGGCGGAGCATTTAAAGTGGTGAGCGGAGCTTGGACGTTACATGAAAAACAACCTGTGGAGATGGGGACAAATGTGGTATGGGTAGGGCATGGGACACTAAGTAAAGACCACACATGGACCAAGTTAAGCTCCGCCCATAATAAGCGGGGCCGTCGTGAAAAGTTCAAAAATTGTTGAATGGGTTCGAATGTGCCCCAAACGTAGGGAGAAGATGGATCAAAGTCAGGGATGAGTTTTTGAAGGTCAGGAAGGAGTGCAGGGCACAGCGGGCGGAGCATTTAAACTGGTGGGCGGAGCTTGGACGTTACATGAAAAACGACCTGTGGAGATGGGGACAAGTTTGGATGGGTAGAGCATGGGACAAGAAGTGAAGACCACACATGGACCAATTTAAGTGGGCTGGGTGTGCACTGAAATACTCTGTCCTCTAGAAAAAGAGCAATACAGGCCGACCTACTGACGCAGATGGTGTTTCGCACACAGTAGTGTGCGCCAGCCAACTGGTAAGACATATATTGTGAAGGCGAAGGCAACATTAGAGGGGAGAAATAAGTAAATCGTTAGAGCTTGAATAATATTTTTTTAGCAAAGACTCGGCTTCAAAGGTACCGAAGGGGTAAGGAGAAACTGAAAACAAATCCACCTCAAAAGAGGTGTGGCAAAACTCGCATCGAAAAAGCGCGACTTGGAGTCTTATCAGTCTCGCAGCACAATGAGTCGTTCTGTCGGAGAAATGCCGGCGAAGGCGGGACATCGCTCGCGGCCGCTGATTTAGCCTATCGCCCGTCTGCAGTCTACTCCGGTTAGTGACCCAAAGGAATGCGAAAGAGAAAAGGTGTTTCTGGGTTCCCATTCCTCGGGTTTTCGCCGTTTCATCTCGTTCTTTCTCTACTGTTACACGCTGGCTCCCCTACTTTCATAATTTACAATCTCGAAATTTGCCTCTCCCTACCGTTACGGGGCGCTTGACACATGACGGAACTCTTTGCCAGTATTTCCAAGTTATTGGTGGTGTACGTACACCGAAAACCGCGTGGTGCCATGGTTACAATCGCCCGCGACGTCGTGTTGGCGCCTTCTGCCTAATATTCTACGCTCCGGTCTCGCCGTCCTGCTTCTGCTCGGCTGCAGTGGGAGGTGGTTTCCACTTATCATATTTTTCTTCTCTGATATTCATTTACCCCAATCCCGAGGAAATATGTAGACGGTAGATCTAACAGTGCTTTAAACATCATGTAAGTCCATCCATTTTGTCGTAGTCCGATGTTGTGTCGAAATGCTCGTTCAAAACCAGGAGGGGCCGGGAGCAAGAGGAAGATGGGAAAGAATGATTGCTTTGAAACGTACATTCAAGGTTACAAGCGATAATCAGCAGAGTCCCGGATTCGAAAGCGAGACATTGTGGTGTGTATTCGCATCTCCCGCGCATCTCTTCTCAACCGCAATACCACCTTTCCGAGTTGCCCGCTGTAGAAGACTCATCTGTTGTCTCGTAGGGTGTATTTCATTTATTCATGATAATGTGAATTAAGTAAAGAAACAAACAGCAGCAATCCAATGAAACAGTCAGTGGTAAAATAAGCGAAAATGTAACAAAAAAGGTGTTCGTAGTAAAAAAAAACATTGAATCCAGACTCGACGTCTTAGCAAGGTGTTGTGTGTAAATGTCTGAACTTGACGAACTGCAGGCGTTGCGGTAGGCCTGGGCTGTAGTCAATTTTGGCCTACGGTCTCACCGTAGGCCAAAATTGCCACCTCCCGGTGTCTTTGAGGCCATGGTTACAAACTTACACAAACGCAAATTGCCTTGGCTATGGGCCATTTCCAATATAAAGAGAGATTTGTGGTACTATTGGGTTGAGGAATAAGTCCCCGCGGTTTTCTTAAACCCCGTTTTTCACATTGTTACCCCCATCTTTCGACAGAGCTTATATATGTTTTCGATAGAGCTTTTTCTGCTCTACAAAATGCTCGTATCTGTTTTTTGATTCCTTCGACTACTTAAAATTTATGGAGTTTGGAAATGAAGTAAGCTGAAGGCAAAAAATTGGCACTTGCGCACCTTGAAGTAAGCTGAAGGCAAAAAATTGGCACTTGCGCACCTTATCTTTCTCGTCTGCCATCGAGTTAAAAAAATGGATGTGTATATGTTTCGATAGAGCCTTCTCAGCTCTACAAAATGATACTACTTATTATTCAAATCGCTCAAATTTTTGCTGTTTTTAAGACTCACAAATGCAGCACTCGCAAAAGAGTGCACTTTGGTTGTCTTCTCTTCCTCGCCTACCATCGAGATTGAAGAAGATGTGCATATATGCATTCGATAGAGCTTTCTTTGCTCTACAAGATGAAACCACTACTCCTTTGTATCCTCTCATATTTTAGTATGTAGGGATAAGCTTCCACCTGTTTTTCAACTCAAAATTGCATAATGAATATGAACTTTTTTGGCAGAGTGCTTTGTATCATTCGATAGAGCTCTATCCGCTCTACAAGATGGTGTTTACGATTTTTGTTCGAATAAATTTTCGACATTTTTTAGATCATTTAAAAGTCGACGAAATCGAGCATTTTCGTCACATGGTGTCAAAAATGCTCGATTTCGCCGACTTTTAAATGATATAAAAGATGGCAAAAATTAATTCGAACAAAAATCATGAACACTATCTTGTAGAGCGAAAGGAGCTCTATCGAATGACTCAAAACAATCTGCCAGAGAAATTCATATTCATTATGCAATTTCGAATTGAAAAGCAGGTGGAAAATTATCCCTACATGCTAAAATGTGAGAGGATACAAAAGAAGAGTGGTATCATCTCATAGAGCAAAGAAAGCTCTATTGAATGCATATATGCATACCTTTTCCAATCACGATGGTAGGCGAGGAAGAGAAGATAACCAAAGTGCACACTTTTGCGAGTACTGCATTTGTGAGTCCTAAAAACAGCAAAAAGTTGAGCGATTTGAACAAAAGGTAGTATCATTTTGTAGAGCTGAGAAAGCTCTTTCGAAACATATAACATCCATTTTTTGAACTCGATGGCAGACGGGAAAGATGAGGTGCGCAAGTGCCAGTTTTTTGCCTTCAGCTACTTTCACTTCCAAACCTTATAAATATTAGGTAATCGAAGGAATCGAAAAACAGATACGAGCATTTTGTAGAGCAGAAAAAGCTCTATCGAAAACATATAAAAGCTTCGTCGAAAGATGGGGGTGACAATGTGAAAAACGGGGTTTAAAAAACCGCGGGGACTTATTCCTCAACCCAATATAAATTTTATGCTCAGCCAGTTTAATACTCTAGTAGGAGTGCTGTTGAAAAGCAGGAGAAGTTACTTTGGATTTGAGCAGCACATGTTGCGAAAATAATCGATACTTCTTCTTTGTTTAGTGAGGGAAAGCGTTGGGCTCTTTGGAAACCGTATCAGTTTTTATATTTTTGACCGCATTTGTTTTTGGTACCAGTCTTACATGTCACGTGTGATGAAGTGTTATAAAAACATAATAAATAGAAATTGCTTGCACCATGATTGTCTTCTGTAGTTCATATGTGTTATTAACGAAGCGCTCCAAATTCGGTTGAAGGACTTCATAGGAGAACTCTGAGAGATCTGCTTCGTTTAAATTCTGAAAAGTTTCTAGTTAGCGAGGACCAGCGAGGCACTTGATGCTTGGTGTGCCGCAACTTCCGTGCCGCGGTAACCTAGCTGCATACTACTGACGCCCTCCCACCCTTTGTTTCCACACAAATCTATAACCTGATAGAGCTTTTAGTACTGGTGAAGTTAAGAAAGGGAGAGTCAGAAATGACAATTCAGTTAAGCTGTTCATAGGTTGGGCTTCGCACGCTTCATATTTCAATCGATTTCGGTTTTCTAGTGCAAATGAATCTTTGAACAGGAGCGCACTTGAGAGTTGTGAAGTTTTACCATCGACTCCTTCTATTAGGTTGTACCAAAACTCTTGTAGGTTTTTTTCGATCATCACTTTTTATTATTATTTCTTCCAACAAACGACAAATAGGCAACAACGTATTTGCCATTGTTATCCACAACACTCTGCCACTACATAGGTAGATCGTTGATTCCCTCCTCCTCTCAGAACTCTGGGTTCTGTGAGTCGAAGAAGTCAGCGATCGCCTTCGCAAACAAATCATAATCGAATTTTCTCTTGGCTAGGAAGGACTCAAGAGGATGGGCAAGGTGATAGTCAGAAGGGACAATGTCTAGAGCATATGGCGGGTAGGGCAGGACATCCCAGCCGAGCTCTTGTAGCTTGACCTGGGTACTCTTCTCGATGTGGAAGCTGGCGTTGTCTTGAAGGAGGGGACCGCGAACCTTCTCCGACGCTTTTCTCGAACAGCAATGGTGCTGCTGAAGCTGGCTGGTGTATACGACAGCGGTGACTGCCTTGCCTCGTACCAGCATCTCGTGTCAAAGCATTCCTTCCGCGTCCCAGGAGTAGCACGGTCCTGAGAGTAATTTGTCTTTCATGTCGATCTCGCGTTCCTGAAGCTGATGGACCAGCGACGCACGGTCTCGGAGCTCACACATCCCTTGCCTAATGCAGCGTTGATGGAGTCGAAAGCTCCCGCCGCTTTGGTGCCGCAAGACCACTCATTGTATTGGGTTGGGGAATAAGTCCCCGCCTTTTTTTTCAACCCCGTTTTTCACATTGTTTCCTTCATCTTTCCACAAAGCTTATAGATGTTTTCGATAGAGCTTTTTCTGCTCTACAAAGTGCTGTGATCTGTTTTTTGATTCCTTCGACTACCTAATATTTATGAGGTTTGGAAATGAAGTTTGCTGATGGCAAAAACTTGCCACTTGCGCACCTCATCTTTCTCGTTTGCCATCGAGATCAAAAAATGTATGTATATATGTTTCGATAGAGCTTTTTCAGCTCTACAGAATGGTACTACTTTTTACTCAAATCGCTCAACTTTTTGCTGTTTTTGAGACTCAGAAATGCAGCACTCGCAAAAGTGTGCACTTTCGTTAACTCCTCTTCCTCGCCTACCATTGAGATTGGAGAGGATGTGCATATATGCATTCGATAGGGCTTTTTTTGCTCTACAAGATGATACCACTCTTCTTTTGTATCCTCTCACATTTTAGCATGTAGGAATAGGTCGGCACCTGTTTTTCCATTCAAAATTGCGTAATGAAAAAGAATTTTTTCGGCAGAGTGCTTCCTATCATTCGATAGAGCTCTTTTCGCTCTACAAAATAGTGTTTATGGTTTTTGTTAGAATTAATTTTAGCAATTTTTTAGATCATTTGAAAGTCGACGAAATCGAGCTTTTTTGACAGATGTGGTCGAAAATGCTCGATTTCGTCGACTTTTAAATGTTCTAAAAAATCGAAGAAATTAATTCTAACAAAAACCATAAACACTATTTTGTAGAGCGAAAAGAGCTCTATCGAATGATAGGAAGCACTCTGCCGAAAAAATTCATTTTTATGACGCAATTTTGAATGGAAAAACAGGTGCCGACCTATTCCTACATGCTAAAATGTGAGAGGATACAAAAGAAGAGTGGTATCATCTTGTAGAGCAAAAAAAGCCCTATCGAATGCATATATGCACATCCTCTCCAATCTCAATGGTAGGCGAAGAAGAGGAGTTAACGAAAGTGCACACTTTTGCGAGTGCTGCATTTCTGAGTCTCAAAAACAGCAAAAAGTTGAGCGATTTGAGTAAAAAGTAGTACCATTCTGTAGAGCTGAAAAAGCTCTATCGAAACATATATACATACATTTTTTGATCTCGATGGCAAACGAGAAAGATGAGGTGCGCAAGTGGCAAGTTTTTGCCATCAGCTACTTTCACTTCCAAACCTTATAAATATTAGGTAATCGAAGGAATCGAAAAACAGATACGAGCATTTTGTAGAGCAGAAAAAGCTCTATCGAAAACATATAAAAGCTTCGTCGAAAGATGGGGGTGACAATGTGAAAAACGGGGTTTAAAAAACCGCGGGGACTTATTCCTCAACCCAATAGATGACACCGCGTTTTGGGTGGGTATCGACGACGGGCATTGTAGCTCTCTCCACGGAATCTGGCGGATCAATTATATACTTTTCTCGAAAGTTCAGAGAACGTTCTACCATATTCCTGAACCGCCTAGATCTGTCTCGAAGTAAACAAGGGTTATTGATGTTCTTGGAAAATTCTTACAAGACTTTCGGTATAACC
This sequence comes from Trichostrongylus colubriformis, assembly GCA_963978905.1. Classification (NCBI taxonomy): domain Eukaryota; kingdom Metazoa; phylum Nematoda; class Chromadorea; order Rhabditida; family Trichostrongylidae; genus Trichostrongylus; species Trichostrongylus colubriformis. The sequence continues at coordinate 48,143,914 of OZ022259.1, forward strand.
TAATATTTATATATAAAAACAAGTCTGCTTGGGTGTCTTGTCTGTCCGTCGTGAAAAAGTGACGAAAGCAGATTTCGAAGCAGTCCTCCATGAAGGTCTGGAAATGAATGAAAGCGGCAAGCATGGCCAGCCAAACTGAAAGGATCGGTGGAGGTCAGTCGACCGATCCGAGTGGTGGCTTCAAAAGAGCAGGAAAAGCAGCAGTCCTCAGTACAAAATAAGCAGTCGTTATAGTTTAAGCAACTCTACTCAAGAGAATGATGTAAATGAAATCGAAATGGTGAGGATATGGCAGGTGGCGAAGCATGTGGTGCATCTTGAGAAAAAGGCGAGCGGTCGCTATCCCAATACTGCGACTTCCCATGTGTATTTAATCGAGCCATTCCTTCTTTGGTAACCACTGCCTATTTGAAGTGCGATTTTCCCATTGTGAACGTATCTTCTGCATCTTTTAAAGAATTCATTGTTCCTCTTTTCCCGACGATTAAGCTACTCTGGAATTGAATGACACATTTTCACCTAAGCTTTGAGCATTTCAGCTCGACCTTGCTCACCCAAGCTTGAACCGACTTGAAGGAGATTTTCACTTAAGCCGAGTGTCGTAAAAACACCCAGTCAAAGTTTTTGGATAGTGTATGAATAGAATCAGTATTAGGTGGAATATTAGCGATTGAACGATGAGCGTTTTTTGAAGAAGTATTAGTTAGAAATATAGAGCACTCACGATATCGCCAAATTGTTGCATAAAATAAGGGTTCAGGAACAACCTTGTTCCGAAAGCATCAATGAAAGCATATCTTCTTTTGCAATCAAAAAGAAATTTGCTGAAATGTGTTGTTTGGAATATCATTTTGCACATCAGCTTCCTATTCTTAATATTAAGTTGTACCAAAAGTCTTGTAGGATTTTTCCAAAAACATCAATAACTTTTGCCTACTTCGAGACAGATCTGGGCGGTTTAGAAATGTGGTAGAACGATCCCTAAAGTTTTCTAACAAAGTATATATTGAACCGTCAGATTCCGTGGAGAAAGCTACAGTGCCCGTTATCGACACCCACCAAACCGGCGGTGTCATCTACTGTGGGTACTCATGCTGCCCTAATGCGACGGAAGCTTGCGACTCCATCAGCGTTGCATTGGGCGATGTCAGCTACGAGACCGTGTGCCGCTGCTTCATCAGCTCCAGCAACGGTGAGATTGACATGGAAGATAAACCACGCTCAGCACTGTGCTTCCTCTCGGACGCGGGGGGAATGCTTTTCCACGAGTGCTGGTACAAGGTGAGACAGTCACCGCTACCATCACCCGCCAGCTCCAGCAGCTCGCCGTCGCTGTTCGAGAAAAGCTCCGAAGAAAGTCCGCGGTCACCCTCCTTCATGACGACGCCCGCTCCCACGTCGCGAAGAGTACCCAGGCCAAGCTACAGGAGTTCGGCTGGGGTGTCCTACCCCAGCCATAGTCTCCAGCATTGCCCTTTCTGACTATCACCTTTCTGACCATCTTTTGAAATCCTTCCTAGTCAAGAGAAAATTCGTTGATTATGACATGCTTGCAAAGGCGATCGCTGACTTCTCCGACTCTCAAAACCCAGAGTTCTGGAAGGAGGGAATCAACGATTTACCTATGTGGTGGCAGAGTGTTGCCGGTAACAGTGGTGGATACGTTGTTGCATATTTGTCGTTTATTGGAAAGATAATAGATGATCGAAAGAAATCCTACAAGACTTTGGTACAAACTGATAACTATGTACCTTGCCTCCAGCTATCCCCTGTTCCCTTAGAAGCTTTCATTGCGCGTACGTCGAGGAAGGAAAGGAAACGCTACACCGAAAGACGTTATGACTGTTCCCGATCCTATCCCAGTCATTCAATGGCAAATATTAGGTTGGACGGGAAGTTCTGGGACACTTTTTGTTTTTTCCTGTAGAAACCTGTAAAGCTTCGGGAGCATTTGGTAGTGGGGGGTATATGAAGCGTCTGAAAAGGGCTTCTGAATAGCACATTCATATTCTCTACGGCTTCAACTAGCAGTGAATTTACGGCAATTTCGCGAAAGGTGCGAAATTCACGAACACCGCCTCGGTTCCTCAGCATGCGAGGCCACTAACAAAATTAACCAGTCGATGGACCCAGGTACTGTCTCTCATATGGCGGCAGCCCGATGGCTCGATCGGCTCAAATTGGAACAGGAAAATATTCAAAAAATTGCATTGAGAAAAAAACTTTTTTTTTTTGAAAATTTTCAAAAAAATAGGAAACTGTTACCATCCAACACGACAGCCACTGCCGATCTCTACTGCAGGCAATTGGACACCGGAGCGCCAAAACTTACCGGAAAAATGGACCAAGACCTCTTCCTCCACGATAACGCTCACCCACATGTGGCAAAGTTGGCGTGTCAAAGGATCCAGGACCTCGGCTGGACGACGCTTCCCCACCCACCATATTCCCCGGACATGTCCCCAACTGACTACCACCTATTCCGGTCGTTGAGCCACTTCCTTGACGGGCGACAGTTCAAAGATGACGACGATCTCAAGAGCGGGCTCCAGAACTTCTTTGACCAGAAGTCTCCCGAATTCTACCGGAAGGGTATCTACGATCTTCCTGAGCGTTGGCAGTACATTGTAGATCACGATGGTGCATACTTTGGTGACTGAAGTTACATGTGAGTAAAATTAAAATAAATTGAATTTTTCTCACAAGGTGTCCCAGAACTTCCCGTCCAACCTAATATCTTACTTTGAAGAGAGATTTCGGTTTTCCCAAGGAATATTTTCTGGTCGATGCATAATCATTACTGTAACATCCTCACTTGTAGTTGCTAGCTCGTTTTAATTGAAGGTCGGCTTTCATTCAGAAGTATCCCATTCTTCGCTGTAACTCGTTTGGCTCTTTCAAAGCTTGTTTTATTTCTCCTCTATGTTTCGTTGATCATTCGGATACAAACTGATTTGTTGGACTTGTAATCGGTAAAAGCTCTTACATTAGTGATTGAAGGAAGCTCTTGTATCAGTGGCCATCTTTTTTCTTGCATTGCTCTATTTTTGTTTGTTTTTTTTTGTCTGTTGTAACTGTCTTCACAGGTATAATTGATTCGGGCCAATAACCTTATCATCGGACACAGTAAACTTACTTGACATTGATGCTATAGCCAGGGGTTTCGATGAACTTCAGATAAGGTTTAGGCAGCGGTTGCATAGGTACCACTCTTTCATAGTACGTAATTACATATCCATTATAAATTCCCCATCTGAATACCATCGGTTTAGGTAATGCAGATTTTCATGCTTTCGCGGAGTCCATGCATGATTCGATATTGATGAAACTGTCTTGTATGATGTTTGCCATCATTTAGCAACGTTGAAACTTACGTGTACAGTAAGGCCATCAGTGCTCCCAGTAAAGCCACAAGAAGCACCAGCAAAAGAGGCACACGAGTTAAAACAGTGTTCTGTAGAGATTCGTGCGAAGTATTCGAGCCAGTAGTAACAGTGGGAGTGTTTCTAGCACTTTTCGGTGAGTCACGGAAAATGCACATTCTGAAAACATTTGAGGCCCTACACCTTATAATCTAGGTGTGAACGTACAGGGATCCTATATCTTTTTAGACCAACCTGGCGGCAAGTATAACAGTGATAAAGAAGTAAAGAAACAGTATCATGGTAGCGGTTACGACAGCCAATGACGAGAATGTTTGAGGCATGACCGCGCTCTGAATTATTGATTGGTTATTTTTATTTGGAACGCTGCACGAATTTGCGTGTCATCCGACGCCGTTCCCCCTCGGAGCCCGGCTCTGGAGCCTCATCACGGCGAGGGGTGGAACGGCGGATCACGCCGGTCAGAGGGGGGGGGATCCAGAGAGGCCCGACTTCCCAGGGCTGGCAACCCGGAATCTCGGCAATCATATGCCCCTACACGTCCATTAAAGAGGTTCCCACACGGCAGACGGAAGTCCCCACTGTAAGTGCACCGGGGAAAGGACGACCCAAAGGGACACCACTGCTTGCGAATTTGCACATTCAACGCCAGGACGGTCAACTCGGAAGCTAGTCTTGAGCTTCTCACACACGCGTTACGGAACGTCCGTTTCGACATCATTGCGCTCTGAGAGACCGAATCCCCTTCCACGACCACCAGACGATCTGCAGAGGGAGACCTCATAGTGATGGGTGCGAAATACATTGGAGGAATGGGATTCATAGTGCACAGGAGCATCGAACACCTTGTCGATTCTCACAACATCATCTCCCCCCGACTTGCCGTCCTCAGAATCAGAATCGATTCAACCACCAAGATATCCGTCATGAACGTCTACGCCCCGACATCGGCCTAGGAAGAGGAAGAGAAGGAAATTCTCTACAGAGATCTGGAAAAGACGATAAAGGGCGAGAAGTCGTACTACATGTACATTTGCGGAGACTTCAACGCGATTCTCGGCAAGGACGCTCTCGCTTCTGCTCGCACCGGCCACCACGGACTCGCTGTCTCGAGTAACGACAATGGAGAACGCATGTTAGACCTGCTGAAGTGCTGTAACCTTCAGCACGGCAACAGCCTGTTCCCGAAGAAGCCCGCGAGGAGATGGACAAGAGGAAGCCCCAACAGATTCATGCACCGAGATTGACCACTTCATCACGAATCAAGCATCCTGAATGTGTCATTTGTCTCAAGCTTCTGCACGGGATCGGACCACCGTCTTCTACGAGCAAAGATTCAGCTCAGACCCTAGATCAAGAAGCGGGACAATCATCGACCGGTTGCACCGCGATTCCCCACATACAACATCGGGATCATGGAAGCGACCGCCCCTTAATTGAACTGGAACATTGCCCCGGACATCAATGAAGATCACAGCGAGATGTGCTATAACAACCTCCAATGTGCATCGACAGCTGCTGAAAGATCTCCTACGTCAAAAGACCGTATTGATGCCACGGCCCGAGGATTGCTGAAAATAAGGGTCGAGATCATCACAAACCCGACGGCAGCTCTGGAGAAGCTGACGATAAACAAGGCATGCCGCGTCGCAGTTCGGGAATCCATACGAAGATTCAGAAACGCCAAGCTAAAGGAGAGCGCCGAGAAGAAAGGAAGCCTCAAGAGATGCAAGCAGAACCTGACGACGACACGCACGGTTATTACAGCAATACGAGACCAGAACGGGCACCTTCAGACCAGCCGATCGAAAATTTAAGATGCCGTTCAAAAGTTCTACATCGACCTCTTCAGCTCCACAACCGTCATTAGCTGGCCGCCCAGCCCGACAATGGAGGACGTCGCCAACATCCTGCCATCAGAAATCCGCTACGCTATAAGACAGTTGAAACCGAAGACGGCCCCTGGACCTGACAACATAAGCGGAGACACTTTAAGCGTGCGGCGACACCATCATCCACGAGTTCGCAATGAGATTCAATCGGTATCTCAAAAAAGGCACAAATCCGGCGCTATGGAAGACGTCGAAGACTGTACTCATTTTCAATAAAGGAGGCAGAGACGACATCAAGAACTACAGGCCAATCGCCCTTCTGTCACAGCTTTGCAAGCTATTCTCCAAAGTACCGCTAAACTGGTTCGAACGAACGCTAGACGAATTCCAACCAGTGGAGCAAGCCGGATTCCGCAAAGGATATGCATGCGCCGACCATATTCACGCCCTCACCCAACTCATCGAGAAGCACAAAGAGTACAATATCCAGCTGCTATTCTGCTTCGTCGATTACGTTAAAGCATTCGACAGCGTCGAAACGAATGCAGTGTGGAATGCCCTCGTAGCAGCTGGCGTCGAGCAAAAGTACATCGACATTCTCGAGGAATCCAATCGCGGGATGACGACGAGCATCACCATGTTCCACAAGGAACTGGTAATCCCGATCGGCAAAGGAGTGGGGCAGGGAGACATCATTTCTTCCAAGTTGTTCACCGCTGCCCTCCAACATGCCATGACGAATCTCGACTGGTCCAACAAAGGCGTCCGTATTGACGGCAGGAAGCTCTCTAACCCAGCAATAGCCTCCGAGTTCCAGCAGATGCTCGACGAACTGAACGAGGCCGGCAAAGTCATAGGACTCGAAATGAATCGCAGCAAGACCGAAGTGATGCGAAACCAATGGGCTGACATGACGCCAACCCTCCTCGATGACGCAGAACTACCAGACGTGGATCACTACGTCTACCTGGGTCGAGACGTCACAATGGCGAACGAGCTAACCGTCGAGATAGTAAAAAGAAGAAAAACCGCGTGGGCAGCATGGAAACATTAAAGAAGCACCCCATTTGATCAGCGATCCCAAAATCCGAGCCCATCTATTCGACTCCACGGTGCTACCAGCTCTATGCTATGGCGTGAGACATGGAGCAACACGAAAACCACGGCAACGATGATCATGAGATGCCAGCGCGCCCTGGAAAGGTGCCTCCTCAAAACGAATAGAAGAGAACAGTAACAGAAGAAACTACGCAGCGCGGATCTACGACAACAATCCAGCATCAGAGACGCAATCAATACATTGACACCGCGAAACTGCGTTGGGCCGGGTACATCTTCAGGCTCACCGATGACCGATGGACAAGCCGAACGACCTTCTGGTACCGTCAAGAGGACGCTCGGTCGTCCCGCAACGTCCCACTATTCGTAAAATTGATGTTCTACGACGCTACTTCCTTGATGGTGTAATTCATTACCCGTTTCTGGCCCTCCGCAATCTGATGAACATGAATCTCTGGATCTCTTGCATCGATTTCATGAGCCTGATTTTCTTTAGCTGACCTAGTCCAAACGGTACTGTTCTTATAGCAGCTCTCACTCTACGCACCTTTTTTCTGTGCTGACACCAAGTGCGGCGTCAGCACACGGCAGAATGACTGTGAGTGTGCTACTGTAAGTAGACGTTTTTATAAGAAAGAGGTGTTATTGCAACCAAAAATTGATTCTGCGATACCATTCAGCTGCTCATCTACTTGAGTGGTTGATTTTCTCTAATGACTCCTATATTGTAATCACTCATTTGCAGACACATAAAGTTACTTGTATATATAGTAGATAGTGGAAGAATTATTGTCCAGACCTACCCTTGTTGAAACCTCGGCAGCATTGTCCTGTTGATTCCCCAGGCGAATGGCTAGCTCACGAATCATCTATAATTTTCCTAGTTGTTCACCAAAGGACCATGTATGTTGTGGTAATCACCTGCGATATCACATATCTATACTTCTCAACAGCATCCTTGCGCCATCTTGTGCTCTTAATGTTTTTGATTAGTCCGTAGATACGTGAAATGCTGCATCGATTTATCCTAATTTTTTGGTTGTACATGTAAATTCACTAGTTTTTTTCAGCAAAAACTGTAAACATTGAGCGATGTCTCCCATAAAAAGTCATTCTGAGGGCATCGCACTTCCCGTTCAGCTCTCCATTGGCTGACATTTATAAATACCAGTTTTAGCTACGCGATGTATCAGGTTGTCCGCAAAGTTTGCATTATTTTGAGGGTTTCACTTCAATCATAACTTTCTTAGTACTCATCGGATTCAATCGAAATAAGCACGTTCGACAGCACACTTTTGACAAAATGTGACACCAGTCGATAAATATTATCAAAGAAAAATTTGGGTGGTCGAGAATACACGAAATCCACGAAGGCTTTTCTGCCTGGTCCTGTTTGATGAATTACAATACCGCTCACAATTGTTGAAAAATCGACACCCGGCGACGGATTGATCCGCGCAAAACGTCGCACCGTCATAACTTCGTTTGTAATGCATATAATGGAAAAAATTGGGAGCGTTGAATTCGTCGTATTTTGATAAGTAGGTCATCAGCCTTTCGGTGAAAGCTGCAAATATTTTTTTCACCCTCAGGAAAGACTCCTACTTTTGTGGTCCTACGTTCACATGTTCAATTGGTGCTTGCCCATGTTCCGCAGAAACATCGTTCAGGACACTTTCCGGCATGAACTTTTCCCGACATTTTTGAAAGTTTCTAAGCTTATTCGTCAGGATCAATCGAGTAATTGGAATAATCACTTTTCATAGACTACTAGCTACGTACTGCAGAAATCACCTTGTCTTCCGAATTACAGGAAAGCGCTCCCTCCTTCAAACAATAGTGTACGACGTATTTTGTATGCAGACTGATTTCTTCTCTCAATCCCTAAAACATTTTGATCAATGGAAATCGCATGGAGTCCTCACATATAATATTCTACACAACCACAAAATGAAAGCGGCAAGGGTGTTAATTGCACATGACGGTATGAATATGGACGGACGCTAAATAATTTTAAACGTGCAATTTTTGGAAAATTCGTATGCAGCAGGGGATTCAAACCCTACGAATCATCACTTCGCGAGTGCGCACGAACTGCGATCACTTGGCCTGCGCCATCCAACCGATTGATAAGTCAGCTCTGATTCCTGACTTAGTGATAACAGACTGCATGTTCGTAATTAGTCGTGTGCTCCCGCCATTTCGACCGCCCCGGTTCCCTAGAAAGGAGGGGACTGGGGAGATCACTGAATAAGAATAGTGAGAGGTTTCAAGATTAATGGTGTGCATTGATGTGATGTGATAACACCGCGAGACACTGACCTAATCCATGTAGGGCGCCGCAAAGCAATAAGAGGTCAACAAGCGGCGTTGGAGCCTACAACGCTTGAAAAGAAAAGTGGTAAAAATTCAGAATTATCGCAGTGAGAAGATCTTTACATCACAGCATTCTTGACACTGAATAGAACAATATAAAAATCGTCCAAAATCAAAGTGTCCGTCCATATTCTCACTTTCATGTGCAATTAACACCCTTTTTGAATCCATGATTCTGGGCATTGTTTAAATGCCGCTTTCATTTTCTGGTTGTGTAGAATATTATATTTGAGGACTCCATGCGATTTTCATTGATGAAAATGTTATTTTGGGGAATGAGAGAGGAAATTAGTGTGCATTCAAAGTGCACCATGCTTTATTGTTTGAGGCTTTATCATTGAAGAGGCGCTTTCCTATAATTCGGAAGTTGAGGTGATTCCTGCAGTACGCAGCTAGTAATTTAGGAAGGGTGAGTGATTTCTCGAATTGCTCGATCGATCCTGACGAAATGAGCTTAAAATCTTTCAAATATGTCGTGAAAAGCTCATGCCGGAAAGTGTCCTGAAATTTAAAGATAACTAACTAAAAATATGTTTGTGTGGAACATAGGCGAGCACCATTATGTGAACGTAGGCCCAAAAAAGTCGGAGTCTTTCCGAGGGTGAAAAAAGGAATTTTTGCAGCTTTCATCGAGGTGTGACAAATTTGACATTTTTTAGGTCGTGGAGCTCGTCGCATGTGAACGAATCCAACGCTCCCAATTCTTTTCCATTACATTCACTCCAAACGAAGATATGACGGTACAGTTTGCGCGCACTAATACGCCGCCAGGTGTCGATTTTTCAAAAAATGTGAGCGGTATTGTATTTTCCAGCGAGGAATTTCTGGAAATGTTTGAAAAGGTGATAGTCGGTTGGTGAAAGATTTGGGGAATATGGCGGGTGAGGTGAAACGCAACGCCCAATTCGTTCAATTTGTGGATATTGATTGTAAAACGTGTGGGCGGCTGTTGTCATGTTAAAGAATCGAACCCTTTCTGTTGAGAGGTGCTGGCTGCAGCTGACGCAATTTTCGATTTATTTCGTCGTTTTCTTCATTGTAGGACTCTGCTGTGATGGTTTGGCTGGTGACAAAAAGTTATAGTGGATCACACCAGCCAGTAACCACCACACTGTGACTGTAATCTTTTTTTTCGTGTTGATTCGGCTTTGGAAATTGCCTCGGTGGTTCAACGGCATCCAATTACTGTTCGGAACGTCTCCTGTTATCATACATGATCCTTTTTTCATCACAGGTGACAATTCAGTCCAAAAACGGGGTTTCCGTTGCGCAAAAGCAGTGAAGAAGAAACCTTGAGACGTGCTGATTTCTGCCGGTCACTCAAATTGTGTGGCACGTACTTGTCGAGTTTTCCACCTTCCCAGTGCGTTTCAAACCGCCCAACAGCGGATGTGCCGACGCCTAGTTTTTCCGCAATCTCTCGAACTGTTTGGGATGGGTCAGCCTCCAACGCCTTCAGATCCTCGTCAGGTATTGCTTTAGGTCGACCGCTACGAGGTGTCTTTAAGGCTGAAATCTTCGGAACGGAATTTTTTGAACCATCGTCGCACGGTGCTTTCTCCAACACTATTGGGCCCCCACACTTGGTTAATTTGTCGAGCTCTTTCGACTGCGGATTGACGCAGTATGTAGTTGAAGGAAAATATCGTCTGAAATTGTTCTCTTGAAATTCAAGGGGGTTTTTCAAGCAATGGTTAACGGCAATTGTACCGTTAGATAGTGCAAAAATTCTCTTCAGGATGTACTGCTGAGACGCAAGGGACAATGAGTTTCCAGTTAGCAGTGACTACAAAAATCATAACACAAAACGCTGAAAATTTCCGGACAACTCAATACATTGTGCGTCACAAGGCATCGGCAACTTTATCGGATCCGTACCCATGTACACGTCCATTGGTGCCACCCATTAGTCACGGAATTCAGAGTGTACTCTGTAATGGTAAGGTCCACAATCCGCTTCCGGCCCTCTATGCACTCCATGATAGCTGTGTGAACCGGCCATGACTTGTGAAAAGATTGCAGTCGTTCTGTTCACACAATTATCCACTACGTGATCGGTTTAGTTCGAACGGCACTGCTCGTCCGATAGCCCAACATGCCTGCACACCATCACAGTATGCCGACACCTGATGCGACGTCAGCTTACCGCAGAATGACGGCGAGAGTACACAATAGGTGTTTTTATAAGCAGGAGGTACTATCACCACGATTACATGACCTTACAGTGACACACTAACATCCGTCAGTTTCTCCCTACCTAGAGCGATTTTACTCTATCATTCCCTAATCACGATCAATCGCTTGCGGACGGTCTGAAAGAAACCGGTCTAACGGCAAAACCACCTGCAAACCTACAGACAAACCGGCGCACAAAAATTGTGGTATATATGATGGATGCAACAGAGGATGCCATGAATTTTGGTCAGTCAAGGTTCAAGGTAAAATGTGAAGTGCAGAGAAATTTTTAGACATTTCATTTGAGTATTTTGTTCCGTTCCAATGTTCCTGCTAATTAGGTTTTTGAAATCAGAATTCGGTCCATTTCCGAAGTGCCCGGCTCGCTTTATAAGTCTTTAGCAAAATCCATTCCATAGCAAAAAAATTTGTAGCAAAAAATTTGAAAAAAGAAAGACACATGATCTCATGCATCTTGTCTTTCACCAGCAGATATCATTTTTGGTCCAAAACCGCTGGGGTCCCCTAACCACTCCCTGTATCATTTGCGAAATTTAGGATCCCACTATTGCTGCGACGCGAGGTATGAACTTCGTAACAAATAACAAACGACGGACACACGCACACGCACAGACATACTAAGCGAATTATATAGAGTAGGATAATCAGCTGTAATTTCCGATTTTCCGCTCTCGCTCTCCCTCTCCCTCAACATTCGGATACTGCGTGTGTCGGCAGTCGAAGGTCAACGCGAAGCGCAAGGCGTAGAAAATTCAGAAACTTCGCATTCCGAACTCCCCGATCAGTTTCGCTCGGGAGATGTCAGCTCACCAGCAGACCACATCAACCAACAAAATTAGCCGATTACACTCAGTAGGATGACGAAGTAAGATTAGATGAAACCGTGAATATATTAGCATTGTGACTGAGAGAGGGGCGCAGGGCTCATTGCGTGGATATGCCAAAAAAGTCACCTCGCTCATGGTCCACGTCCGCCAATGATACGAATCAGAAAGCAACGAAAAGATAGAAGTAATTGAGCAGTGTCATTCGAAAAGCTCCACTAAAAGCAGAAGCAAGCTCTGATTCACTTTTCACCATGAAAATATGTAGCGGTCATTCAGCGCTGTCGTACTTGGGAACCCTACGGCATCAGCGTTAGCAACAGCAGACCCATGGGTATCTCGTTGGAAGCTCCCGGAAAGACTGTCGCTTCGGTTACCGGGAGCCACTGATGTCTTGCTGCGTAGTGATCTGCAAATTCATTTTCCAGGTCCCAAACGTGCCTTAGGAGGGTTTTCAATGGTAGTAGCACGTTCGAAAAGTTGGAAAAGAGGGGAATAGGTAAACCGGACCAACATGGTTCTCCTCAAACAACAATGTGGACCGGCCTTAGCAAGGACGTGAACAATTGAACTCACGGAGCGCGACACGTTGGCTCAACAAAAGCACCCAGTACTGCTCATGCGAAAGGATGCCACAAAATTCGTTGATTACGAAGAGTGTTTTATACTTGGGAGTAAAAATAACTCGTCAGAATTTGCAAAAGTTCAAGCAATTGGAAGTAAAGGGGAGAAAATGACTCTTTTGGCAGACCTGTATGTGTTCAAAGGCTATTCTTCATGTACTATTTTCATTGAGTGCTTTCTGACACAGCACTCTGAGAAAAGGCTAAGCGAGATTCAAATAAGAAAAAGGCACCTTGCCTGCAACATAGATTGGATCACCCAGAACAGAAGTCACACTTAGATGCATGTTTGATAAGTTCTTCACCTGTAAATTATTATTTTGCTATGCTGATTTTTCTGAATTTCGAGTTGCGCCTGGATTCGAGCTCTGTTCGATAATGAGTTACGGCTGCCTGTTCAATTTTTTCAATGCGTTCGTTTCTCAAATGATAGATGCTTTTGTACCGTAAAATAGAATCGCAAAATCGCGAAGCCTGGCGACGAATTGTTTGGAGTAATTCAGTATGAAGTCGCCAATAGGTAGTCCGCCCGATCGCTAGACCTCAAAGGTCGTGTTCCTTATTAAGTCAAAAGTCAAAAGTACGCTGCAGAGTATATACTAGCCGGATGGCTGGAAAGAGTACCTTAATTACTATGTATTTAGTTCCCAATCGAAGATTGGGATGAAGTGGAAAATCACACACCATCCCTCGGCATTATGAGAAGACCCCAATCCGCGATTTTTTAATGCGAGTTTCGCCACATATCATCTCTCCTGAAATGCAAGGTTTGTTTTCAGAGAGCTCGTGTTCACAATTCTACTTTCTCCTTCCCTCTCCCGGGTCTTCAACATTGACATGTGAGCTTTCGAGGTGAAGAAGTATATACCGGTCCGATCCAAAGAAATAAATGAATGTACTACGTATACCATTCGCTGTGTTTGACCTTGAGCTAGTGATCAGGCGGGAGGAGTGAGAACGAGCGCTCACAGCGTACATAAGGCCAGTAAGCGAAGGGGAGCTCCAGACAGCGCAGGTCACTAATGAGGAGCGCTCAGATTTATGTCGCTACGTCATGAGGTCCGTTGCATGCGTTGCATAGCATTCACTCGATTAAGTATGGTTGTCGTTATCAAAAGTCACAGCCCCATTCCAAATTGCGCGACCACATCGCGCACAGATGTCGTGCGCCAGAATTCGCCTCTGTGCCATCTTACCGGAGACATGTACAGAACAGCAACGCATTTAAGCAGTAGCGTAGCTTAACGCGAGGAAACTTTTCGATTGGCTTTGAATATAGCTGCTGAGAGTGGTTACACGAGCCACGTTGGTGTGAAGGATGTTACTGTCAGCAGAAACACAGCTTATCAAAACAGAATTCTCCTGTGTATCTTATTCATCCCTGACAAAGTATCTTCTGCAATATTGTGTATTGTTCGGGAACACTTGCACGACGATATTGTACTGGTCAATATCCGAAATGATAGCACCGAACGGCAACTTGTGAGGAAAAGAGTACGATGGACAGCGCTTGTCGGAGAATTGTGTTACTTGTTCGCCGGCGCCTAGTGCCTTTCTCAAGCCTGAAATGGTACAAATTAAAGCCTGTCGAAAGACTCTATTTCAGAGACGCTCCGGTTTATTTACACTAAACTGACTTACTGCTGCCACCGGAACCTACCCTTACCGTCTTAGTGGGATCCCTGGTTGTGGAGCAGAATTGGTTGACCCACCCTGACCTAACCCTTGAACAGCGCAGACTGCTATGACTGTGATAGCGCTTGGTATCACATTCATCCCACAGTGCATAACACTGTAGTCATGTGATTAGTTCAAGAGAGTCACGCAGCTCGTCTCTGCCACTTATTTGTGGGAATGACTTTATTTCCAGTGCCTCGAGGATTTTCCTCTCCACCGAGTTCTCGATGGAGCTGTGCAGTACTCTAACGAAAAGGGTAGGGGGCGCCACGTAGGCATGTTTTTGTGTTCTATGTCTGGAGAAACAATTATTCAAATATGATAAATATGATGTAGGGTTTTGTAATAATAAATATGATGTAGGGTTCTGTAAGACCCTGTGATGTTCGTCCAGTCGTTTGAAGAGGGGCCTTCTTGTTTCTCCCACGTATTTTTGCCCACATCCCTGACATACTATCAAGTATACTGACCACCGGAGTTGGCATATTTTATCGTTAGTGCAATAACTGTACCTTCAACACAGTTATTGCACTAATGATAAAATATGCCAACTCCGGGAAAAGATATTCTTGATAGTATGTCAGGGGTGTGGGCAAAAATACGTGGGAGAAACAAGAAGCCCCCTCTTCAAACGACTGGACAAACATCGCAGGGCCTTACAAAACCATCATATTTAGATAATAGTTTCTCCCGACGTAGAACACAGAAACATGCCTACGAGGCGCCCCCTACCTCATCGTTAGAGTACTGCACCGCTCCATTGAGAATTCGGTGGAGAGGAAAATCCTCAAGGCACTGGAAATAAGAAGGTCATCCCCAGAAATAAATGGCAGAGACGAGCTGCGTGACTCTCTTGAGCTGATCTTATGACTACAGTGTTATGCACTGTGGGATGAATGTGATACCAAGCGCTATCACAGTCATAGCAGTCTGCGCTATTCAAGGGTTAGGTCAGGGTGGGTCAACCAATTTCGCTCCACAACCAGGGATCCCATCAAGACGGTAAGGGTAGGTTCCGGTGGCAGCAGTAAGTCAGTATAGTACGAATACACCGGAGCGTCTCTGAAATAGAACCTCTCGATAGGTTCTAATTTGTACCATTTCAGGCTTGAGAAAGGCGCTAGGCGCCAAAAGCTTGCCAATATAGCTCAGAGCGCTTTTGCAACGATTTTTCGCAATCGATTTTTAAAAGCCTTTTTGAGTCTTATGGAATAAATTTTGCAAGTCTCACGTCGCTTCAATACATATTCAGTGCAGTGATGTGTTGACACCGTTGGGGAAACACGGAATTCAATGGCATAATGGCACTCATTTTATGTCTTTTGACATCATGTCGTGTCATGTCATGTGCGCAATATTGGCCCATGAAACATGGATTCCCTCCAGAAAAGCGCTCAAAGCATTCTAGATTCCAGCCACAAATCCTAGAATGAACAACAGAAGTAGGTGTGTGTCAATAGCAAATGACTTTTGCCGTTTATGCATCATTGCGAGTTACTGTGATAAGCGAATGTGCATGTCCTTGAAGAGGAGAGCGAGTGACATCCATTGCTACTGATGTACTACCTGAGCATTGTGTTGCTGCACTCTAGCGGCCGAATAGGAGGTGAGCCTTATTTTCGAGCTTCTGGGTTTTTACTGATGGTTCTGACACGGTGTTAGATATGCTGGAGGAGATGAGGCGTTTGGTGGAGAGCGTGCGCTTCTCAAGCTCTGAGTCATGTTTAAACCTTTGACAATCACAAAAGTTCGGAATTTTGGCCGTAATAAACGTTCCGCCTAAAAACCTCATGGCAGAAGCATTGCAAACAAGAGGTTGTGTTAACTACTGTGTAAATGCTGTCTACACACTCGGAGTGTCTTGGAGTTCATTTGGCGTTCCCTATTTCCTAATGTGCGATCGTCGTGATCACAATTTTATGGACTGCACTGGAGATGGTTCTCAATTCGGCATGGTATAAATTGAAAAATGCGTTCAGTTCACCTTAGCTATGTCATCCGTAGTTACATTGACAAGGTGCATCTGATCTAGGTAAAAACCCAGATCTCTCATCCTTCTTTCCACCTGAATGAATTGGGTTCTATTATTTAATGAGGAATTTACACTGAAAGGACGGAGTGTGGAAGTGAAAGAGCGCGAACATTAGGCACTCATGATATTTGATACTTCGAAGTACGAAACAAACACAGAGCTGGGAGATTCAAAGACAATGACCGCTTTGAGTGTAGCTCTTTAAAGTCTGCTGTGGACTTCTGACTTCTTGGAAGGAAAATACTCAATTCGTTGTGTACTAGCTGCTGTTGGCTGTTGCGAGATAACGCTGTCTGATAGTGTGATACAATAGAGGTTCAACCTGCTGCCTTCCATTTCAAAAAGAAATACTTTCTTGGAAGCAAAGGTATTACTACTTTTCATCTTGGAAAATTTTAATCATCATTAATAAATGCACATATCCTGTTTTCTATTGTGCCACTTGAGAATTCGCATAACAACTTCGTATATTCAGAGAAAACACTCGCGCTCTACAAATAGGCTACTATGTTTTACCTATTAGAACATTGAGTTTTTAGGTTGTTATTCGATAATGGACTTACAAAAAAGAACTGTAGATATAAAGTGGAATTCAGAGCCTCCTTCAAGATTGTTATGGATCGGTTTTGGTCCGGAAGAAAGGACTGTCTAGCATAATCGAGACTTTTATTAACAAGGCATATAAACCTTCTTCTATGCTCTTCCGTTCTGAGATGTAAATCTAAATTTGTCGAAAACGATAAATTTCAAAGAATTGCGCACAGTAATCGCGTAATGATAGTGAAAAAACTTCTAAACTACGGATGCAGCTCCGTAGAATAGTATGTGTGCAGATTGCACGAAACTGCAAATTCCATCATGTGAAAGTAGTTATACAATGGATAGGAAATATTGTCTCTAGCAACAGCATGGAACCTTCCCCACATCAAGTATGTGGTCACCAGTCGGATTGGTGGACGCCTGCGACGGCCGTAAGGGGGCGGCATCGCCGGCCAAGTAAGGAACGACTCTAGGCTTGCCCGCAAGCGGCGAGCCGACTTTCGCTTGCATGGGGGAGCTCCCGTATTTGAAGCGAGTTGGGTCAAAATTTACTTGTGATGCCTAATTGGCGAGGCACTTTATCAGCAGCACGACTAGCGCTGGGTCAGCAACAGCTATCGTCGCTGAGTGGCAGCCGTATGGGGCTTTTCTTTCATTTCTAGCGTTTCCTTGCACAGGCTCCCATTCGCACCTATCGTTTACATTGCCACTGTATTTATAACTACTAACATTACACGCAATGGAAGGATACCAGGTCGAAGTGGCCATTTTCAATGAGACACATACGCGCTTTTGAACGCTGATTTCAAATCTGTACTCGAAGTCTGCCATACGATTCAGCGCGGGGTTATGGAGGTTTTTCTGAATGCATTTGCGATTTACGTGAGGTGGAACCATGGATACGGTTCCCATGGAGGTATTTTTTTGCTTTTCATAAGGCTCTCTTCCATGTCTGGAAACATCCCCAAAAGTGTTTTCATGTACATAACTGTATATTCGTTTTTCGCGTTCAGTATTCATATCTTCAAGATACCAGAGAGTTCGGAAACTGCTACTTCACCTCCTGGCCACTTTTAATTTTCCGAAATTGAGCCAAAAACTGAATTTGGCTGAAAGTTTGCACAGAAGGCTAATTCGACCTCTAGTGCGCGAATATCATAATGGTTTTACGCCTAATTCGTGTGGTTTGGGAGTCTGCATGTAAACAAGCTGGATCACGGAGCTCTCTGATATCCTGAAGGTATGAGGTATGTACGCGGAAAACGAATATACAGTTATGAAAACACTTTTGGTGATGTTACCAGACATGGAAGAGAGCCTTATGAAAAGCAAAAAAATACCTTCATGGAAATCCCATCCATGGTTCCACCCCACGCAAATCGCAAATGCATTCAGAAAAACCTCCATAACCCCGCTCTGAATCGTTTGGCAGACTTTGAGTACAGATTGGAAATCAGCGTTCAAAAGCGAGTATATGTCTCTTTGGAAATGACCACTTCGACCTGATATCCTTCCCTTGTGAATAGTTTTAGTAGTTATAAATACATTGGCAAAGTAAATGATAGGTGCGATTAGGTACCCGTGCGAAATGCTCAGAAGTGTAAGAAAAGCACTTACTAGCGGAACACTACTAGTCAGCCACGGTGGCCGCTGCTGACTCTGCGCTAGTCGTGCTGCTGACAAAGCGCCTCGCCAATAAGGCATCACAAGCAGTCTTCGACCCCTCGTAGCTCGCTTCAGAATGGCATTTTGTAATTTTGGTTCTCACAGTTATAATCAGTATGCAGAGCTCTATCGATCCATCTGGGTCTCAGTTCAAAGTTCCATGGGATCTTGAAACCTCTCCCTGGTGAGATATACCAAACCTTGTTATACCCGTTCACTGAAGAAAGATGTCTTCCAAACGCAATAAATAGTAGAGACTGTTGGGACTGGATATGAAACGAAAGTCGAAGTGCTCAATAGATAAGTGAAGAAAAATTAAGCAAAACGGTCAAAGCTCGAGAAATAATACATTGTTCCCACGGCTGATTCTGAAGGCGGGCCACGATAAAAAAAGGGTGAGCCTCGTAAAACGGTTTTCAGCTGTTGAAAAAAGCGTCTCATCCAAAGTTTAGGGATGCTTCCTTCACCGAGTGTTTTACCACACATAATCTTCTTGAACCTCTAACTTTCATCTGGGTGACTCATATTGAGAGCCCACATTACACTACCACCGTCTTGAACTGCTCCAATAACTCCTTGTTCAGCCTGACCTATCTGCCCGTCATCGCCTTCCATAACTGTTTATATAATAAGAGGATATGGAGCGATAGTAAATGACTGTGAGTCCTCGCTAACATCTGTGCACCCATGTCCACCTCTATATCTCCCTATTCCCTCTTTAAAGACAGCATTAGGGGTAATGCGGTAATGGAGAACTCCCCACAAGAAGTCACTCACATGGTAGTCCTAGGCCTAAGAAGGCAATCTGTTGGAAATCCCGGTGAAAAAGCGCCTCTCCAAACTGTAGAAACCCTGCAAAACGCCGCAACTATGCAGCGGTTCCGCCTCTTGGACACAGCGGTCCCGCCTCCCATTGACGTAATTCCCGATTGACGGGGGTGGGAGCGGTCAAGGAGATGCGGCAGGACCGGAGGTTTTGCGGCGCGCTTTCGCAGTTTTAGCGTGAAACTCACTCAAAAAATAGATGTTGTAGTATTTCCAAACATTCCCCTGTGTTTACTTGGCAACATGTCAATGGAAAACTAGATCAGACTACTCCCCTCTTGACGGACAGGTCGTCCGCGTCGAGAATTAATAGTGGAAAGGAGGTCCTATTTCTCCGGTTTTGGGCCATTTCCATCCGTCTTTTCTCCACTATCCTGTTACTAGGCATCTCGAGTCATATGCACTATTTCTTTTACTTTTCGTCCGACTTTCCCCTAATGCTGCCTTTAAGTTTTCGGGACGAGTAAAGCTGACCTTAGGGCGGAGGTGGTGTAGTGACAGGTGGCGCGCACCCCACTCTCATGGTGCGGGGATCAAATCCCGCATCAATGCCCGCCAAGGCCAACCAAGCCTTCCATCTCTCCGAGGTCGGTAAATTGGTACCAGACTCGTCTGGGAGGATAAAAGCACTGACTTGTACATCGGCTGGCCACCGCAAGTCATTGTATAGGCCACATCACATTCACCACCCACCACGATTCTGAATGGGACTAGAATGTGCGGCGCCTCCCAAGAAGGGATTGATTAACGCCAAAAACTTTATCCTTTATCCTTTTAAAGCTGACCTTATCCTACAGTATATCCTACTTATCCCTGGACTGTACAAGAACTAGCATTATTACTTTGAGCACCGTCCATCGGGAGTAGCCCCGCCCTTACGGACTTTTTCTTCAGAACCCCATCCCTGACCACAAACCATTGTCTCCCACTTTTAGGACGTTTCGGAACTAAACTGGTACTTACCGGTCAGTGTGCCGATTATTCCAGCATATGCCCCCCGATAGTAGGCACCTGCTTACTTCCTGTCCTTTGCGAGCGTACTCTTCCAGAAATTTATCGCTGACCTCAACCCATCGTTTCCTAATGTCTGACTATAGGAGCCCAATTGGAAAATTTTCAGTTGAGTACTAAATGTTTCCGCGCACATCACGCCTACTGTGTGCGGGGCGTAGATTTCATTGTTTGCGCTGTTAAGCCATGCACTCTTGACATGACCTTCATAGATTGTCCTTAAGGTAGTTCCGAATTTCGTGACAGATTTGTTAAAGGCTCCGCTCATTCATAATACGCTCCTCCCACTGTGGACGGGTCTTTTCCATCACTTCCAGCGGTCCACGGCTGACCTCCAATCTTCCCCCCACTTTTGAGCCATATTGGAATTGAATCGAAGAATTTAAACTTGAGCACCGTGTGTTTCAGCACGCACCGTCCATGGTGGGCGGACCCTCTTGGCTATATGCCACCATCCCTTCTGGAACGGCGTTTCAGAAACCATGCTGGAACGGAGTTATGAATTTCTGTTCCAAGCTTTGCCCATTAAAATTACGCTCCGCCCACTGCACTTATCCCTTCATGAAATCGTGCCACCGTCCTCATTCCATCTTCTCCTCTCGTCTATTCCATTGTGGAACTGATTAGATTATTTTCAGCTGATTATCAAATTTTTAGCGTACGCTCCACCCACTGTGGGCAGGCCATAACATTGTTTATGTGCGCCCCTTGTTTTTCGCGCATGCTCTCCTATCCCACACTTGATCCGACCTTTACAACTTGCTCTTCAGGTATTTCCGAATTTCGTGACAGACCAACACACTATGCCGATTATATACGGTAAGTATCGATTTTGTATAGTATATTACTTTACATTTTGCTGCGCCAATACAAATTCAGATTTATGGATCCATAGATTTAGACTGGACTTACGGAAGTGCAATCCTAAGCGCTGATGAAGTCAAGTTTATTCCAGAACCGCAGCTGTGCCCCTCTGACATATGAGCGTGTGCTAGATCATGTGCCCTAAGGATCCCAAACGTTATATTACGTCGGATGAAATAAAAAAATTGCGGGGAAATTGTCGAGTTTGACAATATCGCGAACTTTGTATCGTCTAAAACATGACCTATCTAGATTTTTTGGCCCGATTTTTCTCCATGTATGCAGTAAGGACATGTACTTTGGCGCTTATAACTCCTGACTTTGGCTCCTTGTCAATACGACGAACTGAAACTTAGTGCTCTTTTAGATTCTATCCACTTTTTTTGAGCAGCAATATAGAACTTTGTCGCACCATGTGTGGAGCTGCTCTGAGGTTTAAATTAGAAGTAGCTCTACCAGTCTTCCCCCTTTTGGTACTCGCAGGCGGTGAGGACCGAAGATCAAAGAAGGAGTAAAAGCTGTGAAGTGTGGTACAACTAGTGCCAAAAGTCAATGTAAGTAAGAGTGTTATGGCCGGCGAACGCGTATCCCCCGAAAAAAAAACTAAAAATTTTTGAGTAGGAGTGTTGCCGCGTCCCTGAAAAATCACTAAGTGATGGTGAATACCCGCGAAACTTCGTTGTTACGTGCATTGATGAATTGTGATTGGGGTTCTCCGTTCTTAATTCTGCATTTCTGCAGTAGTTGAAAACAAACTTTATAAACCTTACGGTCACCCACGAGGTAAGCCGCAACCGATAGTCACACATTTCTTTATGGGAAATTTTCCATTGCAAGGCTTGGTAGAGGTGAAGAAAAGGAGTCTGGAATCCGCGCAAGCAGAGAAGATGCTCGCTGATAAAAAGTCGAATGAAGCTGGAAACATATTAGGCTAAGGGTTGGTCTGACGATTGCCCGAATGCGTGCTGGGAGAAAGGCTAAATAGGACCGTGTTGTTCTGAAGAGACTCATCTCACGTACGTGATGGGCATTCCATGAGATTAGCTATCACATAAAGGAGTACCTTATATGGTAACAGAGTGCAGAATCGACTGCGTTTGGTTTTCCGGGGGTTGCCAACTGCGAGGCTGCTCCAGAACTTCATGTTAATCGCTTCGGCTTGCAATCAGTACGTGGTTATGCGGTCAAGGGTGGGTTGGAACCACGTTGAAGGCCCAACCTTCAGCGACAATGCGCTCGCACGCTTTAAGGTCCAACAGCTCCCCACGGTTCGAGCAGAATCTTAAGCCCAGCTTACGCAACCTGTGACCGCGTATTTGTGCTCATATGCAAGGGTCAACTACTCGCTTGTGCATTCAAATGAATAAGTTAACCCTTATTTCTTTGTATCCTTTAAAAGTCCACTATGATAAAAGTGAGAGAAATATGGAGGAACAAGTTGAAATACGTGGATATTTGAAAAGCGGCATTATGTACTTGAAATGGGTCATTGGAAGGGAAAGAATTTTCAGAAAACTCACTAATGCCTTGAGGATGCATGGAATTGAGTCTCTCATTGTTCCATATAAGCATTATTACGAAAAGTCCTAGTAGGATGGCAGCTATCAAATTAAAGGAGTCCAACCATAGCAGAAGTATCCGCTCCCGTGGGCCCTAAAAATGAGTCATGGGAAATAAAACGGAAGGAAAAAGTTTCAAAAGGAGTGAGCGTTATGCGCAACAACGTTATTTCTTGTTGAGCACATAATCTTGATTAAAGCGTGTTTAGGAAGCTGCGTCAGTAGAATGGTACCTAAAGCTGTCAGGCACCGCTACGATCCTATCGAAAACACCAAATGCGACAATTTTTCCTTCCTCCAATTCAACCGAATGCGACTTCTTGTTACGGAATCCTCAACTGTTATTGGGCTATGGTGGGTTCATCAAGTTTCCTAATTTTATCTTTGGCCGTCGATGTCCTACTGGGCTACATATTCAGCACGTCGTTGCGCAAGTTAGTTGTAAAAAAAGTGGTATTCAAGACTTCTGCTCATCGGCATGAAGTATTCAAACTGACGTATCGAGCTGCTTCCTTTCTCCTGAATAGATAAATTAGGAGTAGTGTCATAGGTACTGCCAAGGTGAGTAAATTTCCAATTGTAAGTAGCAGAATGAACATTATCTGCAATGATGAAAGTTTGTTTTCGACAAATTGTAGATGAAGTTTCTCGCTTTCATTAGTTACTACGAGGATGCTGAGTTATGGGCAAAAACTTCGGTGTCGGACGGGTCTCGAACCCGCACTGGAAAGGATGAAGTGCGGGTTCGAGTCTCGTTTGACACCGAAGCTTTTGCCCATAACTCAGCATCCTCGTAGAAACTTTCGCATTGGGCGCTGCGGCGAAAATCAGCAGCTATCAAAAACCAAAAATATCAAAGCTTTCATCAGTGTTTTTCCTGACTTTTTTCTTCTTCCTTTCTCTTTTGGTATTTTGGAAGGTGGAGAGCAGAAAGGAAAAAGTAATCATCATCAGGTCACATCACTTTCCGTCTACTTCCGTGCAGATTTCCAATGTCCTTAGCATGGGATCGTTGCGTTTGACTCGAAAGAGTTGTTCACCCGGCTCCTGGATTGTGTTATGCGGTTTTGCATAGTGTCGCGCGACAGTATCATATATGGATGATAGTCATGAGCCGGTAAAGGCCAATCTATAGTTGCGTCTTGGCTGTACCCTCTATCGATCCAACTTCGTCTGCATTTGATGTTGACTTGGAACACTATTCCCATTTTCTCGCGAAGGACTTCAGCTAGTTGTTGGTCCGCCTATAGTAAACCATACAGCGTCCTTCACGTTCTGAGGATCCCGTCGTTGAGATCATGGACGTCCCACTGCACAGGCCAGTTCATGTAGGAGAACAACGATGAGTAAAATGAATACCCAAGGCTTGCACTTCTGTATAGTATGCTTCGGATTTGCTTCAATCAGCTGACACAGTGGCTCTTCTCCACCAGCTGATGAACGTCTCGACCGCCTTGACGTTTATAGTGATGTCCCACACGGAAGTATTCGTAATCTTGAACGAATTCATGCAATATACTCGGACTCCGCACCTTCCTCGAATGCAGCGCTGATGCTGATAGATGGATTTGAAGTTATGTGGTAGCAATCAAGGAGTGGTGTTGCAAAAATTTCACTTTGGTGGCTGTAATCTTGAATGATCTCGAGTTTTCAAAGTGTCTGTGGCGTTTTGGACTGGGAATTGAGGTGTGAGCCTCTCGATGGAATTGTCGTTTTTCCTAACAAAAGTTATTTGTAATGTACTGAAAACTTACATTCCCAAATGGATTTTTGTCGAGAGGATTTTCGAGTTCTCCCTGAAACTGATAACAACTAAAGTTGCAAGACTTCGCTTCCTTTGCTTTGTTCACCACAAACCGTAGGGTTTAAGGGCCACAGAGAGCCCATATAACACTTTCGAAAGGTAGAACATTTGCAGTAAAAATGAGAATGGTGGGACGGACTGTAAGTGATGGAGCGGTGCAAAAGAATTGGTGAAAGGCTGGCACATAAGGTGCATCAATGGGAAATTGCGGAGGCAAGAAAAGCATGATTTGCTTGTTAACTCTTGGAGTGCGCTCCATTGTCACATGCACTTCTAGTGTACATCAGTAGAGTAGGAAAAACTGTTGACCTGCTGGCTACACGTTATCCATTCGCAGTGAGTGCAGCTGTCCAATTTTGGCACCTCACGAGATCGTTTACAGGGGGACTTTCAGCCTTGAATCTTTCATCGGACGACAAGCCTAGCTTATTGGGTTGTTCTGCGACCGTCTGAGTCTATGCACCTACCACTGTGGTTTTCAACTGAATCGAGCCGCGTCAGGCTCGTGCATCTCACATGGGAAGGATCTCAGGTTGAAGTGGGACAGGCGCGATTTACAACGCTGGTCTGAAATCCGCTTTCAAACCTCCTCATCCTCATCAGATCAGCTGACCTAATCTTTTGACGAGGTTATGAAGGTTTATCTGGAGATTAGCCACTTCATGTGTTCTGCGCCCATCGATCCTTGAATTTCACGTTATGTCCAGTTCTTGGTAACATCATGGCGCGGAGGTAAGCGTTGCGATCCACGTGTGTATGACGAATGTTGGGATTTTCCTCGGACGGACTTTGTTTTTCTGAAGCTTCCTCTTTCTCATCGGAAAACCATAACAATCTTTTTATGTACAACACTGATATCGGTTTTTGGCGTCACATCATGTCTACCTACAAACTTGTAGCGATTTTGTGATCCAGCTTGTGGGTGAGCCGGAGCTCGTAAAACGCGAACTAAGCGTTCTGGCGCGGAACAGAAGTGTGCCTGGTGTGGGGGAGGGGCTTAAACACCGATTGTATGCACATTATCATCCAAAAAGTGTTCTTTTACAATCTTGAGTTCTAACAACCCAACTAAGTCACCGAAAGATAGAGCAGAGCCTATTGTAGCAAATACGCGTAGTAATGGCCGAAGAAGAGCGCATCCGTGGTAGGCTGTTACTCCCTCATTGTTGAACGTGGCTGTCATCAACATGCCCGTGGACCTTTTCGGATTGACTTCAAATTTCAGTTATCGAGAAACTTATCGCAGTTCACCTCGACCACCTGAACAGATATTACATTGCTTTTACGCGAAAACGCCTGGTTCACATAATGCCTGTTTCATTATGTAACAATATTTCTAAATGGAATCTTCTATGACTCCACCCAACGAAAGGCTCCGCTGATCTTGAAGCGGATTTCAGATCATCGTTCAGAAGTGCATCGAGTGGTTATTTTCTTTAATAGTGCCTTGCATGAATCTTCGTTATAAGTCAGCATTCACTGCTATAGATCACTAGAGGCTACAAGGTGATCGATAGGCATATAGTTACGATGGCATAGGTCCTCGACTTTCTCTATGGTTTCCATGGCGCTCCCGGTTTACTCCGCGCTTGTGGTAGATACACCGGCGACCATATCTTTTTTTCATTTTTTTTCCGCCAGCACGTCGTGCCATTCTTGCATATCGCCCTGTTTTGTGAAATCAGGGCACTGTTATTATTTCGGAATCTT
Organism: Trichostrongylus colubriformis; assembly: GCA_963978905.1. NCBI lineage: Eukaryota > Metazoa > Nematoda > Chromadorea > Rhabditida > Trichostrongylidae > Trichostrongylus > Trichostrongylus colubriformis. The sequence goes on from OZ022259.1 coordinate 48,169,894, forward strand.
CATCTCCGTCCTCAGCCATCGTTCTACGGAAATCCATTACCAACAACCTTTTTTATGCGTGTTGCATCCCATCCACCTACATCGTCGACATTGATTATGCCCACTATATTGAAATGTGCATGTTTCTGGAGACACGTTACAAGAGTTTCGAACAGGAGAAGAGTGCATAAAGAGAAGTACTGTGTACAACAAAGACCGGCGCCCCTGACTTGGGAGATATGAGCACAAACATTGTTTAGGCTGTCTAGGCACAATAACTTTTATTGCTCGTCAGATATAAGTCCAGCGTAAGCGGATCGCTGTCGCGAAGCCTACTATATACAGTGTGCGGCAAAAGTATTGACCGCTTGTCAATGCCTCACCATACTACAGTGTGTCCCAAAAGTATAGGTCCACCTTATTTTTCATCCATATCTCCAGAATCGACCAGCGATTCCTTTCCAAATTTTTATCTGTGGTACCTGATCACTGTTGCGATCAAATGCCTCAGTAAAATAAAATTGCAAAATTTTATTTGCTTTTTTTAAAAATAAGGGTGTCCCAAAAGTATAGGTCCTCTCAGTCTTTCCGCCTTGTTTCCTTCGAGAGGTAAGTTGTGAAGTAAATGTGTTGACGCATCCTTCTGAGATTTACTCTACAGTGCCATGCCACGCGGTACGCACTTATCCGAGTACGAAAAAGGACAAATTCTGGCGTACAAGGATGTGGGCCTCAGCAATCGCAAAATTTCTGAGAAGATGGGCCTATTCCACAACTTGATCGACAGCTTCTGTAGCACCATGGACCTGTACGGAACGAAAAAGGGAAGTGGAAGGCCGTAGGAGCTTTCTGAGAAGCAGAAGCGTCGGATCCTCAACGCTGCGTCCAATTCCAGAAAGGGTGTTTGTCAGCTGCACCTAATGTATGTATGTACCGCTGTTTATATCCTACTATATATAATTCGCTTAGTATGTCTGTGTGTGTGTGTGTGTCTGTGTGTGTGTTTGTCCGTCTGTCACGAAATTCATATCTCGCGTCGCAGCAAAGCTGGGACGCTGAATCTTACAGGTTATATAGGGGGTACCAAGGGAACCCCAGCGGTGGTGGACCGAAAGTGATAGCAGCTGATAAGGGCTGATAAGAAGCCTCGGAAGGCAAATGTCATTAAATCCGTTTTGCCTTTCGCATTGGCCCCGGAGCATTCATACTCATAGATGTTGTGCGGGGTGGGACGGGGACATTAATGGTTGGTGACCCACATTGATATCGCTTGATAAGATTCGATAAGTAGCGTAAAAAGGCTAGAGTCGTCAAATCCGTTTCCCTTTTCGCATTGGTCCCGGAGAGTTCAGACTCACAGGTGTTGTGCGGGGTAAGACGGGGACATCAATGGTGGGTGACCCGCAATGATAACTGTTGATAAGATTTGATAAGGAGCGTAAAAAGGTTAGAGTCGTCAAATCCGTTTCGCTTTTTGCATTGGTCCCGGAGCGTTCATACTCGCAGGTGTGTTGCGGGGTAGGACGGGGACATTGATGGTGGGTGACCCGCATTGATAGCTGTTGATAAGATTCGATGAGGAGCATGAGAAGGCGAGTGTCGTCAGATTCGTTTCGCCTTTCGCATTGATCCAAGAGCGCTGACACTCACGGGTGTTAAGCAGAGTGGGACGGGGACATTAATAGTGGGTGATCCAAACTGATAATGGTTGATAAGATTCGATGAGGAGCGTGAGAAGGAAAATGTCACCGAGGCCGGTATGCTTTGTCAGCTAACTGTGAGATGTTCACATTCGCAGATATTGTAGGGTGCAGGGACCTCAATGGTACTGTTGGGTACAGGGGCCTCAGTGATAACCGCTTACGGTGGCTGATAAGAGCCGTTAGGAATTGGATGGGATGATTCTTTACATCGCTTGATACTACAAAACGACCGCTTCAGCAAAAGCATCTGATGCTCACTGTCATTAGGTGAACATATTTTGTTTGTGTTCTGATATCAATGGCCGATGTATCGACCGCTGAATTGCCTAGCGTTCCAAAAAAATGGTGCATTTCTCTTGATACTGCGATCTACTTTGATAATCAAGATACAACCTATATTTCTGATAGCAAAGCAAGCGTTTCACTCAGAATCATTTTCTAATTCGCTACTGGCAGCAACACTGGGTATCGACCGCTGACTATGTAAAATTCCAAGTAATGAAGCATTTCTACAAAAAGTATAAACATCGATAATCGGGATATGGATCTGCCATCAATGTGTAGGAATTAGATGCTCAGCAAGTGAACAAATTGTTACCAGTCGATGCAATCAAATACAAAACTATCAATGTCTAAACTATCCAATCTCAATGATGACCTTAACAAGTTGGCTCGCGCACAGTACTTCGCGCGATTCGTGTCGATGACATGCAAAATGGGTTCGATGCAAAGCGACTGAAGTATAAAATGCTTTTTTTTATCGCGCCATCTCTCTGCTTTTATCCAAATAAATAGCTGCGCTGAAGGCAGAGGAAAAGAAATTTCCACTCAACTCCATACACAGCTGTTGTCGTGCCGATCAAACCCATTCAACATCGCCATGAATCGCGCGCAGTAGTGTGCGCCCGCCAGCTGGTGGTAGTAAATTACCTTCTAGAACGTCTTGATAAGCCCTGGAATCCATACGATGCGTGATGAATAGTATCCTGCTCTAACCAAAGCGAGAGAAGGCGACCCAAACCATAACATTACCTCCAGCAAATCCGCGCCTCGAGAAGGGGCGCGGCTCCTTCCTCAAACCCTTCCAATGACTTGCCAAGCCATCGGGTTCATCCAATTTTGACTTTTCTCATCAGAAAAGATACCGGCAACGCTATTACTGATTCGCCGTGAACTATACTACGTCAATAATGTAACCCTGCAGACTACCTCATCTCATTGATGCGTCCAGCTGACATTTTACTTGGCAAAATGGATTTGAGCCTCATCGTGCGCCCTCGTGAGGTATGGCGTGGACGAGAACCGTCTTCGCCCGAAGTGAGGAGACAACTTGAGCAGACAGTGCACAGTGTTTTTTGATACAGTAGGTGCCAGTTCCCTGCACAGCCGACAAACACCCTTTCTGAAATTGGACGCAGCGTTGAGGATCCGACGCTTCTGCCTCTCAGAAAGCTTCTGCGGCCTTCCACTTTTCTTTTTCGTTCCGTACAGGTCCATGGTGCGACAGAAGGTGCTGATAAAGTTGTGGGATAAGGCCATCTTCTCAGAAATTTTGCGATTGCTGAGTCCCACATCCTTGTAGGCCAGAATATGTCCTTTTTCGTACTCGGATAAGTGCGTACCGCGTGGCATGGCACTGTAGAGTAAATCTCAGAAGAATGCGTTAACACATCTACTTCACAACTTACCTTTCAATGGAAGCAAGGCGGAAAGACTGAGTGGACCTATACTTTTGGGACACCCTTATTTTTGAAAAAAAAAGCAAACACTATTTTGCAATTTTATGTCTCCAATTTTACTGAGGCGTTTGATCGCTACAGTAATTAGGTACCACAGATAAAAATTTGGAAAGGAATCGCTGGTCCATTCTGGAGATATGGATGAAAAATAGGGTGGACCTATACTTTTGGGACACACTGTATGAAGAAAAGAGACATCAACATGGATTTCACTGGCATATGTGATCAACAAACATTTCCGACAAACGTCTGATAACATGACCTCAGAAATCGATGGGATCGCCTTTAGATTGGATACAGTGACAGAAACAGCCAGGGCATCCGCCATGGGTCGCAGGCGATGGCCATGCTAGTGGTCTCATAGCGTCTTCAGAGAGGCTTTCAGAGAATCGGTTGAATCGCGAGTAGTAGCGCAGGCTTAACTTTCAAAGTTACCGCCAACAAAGTATTCGAGCAGGCTGAGTCTGGAGGAAGGTTGCTGCGAGGCACTGCGCCGGAGTGCCGGAATTCTTCAAAGTCGACAATATTCAAGTCAAAACCAATCTGCGCAGTAACTAAGCGATGTTTTTGAAAAACACGCACATCTCTACATAATACAACATAATATTCTACTTTGAACCCAATTCGGATGACTTCCAGCAGGACCCAGCCACAGTTCACTAAGCGTCAAGGCGTGATCCCGGCAACGGTGGTCTCAGAACAGCTTCCACGAGTTCGCTACCTCGCTGAAGCGGCCACCAAGTAGCATGAATGCTAGCACTATGGGGTTCTCAGAGTGTAAACCCTGCACTACTCTTCACGAATTATTAGATTCGTTGAAGTGTGCTCTAGCAGGAGCTCGGTCACCTCCGTCCGACGGCATATGCTCTTCCTCGCCTTCTTCGAGATGGTATAGGGGCCAGAAGCTATCTCATCTCATTCAGCGCACACGTTATGAAATGTCTGTTGATCACCTAGTTTCCAAGTGAACTCGTGCGGATACCCTCTTTCTCGGTGTTATGGTAAGGCATTGTCGAGCGGTCAATACTTTCGCCGCACTCTGTATAAACTGCTGAGTATGTCTGTGTGTGTTTTTGTTTGAGGGTCTGTCTGTTTGCATGAATATCGTATTTCGCGTCGCAGCATGTTGGATTCATGAAGGTGTCGTGGGGGAAGGTGATTAGCACGTGCACGCTAATGAGGACCGGTAGTACCGATAATAGCTGCTAACGGCTGATAAGGAGCGTTGGAAGGTAGAGGCGATCAAATCTATTGCGCCATCCGTGCTGACGTTGGAGCGCTGACACCCACAAGCGTTGCATGTTGTGAGACTGAGACTGATGGTGAGGCACCAAACATGATAACAACTGATAAGGGCTCATAAAGCTTCGGAAAGCATCTGTCACTGAATCTCCTCAGCGTTTCATGTCGATCCTGGAACGTTGATATTTGTAGGTGCAATGTGGGATAGGAAGGGGACATTGGTGGCTGGAGATCGGAAGTGATAACGACTGGCAAAGACTGATAAGGGATGTTGATTAGTAACTGCCACTGACTTTGTTGTACTTTTCACTTTAATCTCAGAGTGTAAACACCACCGAAGGTATGGGGGGGGGGGGAGACCTGGAGATATTAATGAAGAAGGGATAAAGTTGTAACAATTGATAAAGGCTGATAAAGGGTGTCTAAAAACTAGGGCAGCATAGCACGCTTTCGGGTTAACAATAGAGCGTTGACTGTCACTGTCATTATAGAGGTGAGGTTACGAGACACTGATGGTGAATTTTCCAAACTGATATGAAGTGATAAGGCCTATATTGTCCGTTCGAGGTCGAATGGTACCAGAACAGTTCCACTTCTGCTGATCCTAGTGTTGCTGTGGGACGGCGACGTTGATACGGTAACCAGCGGGTAATTACTTTTGGTAAAGTTTGATGAGAGTCGCTACAAGAAAGATGGAATCCGATGCTCCGCTCAGTACCATCGAAGACCTCCACAGCCCTAGTGTCAGGTGATCGTTGGGTAACGCATTGCGCTCTTTCTCCTATATCAGATGCAGCGAACTAAATCGACCGCTAAACTATCTAGACTTCCACAGTTAGTGATGGCTGTTTGTAGGATATGGCAAGCAGTGATAACCAATTCATCAATCATTGTTGCATAGCCTGCACTGTGTGCTCAGTGATCACACCATCTACTCCTATACGACCTGCATCAGGATGCTTGAGCCGCTACATTCTTTGGGCCCGCAAGGAGTGGCAAAATTCTGTGGTGATACCAGTTTTACGGGCGCAAAGTAGTGCACGTATCACACGTAGAACTGCAATTGATATCGATTGGTCAGCATCAGTTTTCATAATTACTTAGTTTCATCGTGATGTGTGCGCAGTAATGTGCGATATAAAAATGGTTACTTACAATGTTTTCGGGGTATCATTTGGCTGATGTGTAGAACGGATTTGTACTCAGGATCAGAAAACTATCAAACAACGATAATTCCCATCTCATATGGTCACTTCGACCAGCCATCCTTTCCTGGTAACCACATGCCTGATATCATGTGTTATCGCGCAGCTCTACAACCACCATGAGGTCTGAATGGAGTTGCAAACTTATCAGCGGGCGTTGTCTGGTGTTATCACTTTCCTTTTTTTCATTTTTTATAGGCTTCCTTCGGGTACACACTTTTGTGTGTTGTGTAGCTCTAGACCGGTGAATCTGGTCCTGGCTGAAGAGGCTCAAGAGCTCCAGGCTGTACGATAAAAAAGCCGTTCAAGCTGTTCTCTCTGATTTCTGCTGACGTCTGATTTCTGTCGTCGTCCCATGAATGCTCTTCCGCAAAGAGGTCTCTAAAAACATCGGCCCGAAACGGGATCACTGTTGTTTGGTGACTCTTTTACGGAGGTCACTGAGATTAGAAAGTTTAACATGATTGCTAGAGCCCATTTCCTTGGGTGTAGGTTGGGACACACGAATCTAGGCCGTGACCCTGTAACAGCCTGTGGCCTTTGACCTAAGCCTTAAATAATTCAGACAATTTGTTCATGTAAATCGTGTCCTCCTTGCAAGTCTGTTCCGTTGTATAGTCAAATTGTCTGAATTATTCATGTCACAGGGCAAAGGCCACAGGCTGTCACAGGGTCACGGCCTAGATTCGTGTGTCCCAACCGTCACCCCATTTCCTTCTATATGTAAGGGTTCGCCTTGAGGTCTTTGTGAACGATCTTCCACAGAGATAGAGGTCAAGGTTGCAGCATGAAGAGAGTGCGTGTCAAAGTATATATCATATACCTGAGCTTCTCCCCCGGAAACATTTCCGACTACATAAGACATAATGTTTTGGCTAGGTCTATTGAAAACAAGAGCTTCGGATGATGTGTATGTGACTTCATTCAAGCGTGAGATAATGGGGCATCCTGTAAAAATCCTATAAAGTAACTCTCCATGGCGAAATTTCAGAGGATACAACCAAAGAAATCACCAACAGAACGTTACCAGTGAAGAATTGATACGGACCTGCATGATCTTTAATTCGTGAGGGAGTTACTGGTTCATACATACACCGCCACCTTTTCTTGATGAATTAAGAATCTAAGAATGATGCTCACCACGTTGTTTGCACATGTGATGAGCAAGGGAGGCTATAAGACACTTATCCTTATGTCGTAATGATAACAGTAACTGCACATCTACTAGTACTTGTTTGTTGCAGCGGTAGAGGTAATTCGATTGTACTATCATTCAATCCACTCTGATACTGCCCGTGGACGTTTCACCACTGAAGCAAACACATCACGCATCCCGTGATTTCAGTCAATATGGCAATAATACGATAGTTATAACTCTGCTACATGTCAAACTTATAACTCCACACTTATTGTTAAAAAGGCGAGTCCTACCAAGCAATGCCTCCTCTAAATCTCGGGGGCGAGCTCTACACGGACTGCGAACATATAGCCTTCTTGAATCCCTAGTTTCCATTCAAATCTCACCATTAAACTTCACACTGGCCACAATTGTCCCTACCACCGCATTCGGAGGCAGTAGTAATGGTTTTCGGTTACCATTACTCAAACTTTGATACTGATCGATAGCTGCGGTGTTTCCTTGTAATTCCAGTGTTTTGTAAGCCTTGCTCCTGTAGAAATCAGGGACGATTGTGAAGTAACCGAGACTTTCAATTGTGAGGACACATTTACTTCCACCTATGCTGTATTTCGTAAGACGAGTTAGACCGTCCTAACAAGCCTTCCTATCACGTGAGAATGAGTAATGTACAATCTATCCCGGAGAGCCTGACAGGGCTTAGTCTACGAACTTGGGTGGGAGTGTATCAAACTCTCTCACTCCGCCACACACTCGCACTCTTCCCACGCACTCTCACTCTCGCCACTCACTCATGTCCGTAGGCCACTCCCTGTCACGCGCTCCGAAATGGAGTATACAAGCAAGCTAAAATTTACCATGAAGTCACATCAATATTGTGCTGAGCAAAAGAATTGCTAGTTATTCGTAGTTCACGGTGACTAAATCACGAGCGAAAAAATATAAAGTAAATGCAGAGATGCACTCACATCATCTTTCCACCTACCTCCCAGTAAGCCTTTGAACTGACAGTGAACTAGTAGTTGTAAGGGGTTTTCGGTACCTGCTGGAAAGATTGTCACATGGAATGCGTGAAATCCTGTAGAGATAGAATGGAAAAGGGAGAGAGGATGAGCAGCAAAGAAGAAAGAGAGCGTGTATGGAGAGAGTGCGTATAGGGACCTATGCAGAACGTGACAGAATGATATGGCAAGATCCCAGATATGATATGACAAAACTCCAATGATGTGGCTAGGAATGATAGCAGGAGTAATGTAAGACGTTCTTGACATGTCGATCGCGTTGAGAGATGTTGAACCGTGTTGATCCAGGTTAGGCAGCACCTTAACTCACTCTGAGGCTGCGTTCATACCAAATCAAATGAGGCTTGTGGCGCATCCACATAAAGTGAAATATACGTATCGATCGAGAAAATGAGCGCATTTGCGATTTGAGAGAATTGGTGGTGCGTTAGGATCGTGGATCGCCGCGCGCGGCGAATTTCGGACGACTTCAACGCGGCGTGGTACGGTATTCGTGACGCAGCTTTGCAATGGGACGCCAATGTTGCGCCTCCGCCTCATACGTTGCATTGCCCTGTGTTCAAATGTTGGGTGGGTGAAAACCTGAAATAGATGACACCCAATCATAAACCTTAAATAGCGAACCGACTGGAAGAGACAACGGACTGTTCGAAAAAGCGGCAATAGAGGCAAAATAATAACGCGTCAGTGCGAAACCGCGGGCATCGTACCACACCTCAAAGTCGCCCAAAAATTGCTGCGCGCGGCTACCCAGGATCCTAACGCTCATACCCACCATTACCCAGCTTGTATAACGAAAAAAAGATGTTACCGTAATTGGGGGAGGATGAGGGTGACAGAGTGCTGATTGTTGAACAGTACCGTTAGTTTCACACGAACATACAGGTAGTATGCTATCTACATGATTATACAAGTATATGCATGTTATCGGAGTCGTCCGAAATTTGCCGCGCGCGGCGATCCACGATCCTAACGTTCGTCTCCCGAGAGAATTGGCGCATTCGCGTGATGGATAACATACATATCGATTGAAAAAAAAGTGAGGGAATTGGCGTATCCGCGATATGGGAGAACTGGCGCATTTGCGTAATGGATAAGATACGCATTGGTTGAAAAATGAGAAATTTATCGGCGCATCCGTGATTTCGGATATTTGCCATTGCAGATATCGACTTTCGAAGATATGGAAAAATCAAGAAATAAAAGGAGGAGAAAATGAAATCAACCGCACGCGTTCAATTGACCGCGTTGCTAGAGTGACGTGGCACGCCGAAAATCTCAAATCGCGGATGCGCCAATGCGCCGATGCGCCAAAACTCATTCAATCCGGTATGAACGCAGCCTAATGGAGGAGATTGGCATTAACCACGTTAGTGCTACGTGGTATGGTGGCACCGGTACTGACTATGAAACGTGAGGTCAACTGTTCAATATCGGTGCACATTGCAAGTTTTGCTTACATCGAGAAAAACTGCCAGTATTCCGAGTTCTCACCTATCACTTCCAACCGTAATAATCTCAGTGCTACCGCTATCTGCCCACTAATTGTAGTTGCCAGTTTCGGGTAGATTACTACTGTACCAGGTTTTCCGTTTCACAGGGTGTTGATTTGCGTTATTATAGTGGCGCTATCTCTTCATAGTAGGTATACATGCATAGGGAAGGTCGTCATGTCATTCCACTATCCTGTCAGAACTCTAGTCCACCGAGATGTTGCTCTTTTGTGCACCCTGTTCAGGAATTAGCCGATTAAGTGCAAGCTTCTCATAATGTAGGAAAGGTCTTGCGAATTTTTTGCAATTTCTTCTTTTTTCGTAAATGTCTTTGACGATAGGAAGTGGGCTTCAATTTATATTATAGCCGTATCGATTATATTCACGTGATACTTTGTCGTGTAAGCTCAGGTAGTAAACACATTCACCGGTCAGAATCAACTATTTCAATGATTGTTATTAGCCACTCGGTGTCCACTGTCTTTGAGCGATAGATATGTTCCGTTGCTTGTGAATCGTCAAGCAGGGCTGGGCGCTCATGTCCTATGGGGGTAGCACTCAAAAACAATTTATAGGGAGTGAAATTTTTTTCCTCACCCTGAGAGGTTAAGAGGGAGCTCCTAGGAGTGTGTTCAACCAAAAGAAAGATGAAAAAATATTTGCTATACTAAAAAATATTCACCTATTCCAAAGCTCCTTCCTCCTCAAGGCTTAGACTAAAACCACATTCCCCGGTTTGCACTGATATCTTAGTACCTTCCAACACACTAAAAATCATAATACTAGAACAGACACGCATAAAAAAACCGAAAGAACAAAAAAGAGACAAAAAATAAACTGGTAGCTTGATCTACAGGTGAAGCCGTGTTAATAGAAGGAGCACGCTCGACACGCCCTGCGACACGATCCATTCCGTATCCATTCCGTATTGACGCTTATTGACACCTCCTGACAGAACGACTTTCACTCCCACCTCACGCCTTCATTTTTCACTCCCACTTCACACCTTCATTTTCTTTTATAATGTTGCATTCGAATTGACTCTTGGCGGTGCGAGGAAATGCGTGCGAACTAGGACGTGAGATTTAGCCTAAGCCTTGGAGGGGGAGACACTCCAAACACGTGAGATCATCAATGGCAGGTAGGTTTTTGTTTGTTTGTTTACTTTCGACGTTCCAAAATAAAAACATGCTAATGACAATCGAACGTGTTAATGTTACATGTTTTGATGATTTGTAGTGGAATTAATTCGCTATCGTAATTTCAAATGTGTTTTTGAGTGCCACCCCCATAGGACATGAGCGCCCAGGGCTGTCTCGCAGGCTTACCATCGGCTCTCATTCATTTTCATTGTTCACTTGTCCTGATCACTACAATTGTTGTACCCATCTCACGTTATATAACAGCAATCAGTGTCTATGCTTTTCTGGCAACTCGAGAAGCGCAATATATCTGGAGACACTTGCTGTGGTGTTTTATCAGCTCTTATTAGCCGGTATCGCTGTACTGTCATCTCGAAATAATGAATCTGGTGAAAGTTGCCTTTGTATGCTCCGTATCAGCCCATACATATATCTTGTTATCAGGGTTAAAGACACCGGTAGGGGTAAATTTGGCAAATTGGGGGATCGAAAGTGGAGGTGCTCAGCAATATAACAGTAGAGAAAGAAAGACATAAAATGGCGAAAAAACCGAGAAATAGGAACCCGAAAATCCCTATCTCTGTCTCGTCCTGCGTCTCTAGCCGGAGTGGATTGAAGACAGGCCAGAGTCTGAACCAGTTGGCCGCGATCGCTGTCCCGCCCCTCCATGGCGACTCCCCCGGCCGCATAACCGCATAATGACATGCCGTGCTGCGGGGTCGTCATAAGACCCCAAACCGCGTTTTTAATGCGATCATCACATGTGACCTCTTCTGAAGTAGAAGGCTCGTTTCAGTGAACATCTTCTCCCAGATCTCAGTTTTCCTTTACCCCTACTGGTACCTTTAAGCCTCCGTCAAGGAACTCTATACAGGGGGTCGTACTTGGTCAGCTGGGAGGGGGGGGGAGGTCGTAATCGTTGAGGTAGCCAGTGATCAACGGAATTCCTCAGGCTAATGGTCCAAAGTGTAAAGGGGAGATGTGATAGAACTGACTAACTGGGTTCAAATCCAAAACTAATATACAGTTTGATCTTCATTAAAAACTCGAAGGAGCAGAGTCGAAGGCTAGGCTGACTCCTTGGTCCTCGTAGCATTGTAGCCTGTGAACAGTGAACAAGGTGTCGGGCCTCTACAACCAAGCGCTCAAGTTGGCCAACGCCAATAGCCCTTTCATTGGTACACTGGCAAGGCCGTGCGAGGCAAAAGTGCATGCGCGCTGAAAACCGTCCTATTCAGTACCTCATCATCGAAAATCTGTTACCTTTTGCCTCACATCTTCACATCACCCTATCCAATACCTTCACATGGAAAGTCTGTTACCTTCTGAATTGAAGACATGAATAATACGATTCATGCTCACGTTCACTATTATTCTCACATAATCAGTCTGCGGTCAGTCTCTATGCTTATCATCTGCTCGGAGCTTGTGAACCACCGAAAGCAGTGCCTTCAGTAATGACTCCATTCGAAGCATAGCTCGTAATTCACTTATGGGTCTGAACTCATTTTTTGGTCCGACCTACTAACTATAGAATTTGATTTATTCATGTTACTATGATTTGATTCGATTGGATTGATTTGTACTCCCTTGACGGTGTGGTCGAGCACCTTTGAAGACCCTTGCGTTGTGTTCCGTTGTGCACAATATGAAGGCTGACTGAGCTGAATACGATGGCTATGGTGGCTGACTGAGTTGGCCATGATGGCTATGACTATTATTGAAGACTTCAGTTCGTCTGCATATACTCAAATGCAGACGAACTGAAGTCTCTGAAGATAGTGCTCACAATGTACCGCGGCAATTGTGAGCGCTATCGCGCCCACTGGTTTGTCTGTTTATTCGCTTGTTTGTCAACTCGCCCTATTCTCAGCCTTAAGGGAAAAATAAGCGGGTGAGTTGGGTCAGTCTCGGTTGCGTGGGCGTAGTCCAAGATGTATAGAGAACACGTGGTCCATGTGAGACTTCCCGACATCAGGCGGGGCCTCTGCTGCAATATCGTGAGTCAAGGGGAAAATTTTATAATTCGTCTCAAAATTGCTCGTATGTCGGAAGAGGGTGGAGCAAGATGAATCCGGGTATGTGTAGCAGTTGGAGACCCTCCTCCGATGTGTGTAGCGTGCTCCAAGTGAGCGGAGCTAAGCACAGAGGTTCATAACCCTGCTCCAGGGCAGTCGGGAGACTAAGAAAAAAATTGGTGGAGATCAGCGAGATCTGAGCTGGGGACCTGAGCTGTGCTAAACTTTGAAGCAAGTGGAGACCCGCTCACAGTAGGCAGAGCGTGCAATCGATGAAGTCGTGCTCAACTATAATTCCTCGCTAAGGCGATCTAGGACCGAGCAAAAGCTGAGTCAGTGAGTAACAGCTAGTGTGGCAAAAATATATCAAGTGATCATGGTTGTGGAACCCTCACCACAAATGCACAATCTATAGATTCAAACAGAGGCTATTGTCGCCAAACATATTGATGAGCAGCGTCTTTCCACGTCATTTTACCCACAGCCCGATTCTCACCGATGTCTCGATAAACCGATGTAGATCGCGAAGCTCCGCCGCTTTTTCCACCAAAGAATGAAACACGAACGAAACCCAATGGCAACACCAAAAGCAAAGTCCTGGCTACAGTCCTCGTGCGAACTGTAACCTGGAAACGATTCTTTGCTTGATGGTACCGTGCACATTCAGTGATATCAATGTTTCCTCCACCAGAGAAATTCTGTCTTATCTTATCGCATCCGCTGTCAAGCTTTGATTCCCACGTAAGCGCAACGTTGGAAAATGCCCTACCCAATGCCAGGTGTGATCATAGATGGGCGGAATCGGAATGGATTCGAGCGGGCTTGAAGTCGTGAGGAGAGGCCGTGGCGGCTTAAAAAGGTTAAGACGTGGACATTTAGTTCCCCGAGCACCTAACTGCCCCGGTGTAGTAAGTACTCGATCCGACTATCGCGGAGTGTGCCCTTAACCGTGCTTTTCTCCCCGATAACCATCATATTAGGTGTATGCAGAATAAATGGCCAAAACATAACTGGCTATAACTTCGCTCAGACACAACTTTGATTGTAGAAATAAAAATCATTCAAATCTACAGAATTTTGCCAATAATCTGGTGAAGAAAATATGCCATCATGAGCAAATTCTGGATTGCGAAAATTAATAAAGTCAAGAATGGCATTTTTACCCTGCGAAGTATCGGCGAATTTTTTTCTGATGCAGGTTTGTATCGAGAATCCGGAAAAAGTGGTAATCCGTTGGGGATAGGTCTGGGGAATAAGGGGGTGAGGAAGAGTCTCGAGCCTGACTGCATCAGTTTTTGCTGGGTGCGCAAAACAACGCAAAACCCCACACTTCACAAGTCATCCGGCAGAAATTGATGCAGTTAGGCATCGAGACTCTCCCTCACCCCCTTATTCCCCAGACCTATTCCCAACGGATTACCACCTTTTCTGGGTTCTCGATGCAAACCTGCGTCAGAAGCAGTTCGCCGATACGATGCATGTTGAAAATGTCATCGTTGACTTTATTAATTTTCGCAATCCAGAACTTCATCATGATGACATATTTACTTTACAGATCGTTGGCAAAGTTGTGTAGATTCGAATGGTTTTTATTTCGACCAATAAAGTTGTGTCTGAGCAAAGTTATGGCGTTTTGAGAAAAGTGGTCCGTTTTGGCCATTTATTCTGCACACACCTAATATTTCCGCTCATGACGTTCTCATTTCGCAGAACGGCAGCAAGTGTACTACCAAGCGTTTATATGAGTGGGATATGTTATGACAATGCATTGAACGGTCGACTTCCTCTACTATCCCCTTACCATTACCACCCACTTGGTTGTGATAGAGGGATAGTAGGGGAAGTCGACCGTTCAATACACTTGGGTGGTCAGACATACACACCCACAGAGACGGCAAAGCGACCGACCGGCAGACAGACACATACAGTAGCGCTCAAGAGTCTTGGGCCAAAACTTTTTTGTCATAACTTTTTTCTACTTGACCAAATTTGACAAAATTTTAATATGTGGTGCCTGGACCTATTGTCAACATTTCCTTCTACTTGAGCGCCGCTTGACTCTTTTCACGGTTTTTTACAAGAATTTACTACAAAACCACCGAAAAAAAGAAAAAGGCTCAGTCAAGAAACGGCTTTCTTTACAAAAACAAAGCGAGCAATCCTTAGAGAACCACGACGTTCGATGACAGCTGCCCAGCGGGGCGGCATAGGGATGGCCCTCCAGAAACAAAAAATTTCGTATAATCACATAACCTGCACCGTTGAGCGCCCCAATAGTATATTTAGTATGCAGTGTCTTCAAGTACAACATACTAAAATTCCTCTTAGATCGGTCCAGTCGCAAAAAAGTTACAAGTGAAAAACCCAAGTGCATGACCATTTCGCCGAAGACTTTTGAGCGCTACTGTAAGTACGTGCTTACTATATAGTAGATAAATTGCGCTCGGGAATGGTAATGGAGGTGCTAAATAGCTGATTATTTAGAAAAGGGGAGGAGAAATCGCTTATAGCAGACGCCGCCACATCATAAACGAGTTTTACAAGAAACCTAGTTACAAGAAATTTAGACAAAGGAAATGAAAGGTATACGATGAGGAGGGGAATCGGCGAAAGGTGGCCACGGATGGCATCACCCAACCCGGAAGGTGACGTGAAGTGGCAAACTCAGGTATACACAATGAAGCACCTCATAGGTTACCGTCCCAACGGTCCAATCATCCATCCTTCAATCCTATATAACCAACTTCCTGGAGTCCGATGCTTTGTCGGACCCCAGGAAACATCGCTCTACTAGGTTATGTGCGAGGTGTGCCTTTAGCTAATGCTACCAATCGTTGCCTTCCTACCTCGAAGATATTAATGTTGCTTCGCAAAACGCAGAGTATTTTGTGCTGACATGACTTTGATGAAGGCGGGGAAACTAATGTTTCAGCCAATCGCATAATTCAGTATGATTGCTTGTGGTGGCAGAAAAGGGTGGTACTGGGATCACTTCATGCAGCTTTCTTCCTTTGCATATCACGGTTCTCCAGCGTGTACATAGAAAGGGAACTGATAGTAGGATGTGCATTTGGAGTGCTTGGACGGGTTTTTGCTCCAAATTGCGACCGCGACGTGTTTGCCCTTTCCAATGCTTCTAGATATTTACAATGCGAATTTATTTCTCGTTTAGATGCTCTAGTTATGAGGAAACATTTATTGGTTGCATTAAATACTAAAAAAAGTGCACCAATATACATAGTTTCAGATTAATCTATGTTAAAGATTTCCATCGTGACTTTTGTGAAATGATAGTTTATCAATAAGATTGTTGTGGCTGAGGATCTGAAACAATAAACCAATCAGGCTTACGTACAGAGTATGTAGATTATCGCAGTACGCCAAGATTTGAGCTCTATTGAGGCCAATGTGCAGGTGTCTAGCAGTAACTTCCTCCTACAGAAAGGGGAGGAGAGGGTGAAAGATATCCCTCCATGACGTGCCTCACTAAAGTTCACTTCGGATGGGACGGATGCTAGGTTCGAATTGAAGTGCTCCGGAGGTTTTCCTCTGTAAAGAGAAGAAGGCTCTTGTTCACAGCCTCAACCGTACCCAATACATGGAATATATTTACGAGCTCAAGAAAAGCAACTATGGCGGCTCCTAGATGTCTTTGCTCTTCCTGCCAAGATTTCCTAACCTTCGGCCACGTCACACTGTTCCACAATGCTTTTCCCAGCACTTATAGGCAAGGTGGTAGTTGAAGGCAGTGGTAAGAGTGTCAGGGTCGAGTATCAAAAGATTATTGCATACCAAAATCCAGGCCCTTACTAGTACCACTAGTAAAGTAAGGGGAAACCGGGATGGAATGGCCAACTACTCGAGAAATAAGACCCGTTCACATTAATGACTCTGAAAGGGAACGGGCTCTCTTGGCGGGCCATGTTACGAAAAGTGACAGCAGTCGAAGAAGACGGTTCTTATAAAGGTCAAGGCGCTTTTTTTATCCAAGGTTTCACCACATTAGTTATCCTAAACCCGTAATTTTAATTTTGGTGACTATCTTTATGAGTTCTCGTTACTCACATTACCCCTACCACCATTTTTAATCCGAATAATCAAGTATTCCAGAAATGAAAGGTAAGAACGTACAGTCAGGGTTTGATGAAGTGTTGTGTTACAGTCCAGAGGTCGAAAAATCCCTATAGGCTTATCCTACGACCGTCTCAGTCTCTGAAGCTTCATGTTTGGGATTCAGGCAATTTTTTACACACTGCCTCGCAAAATCCAATTCCTCCTCCCGTAACTTGCTGTTGTGTCATTCTTTTGGCTTTACCGGTCAGAATCAACTATCTCTGTGATTGTCATTACGTCTATGACGTCATGATTCTTTCACTATAGGTTTGGTTGTAAGACTCTGTTAATCAGTTTATACAGCTCGCGCGAACGGGGTTTGTACCCTTATGCTAGGTTTCACGATGCAACGTTCTCCGCGCAACATCTGCGCGCGAGTTGACGGCACTTGGTGGGAAACACGTGTAATCGAGTGGGAAGGGGGCGACCGTATCTACTCTTATTTTTATTCATTTTACTTCTATATGAAGGTTTTTTCAAAATTGTTTTTATCTCAGTGGACAGGATCCGGTTAATTCACTTGATTTTGGATGTTTTCATTCACCCTTGGTTGATAGTAGCGTTTTGAATGCGTTCATTCCATTTTCTGCGTTCTGCATCCTCCTCACATGCATCGTTTTTGCTCGCCGTGGTTTTTTGCTTCATACGTAGTGTTTATTATAGTGTCAATAATATATTTTATGTTGTATCGGATAGAGACGCACTACGGGCGTTGACAGGTCGGTGTAGGGCTAAAGAACTAAAGAGTTTGGTGATGAGTGGAACAAGCCCGTGGAATGCGAAAGCTCGTCCTACGAGTAGATGGTTTCGCTCACCTCAAAGCTCCCCTCCCTAGGCTCGCCAAAAGCTCATTTACCTTCTATTATTCTCGTGTTGATATGCAAGTAAAAATGATACATAGCACTTAAAGGCACTTTCCAGGATTACCCTGAGTGGGTTAAAGCGCTAAGCCATGAAATCCGAGATGCTGAGGAATACGCCGACTAAGAAAAATCCGAAAAAAGTCCCCGAAAAGGGCAAAAATAAGACCTCCTGTCATGTGGGCTTAGACGAGATTATCGCGTGAGAACGAGCATTTGAATCAGTTCCCGCTGGCTGGTATCAGAAGGAACTCTAGGATGTCACCTGTTTTCTCATGTCAATGTCTCCTTTATCATTGGCATCTCTTCCTTATCTTATATTATCACACAAATCGTAGGCCTCATTGCCACGTTGTTGCCATCATTGCCACCGTCATTGCCGGCAATCACGTCTGGAATGGGCGGGCCCGAGCTCCAAAGTGCGGCCGAGCTGTCTTCGAGAGCTCCGCGCGCTGCGATGACTCATCATCGCGCTTCGATACGTGCACAGCCTCCCTGCCCGTTTGGGGAACTATTAGGTCATGTGAAAGGACTGCAATGTTCCCCTAATGCTGGAATGTGCCTTTAAAGGCAGTGGTAGGGGTAATTCGATTGCTTTATTCATTCCAATCTTTGATGCTGACCGGTGGACGTGTTCACCACGGAAACCGACACGTCAAACACCACATCATTTCAATCAATACGGCTCTAATACGATACGATAAGTATCATTCTGCTATCATGCTCATTACTCTACACCTCACTCATTCTTCGGCAAAGTCGACCCCAGGAGGCGGGCTGACATAAGAAAGGCGTTGCCCTGATGAGGCCGCCTCCACCACAGCTCAAGGGGCGCCCTCCGCGGGGGATTTTGCCGTACATAGGCTTCTTAGACCCGTAATTGTTCAGCGAATGGCTCCTTTTGGGACCCTTATCACCCACATCACCCCGATCACTGTCTCTAAAGCAGGTGAAGATGATACATAGCACAGGAGAAAAATAAATGCATGCAGAACGCTATCATTAACCGAAAGTTAATTGAAAAAGTTTAAACTCAACTAAATTCAACCAAATTCTGTCGATTAAGATGAAGGTTTCGGGAGAAGCTCAGTATAGCGGCAGAATGAATAAAAATAGGCGTGGATACGGTCATCTCCCTTCTTGTGCAATTACACGAGGACTGTCTACTCGCGCGCGCGCAAACGCCACTCAAGGCCGAAATCCTGACATGAGGGTACACACCCGCGCGATTGCAAGTGTCGTCGTGCGCATCTCACTTATGCGTGGTATTTTGCTTCGCAACTTTAGTCTATTCCCACTTGGTCGCGTTCATACTTTGCAGAGTTGGCGGCATGGCATGACTGCGTGTCTCTGCGTCTCTGCTCACACTACCATGTCTCCTTGCCTGCGTCGTCTCTGCACCTCCGCCGTTCCACTCTGCATCGCTGCCTGTGAACGCAGCCACGCCCTGTCGGGCAAAGTATGAACGCGGCTTTACAAGCCATGCGTTGCGTAGAGAAAATAGCACGCTCAAGTTAGAGTGCGACGACACATGCAATCGTACGATCGGATCGCAGTTGGCAAAGAATAAAGCACCTCAACAGTAATCTAGCCTCTTGTGTTCCTGAACAGGAGAGAAGCGTGTTCATTGAACATGGGTCCGTACCAAGAGCTGTCAACTCGCGCGCAAATCAGTTAACCAGATTTAGTTTTGACCGCTGAATAGTGATCTCAAATGAACCCGTTTTGCACTCCGCTGTGTGATACGCGCAGTATTGTGCGCCAGCAAAGCTGGTATATTTGTAAGGAATTTTGGTTAAGAAGAAACCGCGGAAACAGTGACTATTTCGCATCACTTCGGTCTTGCTGCGATTCATCTCGAGTCCTATGGCTTTGCCGACCGCGTTGAGTTCCTCCAGCAGATGCACGAGGAACTCAACGCGGTCGACAAAGCCATAGGACTCGAGATGAATCGCAGCAAGACCGAAGTGATGCGAAACCGATGGGCAGACATGACGCCAATCCTCCTCGATGACGCAGAACTACCAGACGTGGATCACTACGTCTACCTGGGCCGAGACGTCACAATGACGAACGAGCTAACCGTTGAGATAGGCAGAAGAAGAAAAGCCGCGTGGGCAGCTATGGGAAACATTAAAGAAGCATCCCATTTGATCAGCGATCCCAAAATCCGGGCCAATCTATTCGACTCCACGGTGCTACCAGCTCTATGCTATGGCGCTGAGACATGGAGCAGCACGAAAACCACAGCAACGATGATCACGAGATGCCAACGCGCCCTGGAAAGATGCCTCCTCAAAACGAACAGAAGAGAACAGTACCAGAAGAAAATACGTAGCGCGGACATGCGACAACAATCCGGCATCAGAGACGCAGTCGAATACATCGACACCGCGAAACTGCGTTGGGCCGGGCACATCTCCAGGCTCACCGATGACCGATGGACAAGTCGAACGACCTTCTGGTACCCGCGAGACGTCAAGAGGACGCTCGGTCGCCCCGCAACGCGCTGGAGTGACTCACTTAAAAATTTCAGCACCCCCGACGAACACTGGTCTCAAGTCGCAAAGGACCGACAACGATGGAAGACGTGTGCCCGCCGCTGCGCCCAGCCGACTACGGGCTCCTAAGTATCCTAAGTAAGTAAGTAATAACCGCACCTAATCGATATGAAATACACTTCGCTTATTGCAAAAAGGATAAATCCAACCAAACATGTTGAGTACACAATAAAATCCAGAACGACATAGGAAACTTATCACCTTATGGAATTTGCAAAGATACGCCTGATATGATGGCACACTTTTCCTTTCGCTACAAAGAAAGTTCGAAGTGAATATTTGATTAAAAGTCCTTGTCAGTTCTAATCACCTTCCGCTGATGCCCACCTCCCACAGCACTCCAAAAAATTAGGATTCTGCATTGCTGGTACGTGAGTTCTGAATTTCCATTCAAACACACAAGCACAACGCATAGATAGACATACATACACCAGTAGACGCTTAGCTGCTTATATATAGTAAAGTGGCCGTTTTCTCTTCAATTTCGTCAGGGAAACTTTGCACTGCAAAGGACTTTAGCTATCGTCAGTTGCTCGAACCCAGACTAAATTCTCATTTGTCACAGCCAGACCCTTGCACGTGCCTCACGTATTACGAAATATTTGAAAATAGAATTTAAAGAAAACATGCGATATATTTTCGAGAAATATCTTAATTGTAGTCCCGAACGGTGAAAAAGTTATATTTACCTGCAAACCTATACCCTCTTATCAAGTTCGTTTCTCAGGTTTAGCTGCTGCAGGCTTTTTGTTTTCTTTCTCCTGCGCTTCTTCAATATCGATTGTTTTCACAACTTGATACGGCGAGCTTTTCGTAGCCTCAGTTTTCGGACTATTTGGCAACTGATCGGTTAGACTGATAAAATCTTTCGCTCCTTCATCTTTCGGAGTACTCGTGAGCTGATTCTTAGGGCTTATCGGCAAATTGCTTGCCGCTTCTTTAGGACTATGCATACTTCTGCTTCGAAGCGCACCAGGAATTCCCTGGAACAACTAAGAGGTGTAAAATGTATTGAGAAGTTAACTATTGCTCAGATGAAGCACATTGTTAGATTGCCAGAAACGTCATCCGTTTGATAGTTTCGTAGTTACATACGTGAACATTAGCTGGTTGCTATCACTGATTATGGTTCAGAACTGCCGCCGTAGGCACTTGTGATTGTAATGGCTCATTATAAGTAGTGTCACTTTTTCAAACGAAAATTTTTCTTGTAAAATTAATAATTTTTGCAGCATGTCGTATATCATTCGGAGGAGATTTTTCTGTTCTGCAGAATGACTTGTTCAGTTACTGTGCCATGATAGGGCCGATTTTCAAGCAGGCGAAGTGGTTGGTTTAGTCGGCAAAAATTGAACAAACGGCAATCTGGGAAAATTAACCAACCATGTGTCTCGTACTTAGCTCCACCCCTTTTGCAAGTTCCACCAATTGATTGCTTGAAATGTCATGTCACTGTTTTTACTAAACTAAGTTTTCCGCCATAACATGGTGGTTTTTGGCAATTTCTACGAACCGAGACAAAAAAATTTCTCATTCAATCAGCTGAAAAAGTGGTGAAACCTCAAGTACAGGTAATGGGTAGGGACGGGAAACATTACTGACCGGATTTCTTGGGTTTCTGTTGAAAGGATCGCGGCTAAGTACGGGACGCCTCTTCGCCAGTCTGAATGTCGGCCCCATTCTACCACCATACTCAAAAACCTAACGAAAGTTTTTGTAGAGCAGAAGAATCTCTTCCAAACGATATGTGACATGCTGCAAAATTGTAATTTTATAGGAAAAATTCTTGCTCGAAAAAAAAGCGACACTACTTATGGAATGACCCAATAGATCGATTGCACGGGTATGGATATTTCGTTGTTGAAATTGGCTACTTTTTACAACAATGGTACTCCGTAGAATCCATCGACCATTCAAAACCTTGTTCCAAGTCTGCGTCAGGATCAGAGTCGATTCCAACATATTCGATCGGCAGTTTGATAATATACTTCGACGCAATAGAAACTGACTGCTAGATGTTGTTTGGAAACGTTTCTGGTATAGACGGCCTTGTAAAAAAAATGCAACCCAATCTAGCGAAGTATTGGAAGTGGCCAGGTATGCTGCTGGGTGCTTTGTACAGAAAACCTTCTCAGTGAGCATAACACGCTTTAAGCGCCATACGGTTCTGCCCTTGAGTGCACGACACCACAAGCATATAATGCTTTCTGCATGAATCAGTCCTTTTTTGGGATATGCCGTGCGTTAATCATGCTCAGGCCCACCGCAGTACAAATGCTGAGAAAACCGAGGTCATACCGTAACGTAGTACATTGTTGCTGTAGACGTCCATTCGATCTTGAACGTGTGCCTCTGTGTGAGAAGATGGGGTACCCAAATGCACCACTTACTGACCATCCCCAGATCCTTGCACACACATACACAAGAGGCTGACGATTGTATGAAGAGCTCCTGTCTTGCAGGATTTCGGCTAAGTTCCAGTCACTGCACTTCGCCTTTCGAAGTTTTTATTTACCCCCTTCAGGAATGAAATCATGGGTACAAAAGCGACCATCACTTGTGCCCTTTCTTCCTTCTTTGAAATTCCAGATCCATTCTGCGATAGTACGCTTGGAGAGTCCCATGCCACTCAGCTGCTGTTTCAGCTCACGAATTTTGGCTTTTGCTATCCCTCTATTTTATAAACCACTTTTTTATGTGCCTGTCTGTCGGTCAGTTTGTCAGTCTTCTTCGGTCGGTTTGTCAGTCTGCTTGTTGGTGTCTGTGTGTGGATTAGGGAGTGCTAAAGGTGAACAACCGTCCAATGTAGGTAGGGAGAAACTGCTGGATATTGGAGTATCATTGTAAGGTCATGTTATAGTAATGATAACATCTCCTACTTATATAACATCTATTTAGAACTCTCGCCGTCATTCTGCGGTGTGCTGACGTCGCACTAGGTGTCAGCACTCAGCACACTGGGAGTACGTGCAGCTATGTCAGATTGTCGGAGGCACAGTGCCTTTTGGACTAGACCTATCAAGGAGTGGGTTGTTGAGCGAATAGAAGTGATTGCAAGTCTTTTACCGAGTCATAATTTGCTCAGTCAGCTATCGTAATATGCGCAGAGGGTCGGAAACGGAAAGTGGGCCTCATCATCACAGGTACAGTGGCAGAACTCCGATTTCTATGGCTAATGGATGGCACGAATGGAGGTGCGGAAAGGTGTGGATTCGATAAAGTTGCACATTGTCTTTGCTAAACCGCATCGTTGAGCGGCTCCCGTTAACATCAAGTTCACGTATCCCGCTCTTCGTCGCTGCTGTGTGAAGCGCGAGGAACAGCGCCTAGTCAAAACTGGTATGGCATTGTATTCGATTTCAGCGTTGATCGGTCAGCAAGCTTTCTTGTTATACTCGAGTATCTCCTTTTCTGCTATGTTGGCCAAACTGGGCAGCGTACTAACAAGATGTACCTGCTTTGAATCAAAACAGAAGCGGAGATCTTAGCACTCTTATGTTTTCCTACAGTCCCGTAGATGTCTATGCTGTTTAGAATAGGATGGCCTGTTATTCGGTATCAAGGCGCACTAGACCAAACGGAAGACGTTTAGGGCCGCCTGCATTTTTGAATTCCTCTAGCCATTTAGCCAGTTCGCCTCACTTGAATACATGTTTATGTGTAACATTGCGTATACCTACATTATTACCATCCGATCTAGACGATGAGGACTGCTCTATAATACCGAGCACCAACGACAGTCGAGCTGTAGCGAAGAACACGAGAATCGTGAGCAGAGCAAACAGTGCTGTGATGAAATTATTTTAAGATAAGTACGGGAAGAAAAGGTCAAATCGCTCAACATATTCCAGATTCTTGAGTTGTCATTTCAAATCTTCGAGCTACGCATCAGAAAACCAATAATATTAGGTGGGTGTATGCAGAATAAATGGCCAAAACATAACTGGCCATAACTTCGCTCGGACACAACTTTATTTGTCGAAATAAAAACCGTTCGAATCCAGAGAATTTGCCAACGATCTGGTAAATAAATTATGCCATCATGATCAAATTCTAGATTGCGAGAATTAATAAAGTCAACAATGGCATTTTTACCCTGCATAGTATCGGCGAATTTCTTCTGACGCAGTTTGCATCTAGAACCCGGAAAAAGTGGTAATCCGTTGGGGATAGGTCTGAGGAATGAGGGGGGTGAGGGGGAGTCTCGATGCCTAACTGCATCAGTTTTTGCTGGGTGCGCAAAACAACGCAAAACCCCACACTTCACAAGTCACCCGGCAAAACTGGTGCAGTTTAGGCATCGAGACTTTCCCTCACCCCCTTATTCCCCACACCTATCCTTGACGGATTACCATTTTTTCCGGGTTTTCGATGCAGACCTGCGTCCGAAGGAGTTCGCCGATACGATGCAGGTTGAAAATGCCATCGCTGACTTTATTAATTTTCGCAATCCAGAATTTATCATGATTGCATATTTTCTTTATCAGACCATTGGCAAAGTTGTGTAGATTAGAATGGTTTTTATTTCGACAAATAAAGTTGTGTTTGAGCGAAGTTATGGCGTTTTGAAAAAAGGTCCGTTTTAGCCACTTATTCTGCATACACCTAATATAGTCGCTGCTATCTCCACACTCTACAGTTGATGATGAAAATGCGTTTTATTGACTGGAGGAGATAACCCGCATCATCATGGGGAAGGCACGATCACTGCTTGATCCTGCAGTACCGCACGGCTGGTCGTAACATGTGTAGCGTTGGCAAAGATATACGACGCTGCCGTTGGTGGCTTCGCAAGACTAATTTAGTAACGAGTTCTACCTTGAAACTTCCACAGCGGTCCATTTTGAAACAAGCTTCGGGATGGTGCACTAGTGAAATAGAAGTTCTCATTCGTATAACCACGCTTCACTTCTATTTTTGCGAGAAACAATTCAACGGTGTCCTTTCGCGTCCAAGATGGCGGGCATTCACATACTACTACTATACTACCATTCCTCTTGTGCTAGGTTCAGCGCAAAAAAACCTGAATGTTTCTGTCAAGAAAATTGTTCACTATGCTGCATCGCCATCATAGGCGCGGCAGTGCTGTAGGTGATGGAGATAGCAATTGTCGATTTCTCTATATACATGTACAGGTTGATTAGCAGTTTTGGAAAAGTGACATCTACCCTTACCGCAAATGAGCCATTGCCCTTGAAGAGGTCCTGAGGTATTGCTGTACAGCAGATGCTGTGATTGTTCCCACAATGAGGGTATATCGTAACACTTGTGGTTCTTGCTTTGCACTTGAGCCTAGAAGATGCGAAAAATTGAAGCACTGTGATAAGTAATTGCCTAAGAAATTTTCTTCCATTCGTATCCATCACAAGATGTCGACTATGGATTTATTACTCATGGTCCTCCTGTTACTTAGAAACGGACAGGCTGTATTCGTTGACCGTTACTAGTGCACTGTTTTGCTTCTGAGGTAGCGTCTTAAGTTCCACGAACCATGTTTTAAAAGGTTGAATATGTCAGTTTGTGGGAAAGTAACCCCACGAAGTCTTTTGCGGGCTCCCAAAATGATCTCCACCTTCCACTCCCTGAGGAGTCTGCCAGGGGGTCAATCCTAGTGAGAGTTTCCGATAGCTGCAAAGACATTACGAAGACATTACGAATATGAGCTGCAAAGACATTACGAACAAAGTAGCCGTCTGCTTCTCCCAAATCTAAGTCGTATCCGTTCAAGCTCGTACTGTTTCATGGGACTTCCATCAGGAAAAATTGTACTTGATGATCTCATAGGTCATGATATCAGGTGTATGCAGAATAAATGGCCAAAACCTAACTGGCCATAACTTCGCTCAGACACAACTTTATTTGTCGAAATAAGAACCATTCGAATCTACAAAATTTGCCAACGATCTGGTATAGAAAATATGCCATCATGATCGAATTCTGGATTGCGAGAATTAATAAAGTCAACAATGGCATTTTTACCATGCATAGTATCGGCGAATTTCTTCTGACGCAGTTTGCATCTAGAACCCGGAAAAAAGGTTATCCGTTGGGGACAGGTCTGGGGAATAAGGGTGGGGTCCACGAGGTCGAATTTCCGCGCGGCCGCGCGCGATGAGCGGCACAGCGGGTGCGAGTGCCAGTGGCAGGGCATGGCAGACTTCAAGCGAGGCAGTGTGGTATGGGTGGAAAGCGCAGACGTGACGCAGTCACGCTCAGCCGGCCGATCAAGGGCAATCGATACGGCGAGTCGTACGGGGGCGCCGCGAGTGAAACGCCGCGAAGCGGAAATTCGACCTCGTGGACCCCACCCGGGGAATAAGGGGGTGGGGGAGAATCTCGATGCCTAACTGCATCAGTTTTTGCCGGTGCGCAAAACAACGAAAAACCCCACACTTCACAAGTCACCCGGCAAAAGCTGCTGCAGTTAGGCATCGAGACTCTCCCTCACCCCCTTGTTCCACAGACCTATCCCTGACGGATTACCACTTCTTCCGGGTTTTCGATGCAAACCTGCGTCAGAAGGAGTTCGCTGATACGATGCAGGTTGAAAATGCCATCGTTGACTTTACTAATTTTCGCAATCCAATATTCGATCATGATAGCATATTTTCCTTACCAGATCGTTGGCAAGGTTGTGTAGATTCGAATGGCTTCTATTTCGACTAACAAAGTTATGTCTGAGCGAAGTTATGGCGTTTTGAAAAAAGTGGTCTGTTTTGGCCATTTATTCTGTATACACCTAATAGTTGTAGCATACAGCATCATGAAGCGGTATGTGAGTAAAATGATAAAAGAAATGTTCATTTTTCAAAAAGAGCTAATGCTGCAGTCCGTAAGCTAATTGAGGTCGTAGTGGTCGAGTGGTTTCAAGGCCTATTGCTTGAAAGCAATGGTATAGTATTTGATAATGAAAGGTGGACGGTTCTACTATGAAAGCTGATACTTTGAGCGTGATGTAATTCTGGTCGCTTCGGTAGTGATAAGAAACGATATGTATAATCCTGCCATCACATTTATTACCAACACCTCAGTCATCTTCGGCAAAGTCGATCGTGGGGGATGGACCACGTTGAAAAATGCGAACCCTCTTTGAAACGGTGTCTTTTTGAATATCCATCTAGAGTTTTTCAGACCTCTACAGAGTGCGCCAAAATTACCCGTTCGCCAAAAATTCAATGGCATTCTGCCTTCAGCCTACACACAGTCCTTGAGACGTTCGACAAACGCATGTGGCACGCAGGTACGGTTCATCGAATTTGTCCTCGAAATTCAAAAGCGCCTCCTTGAGGGTCCAAATTTGTGTGTTTGGTTGAGCCAGCTTTTTTCTCCAAGATGGCCCTTACAAAACAACCATCAGATCAAGGGCCGGAGAACTGCAGGGTCACTCGTGTGTGTGAAGTCAGGCAGCTGCTTGGCGCACCAGTCCTGGACTACCTTCGCTTTGTGTGCTGGTGGAGCAGAATCTTGTTGAGGCACCATTAGGCTTCCCCGAGGTGGAAGTCGGTCCACGGCTTGAAAACTTTATCCAGGCTAGCCTTGTAAACCGCTGCGTTGATCTTAACGCCAGCTTAGACGAAAACAAGTAGAGTTTTTCTCAAGATGTGACTATTCCTCAATCCATGATAGATCGAGGCTGTTTCGCACTTTCCTGAAGTCATCCTCTGGCGGTAGCATCAGCAAGCGAGCCTTCAATGATCCTCCCATTTCGGGAGTTGGAGGCTGAATTCAACGTGAAAATCTTTTCATCGTTAAAGACAAAGGCTCGAGCGCGTGTCACCATGAATCGATCCAGAAACCTTTTGCATCTTCCCAAACTTCTCTTCATAGTGTCCGTCAGGTGGCATTTCTGCGGATGGTCAAAGAACTTCTTAAGCTTTCCCTTGAGTATCCTCCTTATTTACCTTTCACTTATTTCTACGTCTTTTGTCATGTGCGCGTCGATCTCTTGGCATTCCTGCGGATTTTTACTCTCGCGAGTGTCACATTTTTCCGGTTCGTAGCCGTCGTTGAACGCCCCCTTCTTTACCCACTACGGTCTACAATTCCTTGTAACGTTCTACTGTACCGTTCCTCAGGGCACGGAAAGGATCTTCGCAATTCCTCTCGTTTGCTTCCTGGATAATAGCACTTCGTAGGTTGGAGCGCCTAAGCCCTTCTAATCAAGTACGTATGAGATCCACAATTTTCAGTCAAAATCTATTAGGCGAGAAAAGAGAGGAATTTTCTGAGAAAATTTAGAAAATTTAAAATGCCTGAGTGCACGGGTTATTTTGTCGCACCCTGTAGTTTTCATTTGAACGACTCATTTTGGATTCCTTACCCACATTACCCTACCACTTTCTTTAGGGAATGGTTTGGGGCCCATAGAGCACTCACTGCGTTTTCAAGTACGTGACAAGATCTGTGAGTCAAAGTTGTGTTATAAACCGTCGCCGTCCTCGTTGCGCTCTCTCACACTTTGCCAACTTGTGGAAGCGGATTGATACTGATAATCGGCTACCGGAAACCGAGTTGCATTTATTTCGGCTGTAATCGTTCCGCAGGCGCTGTTGCACTATCAGATTCGGCTGGATATGAGCGTACCGTGCCCCTGAGAGCGGAAAACTCTTAAAAAGGATGTGCGGGCGTTATCTACCTAAAGCAACGCCACCGCCTCGCCAAGCGATGCGATCGAGGTGATTTTTGGAGAACCTCTCTATCTGGAAGCAATTTTTCTCCCGGGGTATTTCGACCCGTGGAACATGAAACACTTAGTCAGCGCCAAACCGTCTGGCGTCCGCGTGAAATTGGGATAGATCATAAAATTCGCTCAGAACTTGTCCCAAGAGGTAATCACATCTCCAGTAAGAATATCGCATTCGCTCGGCGGAGTGGTCCAGCCCTCGCGCCACAAGCGGGAGCGGCTGGCGAGTTTGATGGTCCACCTCATTTTGGCACGAGCGCCAGGCGGCTTCGCGCCCAACAAGTGTCACATTCGTGTTCTACGTGTCGAGCGATCCCAGCGTAGAGGTCAGTGGCCAGATCGAAAGGTTTCCCGAAAGTCTCCTCCTCAGCCGCATCATGGCCTTCCAAAAAACCATGGTTTTCCAAAAATCTCCTCCTCAGCCGCATCACTTTTCGAGGTGGTGGGGTTGTTTTAGGAGAATAAAGTGCCGAAAAAGCATTTTGGAATTCTGTTTTATTGAGTGCCTTCACAAAAGCGTGGTTTTCATAATCCGTGAACTATTCTTTTTCAACCCGAACACGAGGAGTAAAAATTTGTTAAAAAGCTCCAGAAACGGTTAGTCTATGCTTCAATGTATCACGTACATCTCTCGGGCCATATTGCCTGAATACAGGGTGGGGCAAAATTAAGGAAACTAAATTGATGCTACCCAAAAACCTTATTTCAGCTCGAACAAAAGCATAATCATTACCGATTTACCTCCAGAAAAAACTGAACAAACAGTACCCCTTTTTTGAAACCATCCCCATTTACTTCGATACAGGCTCTAAGGCGCTCCGAAAACGCGTTGACCGTGGCGAGGAGGTAGCCTTCGTCCAACTCATCCCATGCTTTCTCCAGCGCTGCCTTCGAGTAATTGAGGCCGGGATGGGGTTTTGAGCATGCCTTATGCTCGAGGACACTCCGTACAAAGAAATCGAGTGGGTTGAGGCCCGGTGAACTGAGGGACCATTCTTCAAAGGCAATGAAATCTAGGAAAATTTCTTGCAGCGTTGGTTTCTGTTCCTTTTGCTGTCGGCAGAAAGAAACTGTCCTTCTCCTTACTTGTGTGCCTTCAGTTTCCAAGTGATCTTTCACAATCCTGCCCATCTGTCACGTGGAAATCGACATTTCTTCTGCCATCTTCCGAGGCGACCGCACTGGCTTCAAACGCAGACGATCCTGCACTCTCTTGATGTTCGCCCTGATCGTGACAGAAGTCGGTCTTCCACGTCCTGGTCGGTCGGAAAGGTTTCCTAGTTCTGTGAACCTTGCGATTGTTTTCGATACAAGACTTCTTGATACCTTCAGACGACGGTAGATGTCAATCACTCGGGGTCCTTGATGGTGCAGGTAGATGATGGAATTCCGGTGAGGGGATGACCTCATCATTTTGAACCGAAGATGAAATGTTTTGTGCTGGTTAGTAGAGAGGGTTGCACTGAATCTGTTAAGAACAAGCAAGAGTATCCCGAATGAGAAAAGCGCCTCAGGGATCAAAGCCCGCGCCCGCGCCTTGTTTGCGTAATTTTCCCCACCCTGTAGAATTCTTCCAGAAAGCATGCAAATCAAAAATGCTTTCCGCTGGTCACCACAAAAAAAAAACCAATGGTTCAACTTATGACTTACAAGAGCTGTATGTACCCTCTGTCGAAATACACTAACATTTTGTTGTGAACTCAGACGTTTAGCCTCTGCCGTGAGATTCGCCATAACTTCTTCTGTTCTATTTTCCAGTGATAGCTGGAAAATAAGGAATGAAAGGATCCATTGCATTCGAACGGCTCCTATTTTTGACCTGCATTGTGTTTCATCTACGTACCGATGCTTGATCCGTATGATGAAACCAAAAGGTCAATTGTAGGAACAATTTTGATTATGATTGTGAACATATTTTCTAGTTACCTTCCACAGAGTGTCCCAAAGGCATAGGTCCACCCTATTTTGCGTTCATATTTAAGGAATAGGACAGCAGTTCCCGTCTTAATTTTTACCAGTGATACCTGATGGCAGTCGCGATCAAAGGCCTCAAGAGGATGGTTTTTCAACTCATGACGCGCTTTTTGAAAGCTGTTTTTTGAGCAACTTTGACAGTCCAATTTTCTGGCCTTTTACGCTCATAGCGCACGAACGAGGCGTTTTTGCACAAAAAGGATTTGATAGTCGTGGTTAGGAGGTCGAACTACCCCTAGTGGTAAGTTTCCAGCCGAATCAAAGTTTTGACCCAGCTCGAGAATTTGTGCTGGGCATTGGTATACCTTCGACTGCACGTTCAATAAAGGAGACGACGGGATCACCTGTCAAGAAACCCCGACTATTTTTCTTGCTTGATGCTTGGTAGGTGAAGTTATAGCGAGAGACATCCATGCTGTGCATAATCCATTGATTTTCATCGATTTCGATAGTTATTCACTTCTACAAATAGAAAGGGCACCATGTAACCATGGCCTAACATACTTTTTCGAAGTTAGGGTCAAAATTTGGAACTGGCCAGAAATATGTCCCTAGGGGTAGTTTGTCCCCCTGAACACAAATATGGCACTTATTTTGTGCGAGATCGCGAATTTCGAGCGCAACGGGCCTTTTTGTGTCCAAAAAGGTCACATCACCAAATATATTGACAATTCGTAAATAGAGTCATTCTGGCATGCTATCAACGAAAATCGTAGTCATTTGGTGTAAACAGACATATCTGAAGATGAAAAAGTGAAGGCAAAAAAGCAAAACTTTGTCAATCCCGGGATTCGAACCACCAATCCATGCACTTCGTCCATTTGAGAGTCCATCCTCGTACCCTGTAGGTCATCCGGTCGCCGCAGCAGCCGCTTATCGGGGAACCTTTATGAAACTGCTACGCACATTTAGTACATGATGGAGATGTTTTTTCCGTATTTGATTTTGTTGTAGATGTGAAATAGAAGAACCTTTGGATCTGCACATGATCGAAGTTACAAGGAGGATGCGTTACTATAAGTGGGTTAAAATCGCCTTTTTGAAAAAAAATTTTTTTACTCCTTTTTTGGCATTTGTAGGGCCGCGCAGCAAAAATGGAAGTCAGTCATATGTTTCATGTAGGTACACCCACATAATGAAAAAAACCGTTTTCCAAAAGCGCGTCACGACCTGAAAGACCTCCCTTGTCAGTAAAACTGAAAACACGAAACCGCAAAATTTTATTTGCTTTTTTCAAATTAACGGTGTCCCAAAAGTATAGGGCCACACAGCTTTTCCGCCTTGCTTCCATCGAGTGGTAAGTTGTGAAGTAAATGTATTGGCGAATCCTTCTGAGATTTACTCTACAGTGCCATGCCACGCGGAACGCACCCATCCGAGTACGAAAAAAGACAAATCCTGGCCTACGAGGATGTGGGACTCAGCAATCGCAAGATTTCTGGGAAGATGGGCCGATCTTACAACTCGATCAAGAGCTTCTGTCGCAACATGGTCCTGTACGGAATGAAAAGGAGAATTGGAAGGCCGCAGAAGTTTTCTGAGAGGCAGAAGCGTTGGATCTTCAACGCTTCGTCTAATTCCACAAAGGATGTTCGTTGGCTGTGCAGGGAACTGGCACCTACTGTATCGAAAAGCATTGTGACCGTCTGCTCAAGTCGTCTCCTCACATCGAGCGAAGACGGTTTTCGTCCACGCCATACCTCACGAGGGCGCACGAAGAGGCTCAAATCCATTTTGCCAAGAAACATGTCAGCTGGACGCATCAGTGGGATGAGGTAGTCTGCAGGATCACGGGAGTGTTGCAGGCGATCTTTTCTGATATGAAGAAATTCAATTTGGACGGACCGG
This sequence comes from Trichostrongylus colubriformis, assembly GCA_963978905.1. NCBI lineage: Eukaryota > Metazoa > Nematoda > Chromadorea > Rhabditida > Trichostrongylidae > Trichostrongylus > Trichostrongylus colubriformis. Next base: position 48,202,614 of record OZ022259.1, read on the forward strand.
ACGGCTTAGCTAGTTACTGGAGGGATTTGAGGAAGGGGCCGCGCTACTTCTTGAAGCGCGGATTTGCTGGTGGTAGTGTTATGGTTTGGGCCGAGTTCTCTTGCTTTGGTAGAGCAGGATAGTATTCATCACGCATCATGGAATAATTGGAACCGAACATAGTATTTGCCACATGTACTATGTGTCTTCAATTGCGAATATGACTGGACCAAATTAATGCTATGGAACATTTTCTGTAAAAAGCTGTGACTGTAATAGTGCGAACAACCCTGGAGCTACTCGTGGACACGAGTCGACTGCAGCGACATAAATTTTTGAAGCTGACTTTTGTAAAGGACTTACACGAGAAGGAATAGTGCATAACAGACGGTACTGTCTCTGCATTTCCAGTGTCCGTGCTCTTTTGAAACCATTTTCTGTGATGAACACGGGTTTACTGTTAATCATCAAGGACGACCGGATCGTCTGTGTAAAATGGCATACCTTCCTTATAAATCGCATCGAAGATTCTTTCAGCCTCCTATAAAAATGCCACAGGGATGAATAAGCTTGTGAGTCAATCAGAGACGTCCAAACATTGAATTTAATGGGACCAAATCAAAATAGGTATGAAACATTGTGAGACTCCAAACATTTCATTTCAACCAACTCAAGCAGTTTTTACGGAAGTGGTTGCAACAAGCAGTTCAGAAGAGTTTCGAGCATCTTAGACAAGCTTTTAGCCCCTAGCTGGTACAGATAAGTTCCTAATGAGATACTCTGTTTATGAGCCATTTCGCTGTTTTTGTACTTTACCGATCTGCTTCTGCTACGGGATTACTTACCTTCTCAAATAACACAGTATCTCAATAAGAACAAATTTGTACCATTTGAAGGTTGATAAAAGCGCCAGGAGCAGAAGGCTTGCCTATAAGACTCAGTCATTTGCAGCTATTTGTTGTCAGCATTTTTCTGGTTTTTTTGAATCTTTGGGAAAGGAAGTTGAAGTCTCATGTCACATGCAGATCGTCATGAGGCTTCAGATCCAGACAATACTCAAGAGAATAAATCAGTATACATAGAAAATGACAAGAGTGGCCAGAAGCGCTTTTTTCCCATGGGTCTTGCATATGCTCTTGAGCGCTGTTTCTTACAGGGGTGATGAAAGGACACCTCGTTCTCATCAGAGATCCTCACTGTTACAACAAGGCAGTACTGATTGAGCGATTTATTCATTCGGTGGGTTTTGGCAGATGCAATGGCTGCTACCATAAATGGTTCTGGGCTTGTCTTTCTCCACGCAGCTCATTATACTTACGTGGAATGTCGCTTTTCCAACGAAGGCAACCGCGTTGACGTCGACGTGTACCATCCTCGTCGCTCTCGTCTCAGAGTTTATCGCTGCGATGAGGAACGAACATCTGTCAACTGATGCCAAGGCCACATGCGGTAGCTTAGAGGCATAGTGGCCGCCGCCTGACCGAAGCGCTTGAGAGTTGCCACAGCACCGCTCGATGAGGGTGTCGCGTTTTCTAGAATAGGTCCCCGCTCCTTTAAGGCTGAACCAGAATACGGTTCTCTAATCACCACATTTTCTCCACTTTACCTTTTCTGATCTGTTCACCTTGTTCTAGTTAAATCGTACTTAAGTAAACATCACAATCCTCTACTGTTCATCTGCCATAATCAATACGTCTGCTCAATAGCGTCTCACGCAACTCAAAAACATTCGCATCTCATAGTATGTGCCATTTGTAACAAAATACTGTTAGAGTCTCGAAAGTGTAAAACTCATCTCCGACCAACATAATAATAGTGACGGAACGCAAAATAGGATATAGGAACCTCTCCGTCTTTCTGCAAAGCACGTAATTTGTTGTTGTACACTTCTAAATTCTTCATCAGAAGCGTATCGTCGATTCTGAGGGCTCCTGCTTCTTTGCTCAGGTTCTGAAAAATCCCAGATTTCTTAAGCATTTTTGGAGCAGAAGAATCTTAAACAACATACCACGCCGAATGTGCTCATAAAGTCGTCGTTCAAAAAGAAATCTGTCCCAAATGCGTCAATAAAATTCAAAGCTCCTTCGCATTTTTGCAAAAATTTACTAAAACGACATGCAAATTTTCGAACTATCATTGTGTGTGGACATTCACGTTTTGAAATGAGGCACTCTTCACTATGATTTGATCCCCTCTTCGGTGGCGCTCACGTGAAGAATAACGCTTGTCATCGATCCCAATAATGTAAGATTGTGAAAATTCTCGTAATGGAGGCAATGCCAGAGGATACGTCTTATCGTCGAGTTTTATTGTACCATTGAGCCAACTTATTTCGGACGCCAACTTTTAAGTGACCTTGGAGCCACGAATCACCATTAGCAGCTTTGCTTCGGACGTTTTGACAGCTGTCTCTACTTTTCTTTGGTACATCTCTCGAAACTTCTAACTTCATAACTGAGCAAAGGAGCCTGTACGAGATTATCGCGCGTTAAGTATTTCCTTCTCTTCCGAGCGAACGATCTTTCCTATGCGGTGGGGATACGATGGTAAAAAGTCGCCTTGAATCACTCATACCTCCCTTGCGCGAACTGAATGAACTTATGCTTGACCGGTGCAAAATGTTTCCAAAATCCTTCTTAACGTCTACAAGCGGCAATAAGCCCCTTTACAGCCATAGCAGTTACAATGTAAAGTCATTTACTATCTAAACTTTTAGATTTCGATCTGTTTAAAGGAGGCCCCTAACTTTTTTAGTTCGGAACTGCTTTTCTCGAATCACGGGATGTCGCTTCATTTTCCTCATGTAGAAAACTTCGTTATAGAACAGAGCGATGTGAATTTGAAACTAAAGCTACAATTTGGAAATCGCTCTAGGGTATGTGGACCGGTGTGCTGTAGCCATGAAGCTAGTGTCGTTGTCGCGAACAGCGAGGATCGCTCTTTAGTTCCTTAGGTGCGCGGGCTCCCGTGGGTTTGACCGCCGCCTTGGCATTTTCGTCAAATTCCGTGATCATTCGGCATCGATGGTAGCTGCGCGTCTTGGCACTATCACGGAACCCTCCAGGCAGTCATGCTTGTGTTCGTCTCTCGTGGCACGTTTGATATTTTATCGATTCCACACGGGCCTCTCTACTGAGGCTGGCGGCGGGACCACGGGGCTTGGGTCCTCAGAATAAGTCAAGGAATGTCCTCAAAATTGGATCAGACCCTGGAAAAGGCAAAGTGTCGTCGGAGGGGCTCGTAACGAGACCCCAGCATGAGGACCTTCATAATTCAGCTTCCTTTGTTATATTTGGTTTTTCCTAGTACTTTAATATAAAATTATTAGTCATCTTTCAGTATTTTCCTCATGTAAGCTTAAAGGTGGTTTCCTCAGTCTTTCTCATAGCGTGTATGTCAGTATTGTAGGATCTCCGTTATAGTTTGGTACTCTAGTGCTATTGGAAGAAAGTCCTAAGGCGTCAGCCTGTTCGACATTGATAGCGTCCCTGGGTATTTCAGTTCTAGCTCATTAGGACCAAAGCAGGGGTAGGCTATGTGTGGCCCATATCAATGTGGGCCGTCCATGGGGCATCGTTGCGAGGTCTTTTGCAACCTGTTAAGTTGTCGATGCAGATAAAGACAGAACGGCATTTGCCACATACTCTAGCTTCCTTTCCTTTTCATTGACCCGTTAATTTTTCGTGCGTTCGCAATGAAGGCGTCTTCTATGCTTTGCTTACTTCGCGGATACACTAAGCACCAAGCGCTTTGAATCGACAGGCATAAGGAGATCGCCTAGGCGATGCATTTACGCCCAAGGCATCTACGAAGAGTTATGTGTGTTGTCTCTCGTAGTATTACAAAGTAGCGCTTTCAATGACCTTTGCGATTTGCCGTTTTCAATAATTGACCGTAAATCGACTCACTCGAGACTAATATTGTATTTAAGATTTTTAGCCAAGTTTACTTTGTATGTGGGAAAAGGTTCATCAGTGGAAGCCGTTTCGCGACATGAAACCAGAAAGCCGTCATAAACGCCCCATCTGAAATGAATTATATGTCATGTTTTGTATGGTCATGTACCTTGCTTTGTCACATTGAGTGATTCTCTATCGACTGGATCTATGTCAGCGACAAGGATGCTCAGGATACAGACAGGATAAGAAATAGTATTTGCAACTATTCAATAGTATCTTCTAGATCATTGTTTTATAGTCACAACACAATTTCAGCACGTTTGTCGAAACAGAGCCATGTAACCAGAGCCATGTAATAGTGGGGCCAGTCCGGTAAATCAAAATTTGGTGAGCGAAGCGCAGTACAATATCTATTCTGTAAGCTGAAGTCGTGTCCCAATACAGGGCATTCTTAATGCTCTTTCTAGTAAGCTATACGTATGATTTCTATAATTCCTGTATATTTGTTTATTGATTCAGTGTTTTAGAATGTCAGATTTGTGTCGACTCGTTTAATTTACTCCTTCACTTGTATCAACTGTCGTCGCGTTGTTCATCGACGCATGACGTCCTCAAGAGCGGCGTTGAGAACTTTAGGTAAGATGATATCTTCTTTTCGAAACCCTCTTTTCACGTCTATGATGATCACCTTGAAGAATGGTGAATTTTTGGTCGTGAAGATGTTATAGAGCTCACGAAGTATTCCTATGTACTGAGAGGTACACTAGTTTCCCAGGGTTTCGATAACGCTTCTGTATCAACGAAGTCGACTTATGAAAAGCTTGTAGACTACAGACAGCAAGCAGATTAGATGGTAATTGCCAATGTCGAGCGAGTCTTAATTCTTATACGGCAACTCACAAGGAAAGGCTCCCGGATCACTGTGGCCATTCATGATGAGTTGTATGTGTTCATATGTAGTTTCGAACGGGAATCTCAAATCTGCCCTCGAAATCTGCTGAACGATTCAGGGAAGGAAGTTATGTGGCCTGGGAGATACGGCGATAGTGCCGGCTGACAAGGGAAGGATACCAGGCCGAAGTGGCCATTTGCAATGAAACACATATCGCTCGACGCATTTCTGGACGCTGATTTCAGATCTGTATTCCAAATCTGCCGAACGATTGTGTGAGTGGAGTTATGGAACTTTTTCTGAATAACTGCTACTACGTATTACATGGTACATTCGAAAGTCTATGGCGCGCGAGCCAGACGTTTTCGCGCAAAACCAGCGTAATTTTCGTTTTTAGGGGATCAAACTACCCTACTGGACATGTTTTTAGCCAATTCGAGAATTTGATCGAATTACGGAAAAATTCATGAGCTATTGACTGGCAACCCATTCAGCGAAGCAGAAGTCGTTGACCCTTGCCCAGCAAATGCTCTTATTTGGCGCTTGTTACGTACATTTTTGCCATGAGCATCTGTAACAGAAATGTCTAGGTTGTATTTGTTCAGGTTGAACGATTTTTTGTAGAAAAATTCAAAAACCACTACTTACTCCTCCGGCACCCCTAATTTTCCAAAGCTGGGCCAAAAACTCGATTTGGCTGAAAATTTGCACAAAAGGGTAATTCGAGCCCCTGAGCACGAATGTCATAGAAAAACGCCATTTTACGCAACAACGCCTATCCTCACAACCGCAGAATAATAGGATAAAAAAGATGGGCATGTTCAGTTATCCACAAAAGACAAAGGCAAAACTAGCAAATGCATCACGGATTCAAACTCTCATGCTCCAATTTGTAGCCTGACACCTTACCAGCTGCTCCGTCCATGCTCCGACAACGTATTTTCTCGGGTCACATATGACCAGCGCCTGCGCTTGCGCCGTATCTTTCAGGCCCCCGTGACTTCTTGCGCCGTATCTTTCAGGCCCCCGTGACTTCTTTCCCAGAAACGTTCAGCAGATTTTGAGGGCAGATTTCGGATCCGTATTCGAAACTACGTATGCACATATACAACCCATCTTGAATGGTCACGGTGACCGGGGAGCCTTTCCTTGTCAGTCCTGTTGGTTTTCCACAAAGTGGGTGGCTCGCATTGGTAGCGTGTGAAGAGCCCTCCTGGGTAGATGGACATGGATATTGATTGAATCAGAGCAGGATTCGTAGATGACTTTTTCCATTGCCCTTCAGGAAACACAGAGTATATCGTACGGACGTCCAAGACAGACTATTTTGGGTCCATAGCTGAAGAAACTCCAGGGGGCATTGCGGAGCTCCTCCAACTCTCTGCTGCTACAGCTACCTTTGCTCTTTCATCCTTGAAGTCTTCCTTTACTGCTTCTCTCTGCATTGCTCTGCAGGCTTGAACGTAATTCGGTAATGGCCTGCGGCTCGCGTCCACACTAGCAGATCAGGTTGAATTTTTGAAGAAAGACACCTCCTCGTGACTTGGAGCCACACTGCGCGATAATACTATCAGATTAATTGCTTCCACCTTGGGACAAGTAGATCCTTGGATAACTTTTCAGGCTGCCTCTTCGTAGAGGTCTCTCAGCGCATCCTTTCGGTGCTATGCCTGCTTGAACTCTACCAAGCACCTACCCAACCAAAACACGCCTGGCATTGGACGGTCTGACTTTGTGGTGGCGTTTCCGTGGCATATAACAGGCCATGTAATTGAAAATTGAGTAGTACGACCAAGAGGACTATGTTTAGGGTGTCCCACTTCTAATGTTCCTAGAGCTTGTCGTTTGTTTTTCCTTCTCCAGTGATTCAAGTGGAGCCTCTCCTCTCAGCAGTGGGCGCGATAACGCTAGCAATTTGAATTTGAGGCGTTTGAATTTTCTGCGCCTCTGGAACTTTCGTGTAGACGTTAAACGAGTCGGTCGTAATCAGCCCAGCGCAGCAGAGAGTACATCCCTTGAACTTGGTCAGTGAGTCACTCTTTTCCTCCCGGGGTCACGCCACGTAGCCTTGTCACCTAACGGCTTGAAGTCCTTTAGTGTGAGAGGCTCCTCGGGGAAAGGAAGTGTCGGAATTTACTCCTTTGTTGATTCAAAAGATTCACACTGGACTCACAAATAAAGCATCGTCATTAATGCTCCGAGAACGGCTAAAATTAGTGCGCATAATACCGGCATACGGACCGCAACAGCTCTTGTGAAAGAGTCTGAGGAGCTTTTGTTTGAATGGCTTGCTGATTGCCCATCGCGGATACGTATCCTGGAAATAAAAACTATAGCAGACTCGCATGAATGTCATATACGCCTTAGTGATATTTCTTAACAACGGAAAGTAACAACTCAAATATTCCACGTTCGCTCTTCACCTTAAGCACGTGCTCGAAAAGCTTTATTAGATCAAAGATGCCTGCTGACTCACGGGTGACAGGCGCCTGCAGTAACCATATAATACAAGAGGTGCCAAAAAAAGTAGTTTTACCCACGGCTCACATCCGCCAAGTATACAAAACATCGGGAAACGAAAGAGATGAGAGTATTGGGGAAATTGTCTCCTAAATGCTCCTTTTTAAATAGGAGCAAGCTGAGACTCACTGCCTTCATCAAAATACGGAGCCTTCAAACGGCGCTGTCGGGCTCCAGAACAACTACGGTACCAAGGTCCGCTTAAAACAGTGGTGCCAGGTTACGTGGTAGGTCTTCCGTGGGAAGCTTTCTAAGGTTTGACCTTTCGGTTCATGGAAGTCACAGAGCCCTTGCTGCTTGGACAACGCTGCTATGAACCGGAGTGTCTTTCTTTTATACCTCAAACCCTCCCTCCGGAGGGTTTTCAGTGTAATGCCACGTAACGGTTCTTGGAAACGAAGGATGTTGGGAGCAGGAAAAAACGGAATACTCCCGTCCGAACCGAAGTTTTTGCCCATAGCCCCCTTGTAGTGGAATACTTTAGGATCCACCCAGTATGAATCCCCTCAAGTACCCAGAGTGAACGGACCTTAGCAAGCTTGTGAACGAGAGTGACGAAATTTCGGATTTTGCCGCGTTGGGAGGACACATCATGTTTACTCGGAATAAGCTCCCGATCCCGTTTGTGCAAAAGGTTCTTACGAAGTTTAGCGATAGTATAAAATGTGCTCTTGAATTTGGGGATGGAAATCGACGTGCATGGCCATTAGAAAGCTCGTCAGAATTTGGTGAAGTTCAACTAAAGTAGGGTTGAAAGTGAAGGAAGAAAATTACCTTTTTTGGCACCCTCCGTAGTATTGTTCATTCGCAATAAGGTATATAACACTTCGTTCTCGGAGTCGTTTCGCAAATTTCGAAAGTGGATTGTAGTTGACCCAGGCTTACTTTCCCTTGTATGAAGGACACATGACAGATAACAATTGCACAGCTGCGAGGTTCCAAAAGTACGTCGACGAATCAGACCTCATCCACAGATCGTCCAGGTGGTAATGACCTCTCTGCCGCTGCGCCATCTACGTCTTCTGCCTCATTGGCAGCTACAGTTAGTGCCGTAAGAGTGTTAAAAATCGCGCGAGAGCATTTTCGCGTTTTTTATCGTTTTTTCGCCACAAATCGATTGATATTGATTTTTTTTCTACTGAACATGTATATTTTTCGAATCAGCTCGTCGAGCTCTACAAGGTGGTAATACAATTGATTTTCTTGAATTCGGTACTAGACCATTTTTTCACATTCTGAAAAGTTTGAGGAAAAATTTTTTCGAAATTTGATGAACTGGCAGCGAAGTCTCCTCACTTCCTTGATCTAAGTTTACAGCTGTGTGGGAATTTCAAAGTTTCCCCCTTTTTAGTCAAACGCTGTTCCTTGGTGTGGCCCTAAACAGCGCCTATATGTACACACCGTTTAAAAAACCACCTCTTGACTCATTTTCAAGCACAGATCCCCCAGTATAATGTACACCATTCAACTCCCTAAGAAAAATGCTATCGGATGATATGTAAAAACCTGGGTGGTGCTAAATTTGCTATTTTCCTCATTTCAAGCCTCTTCCTTTCGTCAATCGACTTCTCAAGCTCTAGTCCGCCGCATCGATCGACGTGCATGGCCATGAGAAAGCTGGGGGGGGGCCACTGTGACAGCCCCGCGCTATTCACGTGCACGGCCGTGGGAAACTGCTCGGCGCTCCGACAGTGTCATCGATCGTGTCCGCTCTCCCACGGCCGTGCACGTGAATAGCGCGGGGCTATCACAACGGCGCGACAGCTTTCTCATGGCCATGCACGTCGATCGATGCCGCGGACTAGAGCTTGAGAAGTCGATTGACGAAAGGAAAAGGCCTGAAATGAGGAAAATAACAAATTTTTCACCACCCAGGTTTTTAGATATCATTCGGTAGCATTTTTCTTGGGGAGTTAAATGGTGTACATAATGTTGGGGAATCTGAACTTGAAAATAAGTTAAGAGGTGGTTTTTTCAACAGTGTATAGATGGAGGCGCTGTTTAGGGCCACACCAAGGAACAGGGGTTTGTCTAAAATGGGGGAAACTTTGAAATTCGTACACAGCTGTGAACTCAGATCAGGGATGTGAGAAGACTTCGCCTCCAGTTCATCAAATTTCGGAGAAATTTTTCCTCAAACTTTTCAGGATGTGGAAAAATGGCCTAGTACCGAATTCCAAAAAATCAAAAACTTGTAGTACCATCTTGTAGAGCTTGACAAGCTGATTCGAAAACATATATACGTTTAGAGAAAAAAATCAATATCAATCGATTTATGGAAAAAAAACTATAAAAAACGCGAAAATGCGTTTTCGCGCGATTTTTAACACTCTTACAGCACTAACTGTATATTATGTCAAGCTGTGTTTGGAATCCTCAACGCACTGAGGCGGGGACGTATTGCAACAAATCATCAAATGTCACATCCCACCTCATGACGAACATCAAACGGATAATCAAGCACAGGGTCACGATCACGAGCGCAGTGACGACAGCCAACCAAGAAAATGGTGAAAACGATGCCTTGTAGTTCTAAACATTGGTTCTCGTTTGTCTGTTTTCTTATGTTCGTATGACGTGAAGCCGCACTTGGTACTGCGAGAGACCTTGCTCTTTCTGCATATAGTCCAAATCAACGGAAAGCTTGTTGATAATCTGAAACATTTCTGCTCTGCACTGTAAAATTTAAGCACTTCATGCTTGATCTTACCCGCGCCACCGCATTTGTAAAATCCGTCGATGATTCCTCCTGTCCTTGAGAGCCCTATGAAAGCTCATATTATTTTCGAGGTTCATTTGCTCTATGACTTCTGCTTGTTAGCATTTGCGAATGCAAACAGCTTCTTTATTGTTTTTTTAGGAAACTAGTCCAAAACATATCCGATTATCTTCCCCAATCCTTACACTATCTTTTTCTAGACGATTGGCGGAATTTAACTCGAATTAATCCAGTCTGGCGAAGGCAGTCTGGCCAAGCCGCAGTAAAAAAAGTCAAGGTTTTCGCATCCACAGTGGCGAGGCGCAGATTACAGAACTGGTCGTTCATTATCGATTATTCATTTCTCTAGTTCAAACTTATCATGTGTGGTTAGAGGAGGGTGTGAAAGAGAGTGCGTGTAATATAAAATGGAAGACTTACATTTCCGACGTCACAGACAGGGTCTCCAATAATAGAAATAGGATCCATGGGGTGAAGGAGGAACGCTTTCACCTGTAATGAAATAGTTCCATAAGACTCTCGTTTTCCTCAATGCGCTGTTTTACCACGCTAAAGGACTCAATCGTTTGAAGGATCAAGTAATCATTGCAAGTATTCTTAAAGGCTACGTTGAAATATGCCTTCAAAATTAGGTAGAAGTGGTAGTACTGTCCTCTCCTCTCTGTCGATGGTGCCTTCACCGTTAGAATTCCTGTCTTATTTTATCCTATCTCAGCTAGTCGCAAGCTTCCTTTGCTATTTGGGTGCCACGTTGAAACAACTTCGTGAAATACCAGGTGGTGTCACCGTCGATCGATATGGTCGATAAGGATTTTGGGCTTAGCGCCGCGACGCTGCGAAAAGCGTTCAACCTGGACTGTCAGCTGAGGCTTTATCTGCTCCAAAGAAGAAAACATTATGATCTCGACGAAGTGTGCCTTTCAGTAGCTCAGTTTCAGACCTACTGAATCACATTCTGCATACTTGATCCTTATGGAGCAAGAGATCGTGCATGGTTCTTGAGATCTTGATCTAGTATGGATTAGATTTTTCCCAAGTAGTCATGTTATTCCTCTACTTTAACGTGTGTGCACATCAAAGTATCACTTTTATATGTCACAGTTGAAAGTCTTGAAGCACAGTTTTTTTATCACAATTCAACCCACCTTCTTCAGGGCTTTCTCGTCACTGAAATTGTACTTATCATGATACAAAGACTGGTTAAGATTCCTTCGATACTTCGTGGCCTGAAATATGAGTGGGTGGTGCATATGATCTTGAAAAAATGCAGGAATATTGAGGAAGCAGCAAAAATATCGATCGTTCGACAATGTCCCTCCATTTCAACTACAGAGAAGGTATCAACATGAGTGTTCAAGGTGTAGATGACCAAATCGCTGTAAACTTCGCCAGGGGAAACTTCGGCGAATCAAATTTATAGAGAGGAGTTGTGCAGACGTCCCCCATCAAGATATTGCAGAAATAATGTTGAGCGGGTTAATATTCATGTTGTTTGGTAGTCATGGCTATGACCTGAAGTTGTAGAGGGGGTTCTGAGACCATCGTTGCCGCAGCCAGTATTATTTTTGCTGATTGGTTTTAACTCGAATATATGTACCCTAAAATCCCATAGATAAGAGCGGTTTAATTTACTGGTAAAGGAATTCTCAAAAATTCTCAAAATTCTTTAAAAATTTCTCGAAAATTAGCATTGGTCTAAGTCTCTCCAGCAACAGTCACTCCCAATGCAACAGTAAAATTAGAACCCTCATGTCCGGTTTTCGCATTTTCAATTTCGGGAGATCATAACTCGGCTCAGACTGATCTTTTCTCACAGAATAGGTACCATTCGTTTCGCTACGCTTTTGGCAACATTACGCATGCTTGCGTATTTCATTTTGCTAAAGGGCTGAAGTTTTATATTGCGCGAAATAAAAAAAAAGTCAGTTTCAAATCACCATTCTTTCCGAACACACTGCTGCTGAAGAAGCTGTCCAGATGTTTGGGAAAGTGGGGCATAGTTAGCGCTAGATATGGTGAAGATGATGCACGAGTAAGGGCTTGAGCCTCCAACTGCTTCAATCACTGAAAGAGAATTTGTGGAAAATGCGCTTGGGTATGGCTGCTCCGAGGGGTCGCGCGGCACCTATGTTTTGGGTTTTTTCGAATCGAGGCCACTTGAGGCGATCAACTAAGTTTTTTTGTTGCGGACCAATACTTGTGGATGTGCCCTGCAAGCATGGACGCTCATCGCTTTCTGCCGTTTTAGGTTAAGCGATTTGATCTGTTGAAAATTCAAGCAACTTGATCTCATTTCTGCACTTCTTAAACCAAGGACAGATTGTTCCATCCAATATTTCACCCTCTCCCCTTGCAGCACTCACATTTGTGGTCACCCTTGTTGGGAATCGGCTAAAAAAGAACTCGTTAAGTGAAGCCATCTAAAAAGTGCCATTTTTGCAGTATTTAAAATTTCTCTACTAATTCGAAACCCTTGTGGCATTCCCAATAAAACAAAGTAAGGAAGAGCAACTTTTTGTCTATCTAAGGGATTTGAATTTATCTTGTGAACGGTCAGAGCTTTCCTTACAACCTAATAAAAAATAGCAACAGAAAAAGTATAGAAAACATTAAAAATAAAGGTATAATTGTAGGCTATTATCGCGATAATCATAAGCACACAGCGCCCAAAAAAACGTATACAAACGTCAACTTTCATTTTCTAGCACAAACCGCTCTTATCTACGGGCCGCTCTTATCTATGGGATTTCAGGGTAGTTGTATTTGCGGAATTTTGGTAGTCCGCGCAACGTCTGACAACAACGTCCCTTCAAACTGCTCGAATGTTGAGCTGCTCCACTACTCCAAATCGAGCATGTTGAAGCGCAAAGCTTGCGCTACTGTTTACTATTCGCTGCTTTTAAGACTTCACCCTACTGAGCATGCATCAATTTCTGCGACCCACGCAGGTGATCGCCTGCAGAAGTTGGTCCATGCTCTCGTGGGGGTAGTCTTGAAAGGCATTCGCTCTCTCCGTCACTGTACACGAGTGAGAGGCGGTCCTGTCGCATTCCGGGGCATACTAAGATTTGTTAGTTGGAACTGCTTGTAGATCGCATATACCGGTGAAGCCTAGTTGACACTTTTTTCTTCCCAGTGTAGAGATGCCTTGTTACGAAATCAATACTTTGCCGCACTTTGTATAGTCGGTTCTACTACTATACACATATTAAGTTTGTCCATCTGTTTTGTTTGCCTGTCGCGAATGCGAAAATACTTGAAGAACGGTTTGGAGAGGTCACGTCAGGTCCCGAATAAGAAGGGCACACAGGTACTGAGGTCACGTCAGGCCCCGAATAAGAAGGGCACACAAGTACTGAGGTCACGTCAGGCCCCGAATAAGAAGGGCACACAGGTACTGAGGTCACGTCAGGCCCCGAATAAGAAGGGCACACAGGTGCCATCAGTCAGATGGTGCTCCCTACCAAACATTAAATTTTGGTTCTAGCTGGTCTAGACACCGAAAAATGTGGGAGCAGTGCGATCAGATGGACCTTCGTGAGGGTGGTCAAATTTTTTTTTCAAAGTATCTTCCGATGAAGAGCCGGACCTCGCATATAAAAACTCGCAAAGTGGTGCTTAATTTCTCCGAAGACGACGAAATGGAGGAATAAAACCAAGTGATGGATGCCACCCCGGGATTCGAGCCAGCCCCACGTAGCCGGAGCCATACTCGAAAATTCGCAAATAGTGTGGAGATACTGAGGATCCTAACACATGTGTGAGAGACGAAAACATACTTTGGGCCATAGCCATGGGTGAACCTTTTGCACAGGGAGAAGCTTCATAAAGTTGCAAATGTCAATCGGTATAGATCAAAAGCGTTGGCTTTTAAAAGCAAAAGCGTTGTGGAGAGGCACGAATGGGATATATGTATCATGTCATTGGATGTGATAGATTGCAGAAATCTACTGGTACATGCGATATATGTGGGATGGCTTTACCATTTCCATGGATGACAGCTTTTATAGCTCCTAATTTTTGCACTATGTGCACTTCCTGCAGTCATTGATTAAAGGAACCGGAAGGGGGTCAGAAACAAGAGGAAGATGCAAAGAAATGAGCATTTTGTAACGAACACTGAAGGTTAGAAGCGATAATAGGCGAAAAAACCCGGACTCAAAAGCGCGACGCTGCGGTGTGTATTCGCGTCCCATGCGCATCAGCGCATCCATTCCGAGTTGTCCGCTTTAGGAGACGGACCGTGGGCCAACGGTTGTAGCACCTGACTCCCAGCGCAGTGAAGTGACCATTCCCAACTACATTCATTTATGTAAGTACATCTAGAAGCAGTATAAGAAAGAAGAAAGAAAAAAGAAAATGGAATAGACAACTTTATAACAGAAACACCTCCTCTTGGAACCATGCCAAGGCGTCAAACTGACGAGTTTGTGCAATGGCGGCCACTTAAACTCGTCCACACTACGTTTGTTCTACCGTAAGCCAAAATTACCCCCTTCCGGTGTCTTTAATGTTAACTCATCCTCTTTTCATATGAGTAAGTAAGAACACAATTCACCAAAATTCGGCTATCCTGGCCTTATTCGTGGGCCGATAGCCTTTCGCACAACTGGAAAGAGTCTGCCTTTATCCGAGGCTCGGCACCCAGGGAATAGGTCGGTAGGACCCTTATGTCCCCAGGGTGTATCCATCCCACCGGCCGTTGTGGCGGCCGGCGGGGTGTTTCCGGTGGGGGCGTCTGGGGGCATCATCAACCATTGGGTGCCTACTGGATGCGAGAGGTTTGTGTGCGCTAAGACGATGCAACCGCGTAGTCAGAAGGATGCCTTCGATCCGCGACACCTTCAATTTGACTTTCACCTTTGGGTCCTCAACATCGTCAGAAACGGGTGTATGTCGTTTGGCGCGGCCCTTGCAGCTAATTTGCCAATGGGGCGTATGGGCCGTCTGGACTCTCCCAGATTTACCTAAGCCTTTTTGGGGGAGGAGCTTTGGCAGTGCCCCATTGGCAAATTAGCTCCAAGGGGCCGCGCCAAACGACCGTCTCCCGTCAGAAACTTTAGTGTGCGCGACGACCAACGAGGGTTATCGCGAATTGTGTCTTTACTCTTGATCATCGTGTCTGCTTTTACATATTCCTCGTTTCCAAGTTCTACACAAGGTACTATTGCGGTGAGGTGAGGAGGTAGAGCATCACATTAAGGACATTTTCAACCTAATGTAAGCTTAAAAGGAGAAAAAGCCTTTCTCTATCACAAAGGCTTAGGCAAAACTGTATTTTGAGTGCGCGGAGTGACCCCTCAGAGATCCTTCATAGATGCTCAAGTTTCCAACTTCTCATAGTATACTTCACTCATTGCGATACCATCCTACACAATTAATGCATTCAATGTACGGATCTTACGCCATACTTACATAACCATAGATCTGTCTGTCGCTTGCATTCTTGATCACATCGTCTAGAACAGTTTTCAAAGCACTACAAGTATCCGTCTTGTTCGTAGGTGCAGCCTTGTTTGGGAAGTTTTTTGTTATAAGACAAACCAACTTTTTATTGTGCTCTTCCATCCGCTCATACAAACCTAAAGTAGTGGCTAAAATGGCTTGCTCTGCATAATGCCTTCCATTGACGTACGCTATTTTCTCTATTGTCGTTGGATTTCTATGTTCTGTGGCGGATGATGTCACTGTTTTCAGACTTTCAGACTGCTATGCAGTTTTCAGACTTTCAGACTGCTATGCAAGATACGAAAATATCCGTAAGGATATTTTTTGTACAGTTGCATGCTCGGCTTATATTGTGTGGAGGGCAGTTCGCTATTTCTTTTAGGTTGATTCAATATGAATCGGACAAATTGACAAAATTTTATCTATATCCCACAACTTTTCAACGACAACTGGGAATCACTTGTAATATGCTCCATCTTTATTGATGACCTTCTGCTACCTGTTAGGCAGATCGCGGGTGCCCTTGCTCCAGAAGGCCGGAGGCTGGGCCTTACAGAAGTTCTCGAGTACCCTCTTGACGTCGTCGCGAGTTTTGAAGTCTTGGACGTCCAGATGGCATTGGAGGTGGGAGGGAAGGTAGAAATCCGAAGGGACTAGGTCTGGGGAGTACGGTGGGTGTGGAAGCACGGATCAATTGTACGAAAGCAGCTCGGCATTGCTCAATCTTGCAATGTGCGGTCTCGCCTTGTCGTGCTGTAGACATGTGACCCCGCCGTTGCGAATTTCGGACATTTGCCTTCAGTTCTCGTAATAGATGAATGTAGACGTCGGCGGAGACTGGTGGATACCTTCATCGAGCAGCTCCCAGTATTCTACGCCGTGTACGCTCCACCAACCGCGGTTTTCGTCTTCGATGGAATAGTCGTCCGACGCAAACTTCGAATGCCACAAGTATACCGTACTTCCGGGGGGGGGGGCATGCTTCTTGTTAACTATCTTTAGCCTTCTTTCAATATCGGGGGGTTCTTGGCCAGATAGCGATGAAATAGTATGACGTTGCGGATGTGGTCTCTAGACGGAATGAAATTTGCGGCATGGTGGCGGAATGAAACTAGTCTATGGAGTGTTTGTTTGACTGTATTTTAAAGAGTTCTTTATACTCATTCCAACGGTACCTCGCGCATCCAATTTCGTCAATTCATTGCTGAGTTATGATCCCTGAAAGTCATCACTACCTTTGTCCGATTCATATTGAATCAACCTAATACCTAACTGAAAGATCGTGAGATTCGCAGAATCAGCGCGATTTGTGGAAAGGATATACCTGCCAACTGGGAGACTGTGGAATCCGCACAGAAGAAAATCATAATTCTCCATAAAAATCATAATCATAATTAATGTAGTTCTTAAAGGAATCGTCCACGGAAAAACGAGTTTTTCAGTTTTCTATATACTTATGTTGTATTTGCCTAATGTGGACCGCATTTAAAGTTTGACGCGAAAAAAATGCGAATCCAGCCAAGATACAGCACCACAAATATTGGGGCGAAGCCTCAGAGCTAGTGGCTTCCCCCTCGTCCGCCGCGGTCGGAGACGCATTGTAGGAACAGAAAGTTACGTGAACAGTCCCACGGTCCGTTCCCAAACGCGGCGGACGATGGGACGGGGCTTTCACTCGGAGCCCCTCCCACCCGGCCGAGGATTCGGGGAGCTGTATCTTAGCCGAATTCTCACTTTTTCGCGTGCGGTCCTTATTAGGCGAATGCGACATAAATATGTGGGTAACAAAGAAGCTCATTCTTTCGTGGACGACTTCTAACAATAAGAGGAAGTGGTCTGCGTCTCAGCAGTGGGTGGGGATTTTCCAGTGAGATGATGTTGCACGTTGTCGTATAGCGGGAATTGTTTCATCTCTACGTGAGCTCTCAAGCTGTCTTCGCAGCTATGTCTTC
Source organism: Trichostrongylus colubriformis (assembly GCA_963978905.1). NCBI lineage: Eukaryota > Metazoa > Nematoda > Chromadorea > Rhabditida > Trichostrongylidae > Trichostrongylus > Trichostrongylus colubriformis. The sequence continues at coordinate 48,220,023 of OZ022259.1, forward strand.
CTCCCTCACCGCCGAACGCTCCGCTTCGGTGGGTTCTTATGCTCGTCGAAAGGCGGTGTATCGCTTTGTGCGGTTTTTTGTAGTTCCCCTCTGAAGGTATCCGTTATGGTGAAAGCTTTCCATGTACAAGAAAATGTTAATACTTTGTATCAGGCAATGCCATTAGGTTGTACCAAAAGTCGTGTGAGATTTTTCGATCAGCACTTCTTATTATTATTTCTTCCAACATACGACAAGTAGACAACAACGTATTCACCACTGTTATCAACAGCACACTGCTACTACATAGGTAGATTGTTGATTCCCTCCTTCCAGAACTCTGGGTTCTGAGAGTCGAACACTTTAGCGATCGCCTTTGCAAGCAAGTCATAATCAACGAATTTTGTCTTGGCTAGGAAGGACTTCAGAGGAAGGGAAAGGTGATAGTCAGAAATGGCAATGTCTGGAGAATATGGCCGGTGGGACAGGATATCCCAGCCGAGCTCCTGTGACTAGGCCTGGGTACTCATCGCGATGTGGGGGAGGGCGTAGTCATGAAGGAGGGTAACCGCGGACCTTTTCCGGCGCTTTTCTCGACGACGATCTGCTGAAGCTGGCGAGTGTATACGGCAGCGGTGACTGTCTCGCGTTGTACCAGTACCTCGTGGGAAACAGACAATCCTGAGCGTGGTTTATTTTCCATGTCAATCTCGCCGTTGCTGAAGGTGATGAACCAGCGGCGCACGGTCTCGTAGCTCACACATCCCTTGCCCAATGCAGCGTTTGTGGAGTAGCAAGCTTCCGTCGCTCTGGTGCCGCGAGACCACTCACACTAGATGACACCGCGTGTTTGGTGGGTATCGACTACGGGCGTTATAGCTTTCTCCACGGAGTCTGGCGCGTCAGTGTATACTTTTCTAGAAAGCTCAGAGAACGCCTAAATCGCACATTCCTGAACCACCTAAAACTGTTTCGAATAAACGAGAATTATTGGTTTTTGGAAAAATCGTACAAGTCTTCTGATATAACCTAATATATTCAGTTGTATACTACAACTGGACCTGCTTTGAGCTTAGCTTAGCTTTGAGACCGATGAAGTAAAAGAGCTGCAGTTCCATCTACACCTGATGAATTTTGAAATCTCTCAGGTGTGTGCCCTACACCAGAAACTTGCACCGCAGTGTGCGGCGTGCGACACGATGCATGTCATGAGCACCGTTTATTTGGGTTTAACAGAATCACCCACTCCTGAAATAAAAATAAAGCGTAGAAGAAGGCAATATGGGAGCGTGCTCTTTTTCTCCGTGGATTCTGCTCCGATGAGAGGGACACTGAATAAATTCTAGAGTTATGCAGACCATTTGCGAATTTCACCTGCTCAATCCCTGAGCAACGATTCAAGTGTGAGCAGTAGCTCACTAATGTTATGTTCGTTGTTGTAACTTACAATTTTGGAGCTTCACTGCGTACACTAAACTTCGTACAAACTAGGTAATGCTGTAAAAGAGTGTGGCTACCGCTAATAAACTCACTTAAACTCTTGAGAATATCCGCTCGTGAAAGCTCTTCATTGTTCCATATAAGCATCATAGCGAGTAAACCCAGCAAAAGGGTTGCTGCCACCAGGGATGCGTCAAGTAATATAAACGAGGCTTTGGTGTTTGACATCTGTTTTTTTTAATTGTAATCTATCGTAATAGGAAGTGATTACAGGTCGATGAATGAATGATAATGAAACTAACAAAACTTCCTTTCCTTCTGAAAAGGTGTAAAAGGAATATTGTTACAGGAATAGCTATAATTATCAAGATTCCGATAACGAACAGTATAATGAATAGTATCTGCAATGGGCCTTATTGAAACTCGAACTTTGCTTTGATATTATAATAAGGTCGCAGAACTTACACTTCCGAATGGACTTGTATGTGCGTTGGTATGGTCTTTACCCTAAAAGTGATCACTTCGAGAGACCCATAACACAGAAGTACGCATAGATGGGGTTATGTACTAAGGTGTATTGTCGACATTGCAATCCTTCCATGATATAAACCCCTTTGTAAGTCTGTGTGTCAGTATGTTTGTCGTTATGTTGTTTGGCATGTCAGTATGTCTGTGTCTATCCGCTCGCAAGTGAGTGATGGCAATAAGAGGTCTGATACAGGAAAATACCATTGACGAAAATGGCCACCTGCAGGCACACCGCGCGATAATCAGATTAATGGTTTACCTTCTTGGGGCAAGTAGGTCTTTGGATTACTGCTCAGACTGCATCTTTGTTGTGGCTGCACGGTGAACTCTCACGGTGTTATGCCTGCTTGAACATAACCGAGCCACGCCCACTCAACCGAATCACACCCGACCTTAAAGACAGTGTTCGGGATGATGTGGGTGACAGGGAATCCCATAAGGAGGCATTGAGTGAAAAACTACGGGTCTGAAAGGCCTATGCATGGCGAAATCCCCCGCGGAAGGCGCCCCCTTGAGCTGTGGCGGCGGCGGCCTCGTCAGGACAAGCCGCCTTGGACAAGGACAGCCCGCCTCCAGGCGACGTGATTAGGGGTTGGTCACGGTGCGGTTGGTCAAGGAGATCGGCAGGATTGAATGTATCGAGCGCGCTTTCTCACTTTTAGCTTGAAACTGACCGCATGAAAATAGATGCTGTCGCATTTCCGAACATCCCTTCATGCTTACGTCTTGGTAATGCCAGTGGAAAAGCTATGCGGACTAGCCGCGTCTTGACGGAAAGGTCGTCCGCGCCCAGAACCGATGGTGGGAAGGGGTTCTATTTCTTGGGTTTTTGGCCACTTCCATTCGTTTTTTCTCCACTTTCCTTTTACCAGGCATCCGGCTTTCATATTCACTACTTCTTATACTTTTCGTCCGAATTTTCCCGAAAGCTGCCTTCAAACAAACAATTTCTAATGTGGATGCTGCTTGCATCATCTAAATGGTTGTTTCATCGAATTATTTTCTTTTATCGCAAGTTTTCTTCTCCATGTGAGCGCCACGCCACGTTGGAAATTTGTTCGTGTGAGGGTAGGTGTGATTTAGTTGGGTGGGCGTGGCTCGGTTGTGTTCGAGTAGGCACAGCACGGTGAGGGTGCACCGTGCAGCAGCAACAAATGTGCGGCGTGAGCAGTTATCCACGGACCTACTTGCCTCAAGAAAGTAAATCACTAATCTCATTATTGCGTGATGTGTATGTGGTATCGCACTCGAGTCTGAGGTTATGATGGCATCTCCTGCTTTCACAAATACCTACCCGCCAAGTGCCCTGGCAGCTGCTGTGCGAGGTTCTGACGTCGCAGTAGGGGTCATCACAAAAGGAAGGCGCGCAAATGTACCTTTAAGCGTGAACACATTCAAGGTAACACTCAATGTAATCCTAGAATGTGCTTTGAAGTCCCGTTCTGGGTTTACCATGAGTAAATTAATGCACTGAAGTATAAAATAAGCCATCATGGGAATATGCGAACAAAGAAAAATCTAAGGCGGCATTGAAGTGGCAAAAACATGGCCTCCTGGCATGCACTGGAGTGGCAAAAACATGGCATCCTGGCATCTGACCTTCTGAGAGATTACCACAAGAGTGAACCTTTAAGTCTACTTCCACTGGATGGTATCAAGAAGTACTCATGAATATCACCTCTTTCCCATGTTAACGTCTCCTTTCACTATGGAATGTTTTCCTCACCTCATCTTATCGCGTAAATCGCAGGCCTCCTTTGCCATGTTGGCCATCGTTGCCACCGTCATTGCCAGTAATCTCATGTGGAGTGGACAGCTAGGGCTGCTTGGTGGAGTCGCGCTGACTTCTTTGGCTCCGTACGCTCCAGAAACTCACGTCTACGTCTCGGTGAAGGGACAACCTACGTGACTGTGGGTCGAACTACCTGACCACGGATCGAGCTGCAATACCTTTGTAATCCTGGACTGTGTCTTCGAACTGTATGAGTCAGGTCACTGAGTAACTAGTGTTCATATTAGCCTAGCACTGCAAGGCGACGGGCGTGGTACACGGTTTACCCAGAACTGGTTGATATAGATAAGATACAGTCGCGCAGTTCTACAGCTGGGTGTGCACAGTATTATACGCTAGTCCAACTGATAGCTTCATAAACACCTTAATGAGGGCAATGCCGTCAGTGTAGAGGATGTTCGGCTATCCATCTATGAGATCTTTTACCATGACGCCCGCAGTGAGCAGAAAGAGGGGCGGAGTTTGAGTTAATCCTTGCTTTACCTCTACCGCGTTGTCAACCTCACTGATTTGCTAGGAGTGTTTTCGTGCTATCGTAAATATCCCTTGTAAGAGACTTGGGGTCTCCTGATACATGCCATTCTCAGATGGCTCCCCAGATTCTCGAGGAAGGCGACCAAATACCTTCCTCATCTCGAGGAAAGCCTGATAGCATGGTCTGCCTTTTTCGGCACATCTTCTTTGACTAGGAAGATAGCATCCGTCGTCGACCACCCAGGCATAGAGCCGAACTGCTCTTGCGAAATTTGGACTAGTTCCCTTAGCTTCAAGTCGACCAATCTCTTGCATACCGTTATGGTGTGGGCGGCCAGCTTGGCAACTCGGTAGATGGACCATCCCATTGCGTCTCCTTTCTGTCTGAAGATGGGGACGATAGTCTTTCAAGCATCTGGGAACCTTCCTAGAGCGAACATCGCATCAAGGAACGTGTGGGCGACCATTCACGCAGTCAAGGAACTTCCATGCATCTACCGGTGCCCATCCGGAGCAACGCCTTTCCGACCTTCATCTTTTCCAGCATTTCGTGTATTTCTTCATATGTCTAGGATAGAATGGGTCCATCGTTTCGTCTCTCTGTGGGTTTTCAGTGAGAACCCGTCATCCAGTAGATTGTTAAAGTACCACTGCTACATCGGCTGACCTCCTAAGGGTGGCATTCTCGCTACTTTTAACGTTCTATACCACTCTGATGTCTGAGGTGGCCTGATGAGCCTTAGCAAACCGAAAGGAGAATTAGACAGCGTCTTCACCGTCCACCTTTTCGTGCCGCGCTGAGCAGCCTTGGCAAGCCTCTGCAATTTTTGTAATCGACCAAATCTTGTAGGCTCTGCATTTTCTTCCAGCGCTTATATTCTCTCGTCTTCTGCTTCACTACCCGTTGAACCTTTTCGTTTTAGGCTCACGCATTTCCATTACCCCTGAAACATTAAGCGAGCTTCACCTAATGCTTTCTTGGCGCATCGCAAGATGATCTGTGCCGCTTCGCTCCATATCTTTTTGATCGGACAAGATGGATCTGAGAAGCCCATCTCGAGTACACTATTCCCCCATACTTGAGCTCATTTGGTGCTATCGCAGTGAGGGCTAGAGGCGGGGAAGGAAGCTTGTAATGAACGCTGAATGGTGACGTATTCCGTGTTTAACTTGTTACCTGCTATACACTGACATGCCTTTGCATAATTTTCGCATTAGTGGCGTATCGTGCATGTCCACAGCAACGACGTCACTCCTGCGTCGCGTAGTTTCAGTTCTTCATCTTTTTGTAGGAGTTGTGCTTGTTACTTTCATGGAGTAGTGTGAACCGGCGATGTTTCGGGTTTCTTTGACATTCATCCGAACGTGGAGAGTACGAGCTCTGTAGGAGTCATGTGTCTCCTCATCCACAGCAGCTTCTTCCTCCCAAGTCAGACAAAATCCTTTTTATATAATGTGTGGCCAAGAATAATCTCAATGGCTGATACCCAGTTCGATTCACTCCTTGCTGACTGTGGATTACATCGGTGAGGCGGGGCAGGAAGTGTCCTAATTGCCATAAGCCGTGTTGTCTTACCTCGCATCAAGGAAAGGGCCAATGAGGTTCGGCTAAAACTTGAGTGCAATCCATATTAAGTAAATAACTGCCGTGTTTTCAAAAGCTTTCGCCGTACTCAATTGAAAGGGCTCTTGTAAAAAGTTGCACATAAGCATCTTGAATGGATCTTTGAGGGGTCAATTTGCATATTTCGGCGTATATTTTTGCCTGAGCCTTAGTGGAGGAAGAAAGGGGTCCCCTTCTTCTCCTAGGCTTAGGTAAAAATAATGTTCATTGTGGGATACTCCTCTCCCTAATTGCGATAGTACCCATTCTTATATTCATCCTTGTGCACCATCCCAAATTCATACTAGTAACGCGCTGATCATATCAGAGCATGTCAGTGCACAGCATATAATACGATACACACGTAAGCTATACATCGCCATTCTAAACTCAAAAGTGTCCCTCTCCCCCCTCATTGCGCGAAAACGAGCGTTTTGATTGTGAATCGTCGCACGCGGCAAATTCTGGGTGACTTTGATGCGGCGTGTTACCCTCTACGCGGTTTCCTACTGGGGCCAAATGTTCCGCCTTGACTGCTGCTTCTTCGTACAATCCGCTTTTTCTCTTCTGGTGGGTTTCGCTAATTGGGGTTTACGGTACGATCCATCTATTTGAAGTTTTCACTCACCCACGCCGGAGCAAAGGGTAGCGCAGCTCATGAGGCGCATTAGTTGCTCTCTAGTGCAAAGCTGCGTCGGAAATACCGTACGACGCAGCGTTGAAGTCGCCCGAGATTTGTCGTGCGATCCATGATCCTTGTCGTGAAACAGAGTTCACGATGACTCATCGATGAAATACCAGCGCTGAGGATAACTTGGAGGCGGGGCCTCCAACAGGGTTCAGTAAAGAGGAAAGAGCTCAGCCGAGCGGGCGGCTTTCCTTGTAACCCGGCATGACGGTGACCTCAGTGGGTCGCTCGTACTCGCTTACGGTAACAGGCGGTAGCGGAAAGAGGGCGCAAGGCAATTCTTCCTTCCCCTCGCGGACCTACACCAGGAGAGGAGAAATTACGGAAAGAAGGAAAGGGAAACGGAACGAGCTCAGTAATGTCGTTGTAGGAGAATAGTAGGCAATAGCCTGCACGTGTTGTAATATGGTTTATTGCATGTTGTAAGTTGTAGTAAAATGAATTCATAACTCAATATGAGTACAACAGATGAAGGAACCACAAAAACTGTTTGGGACAGTGATGCAGCCTCAAAAATCCTAGCCATACACACCCTCATTGCGAAGGCACCCTTCTTACTTTTCACTTTGAGCATCTTCCACTGTCCATTCTGCCTTCCTTTTTGTTTTTAGTAAGCTTCTCTTTATCCGCCACAGTTATGAGCGCCTGTCCCTGTACTAGAATCGACGCTGTCGATTCTCGTTTGTCTTCTCCAAACACTAGGTGAGCTACTTTATATTAGGTTTTAAGGAAAGTTCTATTCGGTTTTCGCAATTTCAACCTTGGGAGGTCATAACTCGGCTCAGACTGCGTCTTTTATTACAGAACAGGCACCATTCGATTCCCTACAGTTTTGGCAATATTATGCACGCTTGCATATCTCATTTTGATAAAGGGCCGACGATTTATTTTGCGCGAAAGCAAAAAAGTCGACTCTAAATCACCATTCTTTCTGAATACTCTGCTATTGAATGAGCTGTCCAGATCTTTGGGAAAGTGGGGCTTGGTTAGCTCTAGATTTGATGAATACGGTGGACGAGTGAGGACTTCATCCTGCAACTGCTTCAATTACTGAAAGAGGATTTGTGAAAGATGCGCTCGCGCATGGCTGCTCTGAGGGGTCGCACGGCACCCTTTTTTTCATGTTTTACACATCGAGGCTACTTGAGGTGGTCAACCAAATTTGCATGTTGAGTGCCAATACTTTTGCGTATCCCCTGCAAGTATGGACGCTCATCGCTTTCTGCCGTTTAAGTTAGATTGACTTGATCAACTGAAAATTCGAGCAATTCATTCTCATTTCTGCCTTTCTAAAACCAGGGACAAAGTGTTCCATCCGGTGCTACACCCCCTCCTCTTGCAGCATTCGCATTTGTGGTTTCCTTTGCTGTGGCTTGACTGAACAAGAACTCGTGAAGTGAAGTCATCCAACAAGTGCCATTCCCGCAATACCTTAAAATTTTCCCAATAATTCGAAAACCTTGTGGCATTCCAAGAGAAGCATATATCCAGAAAGAGCAACTTTTTGTCTATCTAAGGAGTACTACATGTAATTCAATGCATGCTGACGCGCTTTGAAATTTGAATTTATCTTGTGAACGCGCAAAAGCGGCCGGAACTTTCCTTACAACTTAATATAATCGGCTCTGTGCGTCTGTTGGTGTATGTGTGTATGTGTTGGTGTGCCTGTCTGTTTGACCGGAAATTCATATCTCGCGTCGCAGCAAAGATGGGATCCTGGGTTTCAGGTATGACACAGGGGTGGGAAGGGGATCCCAGCGGTGGTGGACCGAAAGTGATAGCAGCTGATAAGGAGCCTTGAAAGGCTAATGTAGCTAAATCGTTTCGCCTTTTGGGTCAATCTTAGAGCACCCACACTCATAAGTGTTTTGAGTTGTGGGACGGGCACATCAATGGTGGGTGATTCAAATTGATAGCGCTCGATAAGATTTGATTAGGAGCGTCAAAAGGCTAATGTCGTTGAATCCTTTTCGGGTCGATTCTAGAGCGCCGACACTCATAGGTGTCTTAGAGGCATCAGTAGGGGTTGTTCTCTGAAACGAACCTCCTGCTTCAGAAGAAGTCACAGATGGAAATCGCATTCAAAAAACGCGGCTTGGGGTCTTATGGCGATCCCGCAGTTCGGCATGCCGTCATGCGGTCTTGCGCCCGGGCGAGTCGCCGTGGAGGGGTGGGACAACGATCGTGGCCGGCTGGTTCAGACTCTGGCCTGTCCTCACTCCACTCCAGCTAGTAACGCAGAAGACGAGAGAGAGAAGGGGCATTTTCGGGTTCCTATTCCTTGGTTTTTCCGCGGTTTTATGTCGTTCCTTCTCTACTACTACATTGCTGAGCACATCTACTATCATTTTCCACAGTCTGCCGAATTTACCCCTTCCGGTGTCTTTAAGTAGTGGGACGGGCACATCAATGGTGGGTGATCCAAATTGATAACGCGTGGTAGGATTTGATAGGGAGTGTCAAAAGGCTATATTGCCAAATCCGTTTTGGCTATTGGCTGAAAGTGGGATGTTCACACTCACAGGTATTACAGGTCACGGGGACCTTAATGGTGACTTTTTGAAACTGATAACCGCTTACCGGGGCTGATGAGAACCATCAGGAAATGGGGAAGGGATAAAATCCGTTACACTGCTCACTATTACTATAGGACTGTTGTAGTAAATGCGTTTGATGCTCAGTACCATTGGGAGAACATATTTTGTTTATGTTCTGATATCTGCTGCCGTGTATCGACCGCTACATTTCCTGACCTTCCGAATAATGGTGTATGTCTTTTGACACTGCGATCTGCATGAATGATCAAGACACGATCTAGATATGTGATAGCAAAGCAAGCGATTCATTTTCTCATGCGGTGCCAGCAACAATACTGGGTATCGACCTCTAGACTATGTAAAATTCGAAAGAGTGGTGCATGTTCACAAAAACGATAAGCATCGATATGGATCTACTACCAATACGTAGGAAGTAGATGCTCAGCGAATGGACAAATTGCTATCAATTGATGCAATCCCTAAACTATTTGAACTCCCAATAGTGATAGCTTCAGCAATAGGGTTAACTGATTAGTGGATTTACCCATGTCATTCCTGTACATGATCGTCGATATCATTCAAACAAATGGTATCGACCGCCAAATCATCTGGTCCTATGGAAAATGGTGAGCTTCGGCGCTCATGTACTACGGGGGTGGCACTCAAAAACAATTTCTAGGAAGTGAAATTTTTTCCTCACCCTGAGAGTCTAAGAAGGAGCTCCCAGGAGTGTCCTCAACCAGAAAAAGGATGAAAAAATATTTGCTACACTAAAAATACTCACTCATTCCGAAGCTCCTTCCCCCTCAAGGCTTAGGCAAAAACCACATTCCCGGTTTGCACTGATATCTTAGTACCAACACATTAAAAAACATAATACTAGAGTAGACACGCATAAAAACTCAAAGATCAAAAAAGAGAGAATGAAATAACTAGGACCAAGCATTTAACCTAAGCCTTGGGGGGGGGACACTTCACACACGGGAGATCATCAATGGCAGGCAGGATTTTGTTTGTTCATTTACCCTTGACATTATAAAATAAAAACATCTCCATGACAATCGGACACGTTGATGTTACATGTTTTGAAGTTTTTTGATGGAATTAATTCTCTGTTGTAATTTCAAATGTGTTTTTGAGTGCCACCCCCATAGTACATGAGCGCCTGAGCTTCTTCAGCGGTGACATCTTCGATATCGGTTAGTATCTATCACCTATATGTAGGAAGTAGATGCTCAGCAAAAAGTCCTACTCAGTCCTACCAATTCCCCACTACATAATTCTGTTGATTCAAATAAATAATGAATAATTCGCGCAGTACCGTGCGACAGCCCAACTGGTATAGCTATAATCGCATTCGATTCTGCCTCGGTGGCCATAGTAGGGGAAGGACTGGTGATAACTTGTCGAGTTTGTCGTGTATTAGTGTAGTACGGCACACCGCTAACTATCCATACATCAGTAAATGATGATCTGCTTATTCATTGATCATGAATAACAACAAAAACTTTAGTTCAAGACCGTGCTACTCGGTGGTATTGCGTCGCGTGATTCGGTGGATGTGTGTTGCAGGAGCGGGGGGAGGAGAGGGGGTGGAGATGTTGCAGAGTATGGAACAAAAACACGTTCTTCGCGATTGACATGCCGATAAACTAGTGTATATAACATAGATACATATTTGTATGTATAAGTATGTGTGATCTTGTAAAGCTAGTGAAGGCATGTTATATCCCCACAGTCATCCCCCAACCCCTCCTGTTGTAACGGGAAGCACCGTGAGCAGCGGTGCTGCAAGCAACGCAGTCTTTCCACGAAGTTCACTGTCATTTTTTGGGGGCAGCAACTGGAGATTGAAAAGTGACAAAAGAATGTTCTGTGAAACCTTTGGAGCACAATGATCTGCAACAATCCATCGCATAAGTCTCGTACTTGGTGCATTGAATAACAAACTGTTATGTGCCGAGTAAGCAATTTGATCCGAAATAGAGCACTCTAAAGTTCAAACTTAGAGAGGTGCACATTAAACCAAGGCAAATGGAAAGTGTGATATGATAATATACCTCTTGAATCTGAAGGAACAGTGCGGAGAGTCACTGGTGCACTCATGCACCGCCTGCTCCTTGACGACAAACTCTGAAATGGTTCCCACCGCTGTTCACTAGATGAAAGCAGTGCGTGATAGCGATACGACCGATAACTCTGTTTCCGTTCTTTTCTTCATGTGGTTTCTAAAAGTCATTGGTTTCTACGGGCGACATCCTTTATTTGGATGTGCTGCAATATGCTCCGATGCGACATCTGCAGGTCACTAGCAGCATCCACCAACATTTTTACGATGTGTGCGGTGAAGATGAGATTTGCATTCGTAAATTTTTGTACAGCACTAAACCGCCAGGTTGCAAAAAATTGCAGCTGACGGCTTTGGCCGCATCTTATCAAAATTGTGCTAATGTTGCTGGCCTGGAGTTGTGCGGCATCCTGGCGCAGCACCACATCGACACCTACTGCACCAAACCTGCTGATTCCTTAAGATTGGATCTGTCGCCCTTGGCTTTTTTATAAGTACTACATTTAATCCTCGAAAGTAACTGCGGAGTTCAGAACAGTGTCAAGGAGTACCTTTTACAATCTCAATAGCACATCGATGACAATGTGATGAGAATTGAGTCGAAGGAAAAGCGACTTCAAAAAAGGAAAGAAAACCACAAAATAAGCGTTGCTAGGTGAAATGCATGCTTCAAAAAAAGTATATCCAAAACAATGTCATCTGGTGTCTCTACGGATAACAGAGACCAAGTCACTGTGATGAAATTGTGTGTAAAATTTGAAGATTAAACAGAACACAATGAAAGGAAAAAATGCAAAAAAAGACAAAAAACACCGTGTCAATGTGCCGATCACAGCTAATCCGTGCAGTATTCTTGCACATTGAGTCAGACCCATATTCATTCGCCACATCGAAAACGCGTCGATATGCAAAATAATAATAGGAATTAGCAAAATACAACCGAAAGACATTTGACGGACAACTATCAAGTACGCTTTGACGCCGCCGCGCTATCATCCAAGACCGTAGGCCTATGCAGCGCTTTAAATATGAACTGTGCATTTAGTGGGATGGGCATCTGTCATAGATCCGTTTAGGTTATCTTTGTCATGGTTGCAGGCTGTTTTGTATAAAAAAAATCATAAATTACCACTTACCGCCATATTTTGCCGAGGGCGGGCCCAAGACGCGATTTGGCTGAAAATTTGCACATGGGTGAATTTCGATTCCCTGAGCATCATTATCGATCCCTTTGCGCAACAATGCCTCCTTATTCGTGCATTACGCGAAATACTGTTTCTTTTTTCTTCGAAGGTCTGAATGATGTGTGTGAATCGTGATTGCTCTAACGTGACCTGTTTTGAATGTTTAACTTTTCAAATTATGCAATATCTGCTCTTTGAGTGTTTAGATCTCTAAACAGAATAGGTAAATTTTGCTCATTTTTGCAATTTGTGGAGCATACAGTTTTCTAGTAGCAAATTTTGCTTATTATGTACGTTGTGAAGGCTGGAAATGGCGTTGTCGAGCGCGTTGTCATGGAAACAGCACTGCTGGTGACCTCCGGGGGGAGCTGAACAGGCAGCTGTTTCTTGTGGGAGTTTTCACGTAATACCTTCTTGTCTATCCGCCATCTGCTGAACTGAAAACTATTTTGGTTTCCAAAAGAAAAGCCCTCAGTAGAACTGTTTTAATCGGAGCAATTTGCACCAATGGCCGCTGATGAATTTGTATTTTCAAGTAGACATGTACTCTGGTTAGTCATTAAAATGAAACCTATCACTAGCAATGAAGAACGCGATTTGTCAGCAGCTTCAGAGCCTTCTCAACAAGTGCATTGTTCCATAGAACTTCGTGGTGGTCCCTCTTTACTAGAAAACTTTCCACCTCATGAGAGTAGTACCGCCTTAGTTGCTGATCATAATGTTGCCTAGAAGTCTTGCACTCTGTTACTATTTTAGCGCTTCTATTTGACGCATAAATAAATAAAAAGACAAATAATAAACCAGTTAACAAAGTTAATAAAAGTATTCCTTATTTTACAGTGTTGGTTAGTCGCAAATCTTATTAGTTCAAATTGAAAACGGGTGAATAGATTTCCCGAGTGCCGTAAAATGCCCAGTTTCTCTATAAGGTGAGGCGAAAGCTCATGTGCCCAAATAAGTGTGGTGCCTGAAATTGTAAGGGCCTATATGTGGATTTGAAATCAAATGTACCATTAATTACTCCTCGCAGTAGATGGTTTGATACTGATTACATATTGGCCTTGTACGTATTGTGTTCCACTGCCTAGAATCCGCTTCAGAATCAGAGAGTATTAAAAAAAAAGTCTACATCATACGTTTTCTTGACACCCTTTCATTCTGAAGCCAATAAAATCCACGATATCGATTTTTTGGCATTGTTTACTTTCCCGTCACTTTTACTAGTCATTCCGATACATTTCCTTACTCATACTCCTTACTCCTTACTCAGTTGTACATAACAATTCATTCAAAGCGAAGAGTAGAAGATAATAGCTGTGAGCTAGAATTTTTCGGCACCAGGATCAGGTATCTGACATGGGTTACCAAAGGAACGAGGCTTGTAGTCGACATTCCGAATTCTTTCCACCCCTCCCGCCCCGAGGTATGGGAATTGGGGGACTGCAAACCTAAAGAAGCGAATGAGACTGCATAGCTCACTCGTGGGGAGCGCTGTGCAACCTACAGAAGAGGCGATTCAGACTGCAATTTGACCCAACACAGTGTTTGACTTCGTGGGGAAAGACGAAACTTTTTACGCTGCATTATGTTGTTCTTTACTAATAAAACCCCTAATATTTTGCCCCAAGTTTTTTCTGGTTCCAGATCCACGTCCGCCATTATGGCCGATTACTCTGACAGTCTTCTGAAGACAATAGCTACTATACACTTTTACCTTCGGTCAGTCTGTTGAGATTTCAGTGTCGTATACAACATTTTATTTCGGTTGTTTCAGTGAGGGATACTATGGTACAGCGCTGAAAATCTGTGCTGGTCCTGATGCAGACTCACCGCATGTACAAATGCTCAAAGGCATCGCATTGAATTTGTATGGTGCGATTTAATTCCTGTTCTCATCCAGTCAACATTCTAAGGTGTGCAGGAGCAGCTGGCACACACTCCTGTAGTACGGGAATCAAATCCCTCACCAGTGCTCATCATGCAGTCAACCATACATTTCATTCGTCCAAGGTATATTAGCCGGTACCGGACTTGTCTGGGAGGATGAAAAGGAGTTCGTCTGGCCTCCGCAAATATTGAAAAGGCCAAATCGCAATCACCTGCCACCACGATCTCGAATGGAACTAGAATGCGCGACATCCTAACGAGGGATTGAAATGTCAAAATTTTACCCTCATCCTTTTTGTCATTTCCGGTCAACACTTTGAAAATTCTGAAAGGTTGTCAATTAATGGGCTTCTGTTGAAAAAAGCTCTGTTCAACTAAAATGACCTACAAAATAATGATGCAAAACAATGTCACGTGTAGCTCAGTTTGGCGTCGTTTCTGGGACGACTCAAAGCTCCCCATAAGACCTATCAATTTTTGAAATTTCGTATTTTTACTACTATTACTATTAATTTTAGTTTATCCTGATAACTATTGCATAAGTGAGTCCCCTTCGAGATTCGGGGTAAGGCTACTTACGCCAGAAAATCGCGTGGCCGCCCGCGGCGAGCGACGCGGCGGGTGCGGGTGCCAGTGGCAGCCTTCGAGCGAGACAGTGTGGCATGGGTGGAAGCGCAGAGGTGACGCAGCCACTCTCTGCCGGGCTCCCAAGGGCAATTGATTCGCAAGTCGTACTGATGGCGCCGCAAAGCGATTTTCTGGCGTAAGTGGCCTCACCCCGAGATTTGAATATAACCATATTGTAACTTCTTAAGAAGATTTTTAAAAAATGACAAAAAATCGTTCTTATTTACTTCAGGAAAACCAGCTGAGGCAATGCGATTACTGGAAACAATACGACAAGGCGACTACGCGATGGGAGCTCTGTACGCACTGAAGCAGTCTCACCTATTAGCAGAAAGTCCAGGTGAGTGATGTGCTCAGTCGCACCGGTCTTGTGTTGGCTCCCACCACTCCGGCAGGATATTTTCCATTCATTCGAAGGCATCGCCGGGGGTAAGGAAAAAATGCGAATTAGCGAGATATTTTCTTTGTGAACTTACATTCTAATGCGGAAGAGATGATACGTGGCGATACTCTATTGAAAACGAGCGCTAAAGTCTTCCGCGATCTTACGCGAATAATTTCGGACTGCAACACGTCAATATTCCGAGTCATTGCAAGGGCAGGGCAACGTTAGCAGTTGTTTCGCTTATCCCCCTACTCGTCGGCATCTACTTCAATCGGTTAGTGATGCAGATTGAGGGAGACGGAGCAAGGTTTTTGGATTCTCATTTCCTGGGTTTTTGATCGTTTCATTCCATTTGTAATCTCTATTCCACAATTATTCCATAATTTCCTGAACTACCCCTACCGATATCTTTAATCTGGGGTTTAAATCATACCGACGGATGCATAACCCTCATCTGATCAATTCCTAGCTTGAGGAATTGCCAAAATATTTGCTTACGATGTCACAACTGTGTCTGTCGAATCTGCATACGCAATCCAGTCGTCTTCACTTACAACATTTTTCCGAATTTTCTTTTTCGGATTTACGGCTTTCTGTAGCAGGGGTATTGAGACCTTGCCCGGCAAGTGGTTGAGCATTGTAGACGGTGGTGGTGAATATATTGTTGATTTTTAAATGGTATCAAATAAAGAAATAATAAATTTTATAAATGCTCTAAGTGTGACGGGATTTATGTACCAAGATAATGGTACTCTATCTCGCGTACCACAATAGTCGCATTCATTTCTTGTTCTGGTCATCTCATTTTCTTTTTCCTCGTTGATGCACTCTGTTCATACTTGACACCTATACCTCACCTACTTTTCTTTCCACGGGGACCAAACCGAATCCCTCCTGCCTTTGAACCACAGGGACGCATCACACTCATTTCCGTCCTTTTCGTTCGACTTCGTACTTTGCTAGTAATTTCACGGCTTCAGATCGGCAATCACTAATGGAGATAGAATCTGCACTTATGGAACTTCGTGACGCACCTGCGATGGCGCAATTTTCAGCTGCTGAAGCCTTGTTCTTCCAAAAAGACTACGCCAAAGCGAAGCCTATTCTCGATAAAATCGCAAAGTCGAATCCAGAAAATGCTCTGGTTAGAGAATTTTATATATCTATCATATGTATATCTTATATCGTATAAAGACACCGGCGCTCTTCTGCGTTACTAGCCGGTGGGATAGACTGCAGACGGGCGCGGGGCTAAATCAATCGGCCGCAAACGTTGTCGCACTTTTCTCTGCGGCTGAACGGCAGCACGACTCGCAGAGCTGCGGAATCGCGATAAAACCTCAAACGCTTTCACTCAATGCGAGTTCTCTACCACGCATCACTTCTGCTGGAGTAGTTTAGTTTACAGAAAACATGTATTCCCAGTTCCCACTTTCCCTTTACCGCTCGCAGTGCATTTAAAGACACCGGTAGGGTTAAGTTTGGCAAATTGGGGGATTACGAAAGTAGAGGTGCTCAGCAATATAACAGTAGAGAAAGATCGACATAGAACGGCGAAAAAACCGAGAAATAGGAACCCGAAAATTCCTCTTCTCCTCTCGTCCTCTGCGTCTCTAGCCGGAGTGGACTGAAGACAGACCAGAGTCTGAACCAGCCGGCTGCGATTGTTGTCCCGCCCCTCCACGGCGACTCCCCCGGCCGCATAACCGCATAACAACATGCCATGCTGCAGGGTCGTCATAAGACCCCAAGCCGCGTTTTTTGAATGCGATTTTCATGTGTGACCTCTTCTGAAGTAGATGACCTCTTCTGAAGTAGAAGGTTCGTTTCAGAAAACATCTACTCCCGTATCTCATTTTCCCTTACCCCACTGGTGCCTTCAAAGCAGCGCGACGCGAGCGCGTGCAACAGGTTGTGTGTAGTTTATTCCTTTTCACAACGGGAAGTCAGCTGCAAACATAGTCTCGTTATCAAATTTGATGCGAACGAAAAGCCCAATTTTGAGTCGCCTCACTCTTTTCCAAGGGAAATAGTCGAATCTTTCCGAATTTGCAGATCATTTGCCTTTGTGGATGGACGGACCTACTAATCGGTAGGGATCAAAAAACCACGTTAGAAATGTTTGAGAAAGCAATGGATAAAGGATATCTTGATGGTTATGTAGGCAAAATAGCTGTGTACACATCAAGACAGCTAGCAAATGATGCGAAAGCTCTTTCTAAAGTGAGTTTTCATCAGTTATACTATAATATTTAGCACCACCCTCAATAGTTAAGCACAATCCAACATCTATCTAATCCCTTTCACCATTGGTGATCAAGGCGAAGATCCACTTAATCTTTACATTGTTGCTATATCGTTGGATTGATGAAATTGTCACTCAGGCCGGCTTGTCTTTCCGATATTGTGGGTTACATTGAAACCGATCTTTATGGTGTAAATGTCTGTCAAGACCTCCTTCATCTGCACTTTCGCATCTGAAAAAATGCTTTACGCTTTCAAGCTCTCTAACTCTGCCACAGACAAGTCACTGATCAATCACTTTTCAGTGGGCGCCTATCACTATTTAGTGAGTGCCAGGCATCTGGCTCTCGTCAAGAACTGTTATGGCACTAGGATGCATATTTGACCTAGACAATGACTTTGGGGTTAAGCACAGACTAGTGTATTTACGTCTATACGAAAGAAGTAGAAAATTAAATGCCGAACCTTGACCGATGGAAATTTTGGTTAACCGGACGGTATATTTCATATTTTTGCATTTTATTTTCCTTGCTTTTTGTTCTGTTTCTATTTTGTTTTTCTTATTTTGTGAAATCTCACTGTCTCACAAGTTTTGATACACTTTTGTTGATTCTGTTTAGGATTGACTATTGAATCCTGTTTATGTAGAAATGAAGGCTCGATTAGTATTTTTATTGATGACGTTTCGGGCATAAGCCTTCTTCAGATCAGCTGAAAACTATTACTAACAACATCACAACATGAGTGCAATGATGCTAAACAATCAAAAACTACCAACCAAGTCCTAAAGCGCGATAGTGTGACGCTACTGTTAGGACGGGAAGGGAGGGCGGGGGACGGATCTTAGAGATGTCGACTAGAAATGACGGAGGGGATAGCATATCTTTTATATAGGCAAGGATAGTGACAGATCTTCATTTTGTCATGTAAGTCACCAATCCTCACATATCACGTTGTTTACATTGCTATCAACCTCATTGCCATCTTCATTTCCTCCCTACTGTTGATTGGTGGCTTGCACTGTTTTATTTTCATTGCTTCCCTTATCTTCCTTTCGACTGGATCTATTAGGTTTCACTGAACAATGGAGACTCGTAGTTGTGGCGGTGCTTCTTGGGCGTGCTTGAGTGTGCGGTGTTTCGAGAATGGATTCTCTGGATAGCTTTGAGGGCTACGCAGGGCTCTTATATGTTCTTCCATTTTCTTTTATAGAGAGGTCTTCCTGTCTCTCCTATATAGAAATCATGACAAGAGAGGCATTCTACTTTATATACAACACACTTCAGCTGGCACACCTCGTGGTCAGTCGTACAGATCGTGCAGTTTGATCTTCCACACTGATTCTCATAAGTTCGTGATGATGTCAAAATGCGTCGTAATGTAGGAGGTGGCCGGAACACCAAATTTATTGGAAGTCCCGACCGCTTCACAACGCGGTTGACATCAAACGCAAAGGGATCAGTGATGAAAGGTAGAACCAGAGGAGAACCACAAGGTGATCGCCATGGTCTCCAGCCACGATCTTGTTGCCGCCTATATCCATTCCGCCGCAATATTTCGCTCACTTCTGTCTCCACCACGTCGGAGTTCACCGTGGTCAGCTCGTATGACGTAGTGATCATGTGGCGAATGACGTTCGCCTTCATGTACTGAGGATGGCAACTTCGTGCGTGAATAATTATGTTATGAGATGCCGGTTTCCTGTACCACATGCTGATAACGTGACCATCGGAAATCTTGATTTTCGTGTTCAGGAAAGGTAAATAACCATCTTCTGATGGCTCCTCAGCCGTCAATTTTATGGACTCGCACCGTGAATTGAGTTTCCCAAATGTATTCCGTAGTGCTGTTCGTGATCTTCCGACAATGAGTATGTCATCGATATATCGACCAAAATACAGCACTCCCGTCGACAAAGCTGAACGTTCAATGCTATCCATAAAAATTATCGCCAGTAACGGTGCCACTCTACTTCCCATAGCCAATCCTCTGGTCTGCTTGTAGTACCGATTTCGAAATCGGAATATGTTCACGTCCACTACGTTTCGGAGGAGCTCTTCAATCTCTTCGACACATAGACCAAACAGCTGTAGGTGGTGATAGTGCAGACGTAGAAGGTGTAAACAAGCCTCTACAGCTCTTTGGGTGTCAACATTCGTATACAGTGCCACAACGTCAAAGCTTTGATATTGTAGACGAGGTTTACCATTGAAATTGCACTGTCTCAACTGCTCCAGGAATTGGTTCACATTCTTCAGATGATGCGGAACATAGGGGGCAGAGAATCCGCTGGAGGAACCAACTGATTCCGTCAGTCGGGCCACCACACGATGCTACTATTGGTCTCGTTTTAATTGATGTTATGTCGACAGAGTTTTCTTCTCGTACCAACCTATGCGTTTTGACCAGCTGATAATAAGTTGGTACAATAGCCTTATTCGGAGTGATGCAGTTCCTTCTCTTTTTCACATAGGCAAGGGCATGTTCTAAACTCCAGCCATACTCTTTGCTTCGACATCAATCGGATCATAGTATTCCTTTCCAACTTCGGGCCAAGTACTCTTGTTACCACTTCCTCTAGTTTGGGACATTCTCTTTTGTACTGCTCTATTGTTACCACTTCATAGGTCTTGGTATCCGATAAGGCAATTTCACTGAAAGAGATGTCTCCTTCACGCGACATAACAACAAATCCACCGCATTTGTCTCAAACCGAAAACCGTAAAGACCTCCTCAAATCAATCGCATTCCTGAGGCGTGCTCGTTCTGTTGTTGTCATGTTGTCTGGAGCTTGAGGTTTCTGTGGTTGTTGAACACCTGTAGGAGGTCCAGTTTGAGTGTGGTCACTTTTGAAACAAAATCGGTGTCATATTGCGGTACGTGGATATCTTTCCGTGGACATGGCATATCTCTTCGCAAACATTCTTCAGATGTTGGAACTGTGGGACCCAATTGATTTTTTCAGCTTTGGCTATACCAATACTTATGCACCACTGCAATGATGTCATTCCTCAGTTTCTCGGAAAACTTCGGTTTTGGGCAAAGTTAGGCTCGAGATTCAACATTGCTTCTACTATCCACAAATTCGCTATGGATGATCATCGACGTGATGGAAGAGAACTGCGAATTGGGATTGGTGGTACTGTTCGCTGCCTCAATCGGTTGAACTTTTGTCCTAGCCTCTGCTGGGCTGCTAACCTTAGTCGCTCGCAAGAAGCTCTGTGACAGTCCCAAACTTTGCCAACAGTCCTCATTCACTCCTTGTCTTAGTAAAACTTTTCTTCGTTTTCGCCAAGATAGTGTGCGGAGTGCGGTGAAACAACTACAATGTTGCTTATTGGACGCCGCTATCGCAGAGCATCGACGACTTAGAAGTAATTGTATCCAGAACATTGTTCATCAAAAAGTTTTACTAAGACAAGGAGTGAATGAGGACGGTTGGCAAAGTTTGGGGCTGTCACAGAGCTTCTTGCGAGCGGCTAAGGTTAGCAACCCAGCAGAGGCTAGGACAAAAGTTCAACCGATTGAGGCAGCGAACAGTACCACCAATCCCAATTCGCAGTTCTCTTCCATCACGTCGATGATCATCCATAGCGAATTTGTGGATAGTAGAAGCAATGTTGAATCTCGAGCCTAACTTCTGCCCAAAACCGAAGTTTTCCGAGAAACTGAGGAATGACATCATTGCAGTGGTGCATAAGTATTGGTATGGCCAAAGCTGAAAAAATCAATTGGGTCCCACAGTTCCAACATCTGAAGAATGTTTGCGAAGAGATATGCCATGTCCACGGAAAGATATCCACGTACCGCAACATGACACCGATTTTGTTTCAAAAGTAACCACGCTCAAACCAAACCTCCTAAAAGTATTCGACAACCACAGCCTGCAAGCTCCAGACAACATGACAACCACAGAACGAGCGGGTCTCAGGAAAGCGATTGATTTGAGGAGGTCTTTACGGTTTTCGGTTGGAGACAAAGGCGGTGAAATTGCCTTATCGGATACCACAACCTATGAAGTGGTAACAATAGAACAGTACAAAAGAGAATGTCACAAACTAGAGGAAGTAGTAGCAAGAGTACTTGGCCCGAGGTTGGAAAGGAATACTATGGTCCGATTGATGTCGAAGCATGCTACTGTACCAACTTATTACCAGCTGGTCAAAACGCATAGGTTGGTACGAGAAGAAAACTCTGTCGACATAACATCAATTAAAACGAGACCAATAGTAGCGTAGTGTGGAAGCCCGACTGACCGAATCAGTAGGTTCCTCCAGCGGATTCTCTGCCCACTGCTTTCATATGTTCCGCACCACGAAGAATGTGAACCAATTCCTGGAGCAATTGAGACAGTGCAATTTGAACGGTAAACCTCGTCTACAATATCAAAGCTTTGACGTTGTGGCACTGTATACGAATGTTGACATCCAAAGAGCTGTAGAGGCCTGTGTACACCTTCTACGTCTGCACTATCACCACCTCCAGCTTTTTCGTCTATGCGTCGAAGAGATTGAAGAGCTCCTGCGAAACGTAGTGGGAACATATTCCGTTTTCGAAATCGGTGCCACAAGCAGACCAGAGGATTGGCTATGGGAAGTAGATTGGCGCCGTTACTGGCGATAATTTTAATGGATAGCATTGAACGGTCAGCTTTGTGGATGGGAGTGCTGTATTTTGGTCGATATATCGATGACATATGCATTGTCGCAAGATCACGAACAGCACTACGGAATACATTTAGGAAACTCAATTCACGGTGCGAGTCCATAAAGTTGACGGCTGAGGAGCCATCAGAAGATGGTTATTTACCTTTCCTGAACACGAAGATTAAGATTTCCGATGGTCACGTCAACAGCAAGGTAGGTGTGGTACAGGAAACCGGCATCTCACAACATAATTATTCACGCACGAAGTTGCCATCCTCACTACATGAAGGCGAACGTCATTCGCCACATGATCACTGCATCATGCGAACTGACCACCGTGAACTGCGACGTAGTGGAGACAGAAGTGAGCGAAATATTGCGGCGGAATGGGTATAGGCTACAACAAGATCGTGGCTGGAGACTAGGTGATTACCTTGTGGTTCTCCTCTGGTAATGCCCTTCATCAGTGACCCCTTAGCGTTTGATGTTAACCGCGTTGTGAAGCGGTCGGAACTTCCAATAAATTTGGTGTTCCGGCCACCTCCTACATTGCGGCGCATATTGACATCATCACGACCTTACGAGAATCAGTGTGGAAGATCGAACTGCACGGTCTGTACGACTGACCACGAGGTGTGTCAGCTGAAGTGTGTTGGATATAAAGTAGAATGCTTCTCTTGTCATGATTTCTATATAGGAGAGACAGGAAGACCTTTCTATAAAAGAATGGAAGAACATACATATAAGAGCCCTGCGTAGCCCTCGAAGCTATTCAGAGAATCCATTCTCAAAACACCACACACTCAAACACACCCAAGAAGTACCGCCACAGCTACAAGTCACCATTGTTCAGAAGAACCTAATAGACCCGGTCGAAAGGAAGATAAGGGAAGCAATGGAAATCAAACAGTGTAAACCACCGATCAACAGTAGGGAGGAAATGAAAATGGCAATGAGGTTGATACCAATGTAAACAATGTGATATGTGAGGAATGGTGACTTTCACGACAAAATGAAGATCTGTCACTATCCTTGCCTATATAAAGGATATGCTATCATCTCCGTCATTTCTAGTCGACATCCCTAAGAACTGTCCTTCCGCCCTCCCTTCCCGTCCTCGCAGTAGCGGCATATTGTCGCGCTATAGGACTTGGTTGGTAGTTTTGATTGTTTAGTATCATTGCACTCATGTTGTGATGTTGTTAGTATCAATATTCAGCTGATTTGAAGAAGGAGTTATGCCCGAAACGTCATCAATAAAGATAATAGAAAATCGAGCCTTCATCTCTACATAAAAAAGATTCAATAGTTTAACAATGAAGCTCAGGGAACCATCAATATTGCGAAGGTTATGACACTGAATGAAATCGATGAAAAGAGCTAACGTTGGAGATGGATATACAGCTTTTTTTACGGAGGGAGTAATCGGGTAAACTGAAACCTCTTACGATAACGCATTGTTTATCACATGAAACTAGATCACTGGGGGCCTTTATCAGCTGCACAGAATTTTTTTTCATGCACGAGGGCGCACGATCACAGAATGCGTCAACGCAAAGCACCTAAAAGGAGTCATCAACCTATCCGGCAAATACAAAAGATAGTAAAAGGCTACGTAACCCAAAGATAAGAACTCCGCCTCCATTTTTTCAGAACGATCGCATCTGAGAATATCGAAGTTATATATAAACCGACGCAATACTGTGGATAGCGTGTGGCTTGGTTTCAACCATGTCTCGGAGAAGCCATAGATATCATGATGCTGACTCCATCCAACTTTTACGATGTCCGAATTCCTAGAGGTTGAAGGAACACTGGAGTAAAAACCTAATAAACGAAAATACCTAGAAAATTCTCTCAGTTCCCGCAACATGATTCGAGCTGTTACCCTCACTGCTGGGTCTAGCACAGCGGTTGGTGAGGACTGTTAGCAATGGGAGACCGGTTGGCCTTACCCCCAGCTATGCGGGTGCTCTCCTCCCGTCTACGTTGCCTCTTATCTGCGTAAGAACTCTCAGTGTCAGATCGACTCTTTTCCCCACAAAATAGCGAAGACGGGAGGCTCGCTTCAGAGCAGTGCGTTGAAAAACACGAGATGGTAGAACAACTTTTGGCAGCCTATCCTGCCCTAATTGAGGCCTACCCAAACGATAAACTGTGAGCGGATTACATTCCTTACTCAAAAAGT
This sequence comes from Trichostrongylus colubriformis, assembly GCA_963978905.1. Classification (NCBI taxonomy): domain Eukaryota; kingdom Metazoa; phylum Nematoda; class Chromadorea; order Rhabditida; family Trichostrongylidae; genus Trichostrongylus; species Trichostrongylus colubriformis. Next base: position 48,244,293 of record OZ022259.1, read on the forward strand.
CAAGAATATTACACTTGGAAGGGTTTACTAGACTTCAATTCCAGTACACCGCTGACGCTTAAAAATCTGAGCCTCCCGATTTCCTGATATGGCATTTCAGAATTAACGAAGGATGGGTTTTGACTCGAGTTCTTTTTTAAGATTTCACATTCTGTGGGCACAGCGCATGCTGCTCACGAGATATCGCCATGATCTCTTTTTTGATCCCATCAGCATTTCGTGTGGACTTCGTTATGGCCGCAACTTGCTCCTGTAGTTCTTTTGGCAGATACATCATGCGTCTCCATGTCGTCAAATCCCATTCATCTGATCGCTGGTGCGGTTTGTTTCTTCTCTGCATTGCCGCAGATCGTTGACGCAGAGTGGAAAATCAAAGTAGAGACTTTATGGTTCCTGACTGAGAGAAAATCACTCTACCTACGCTCAGGTGACTTCCCACTCCACGATTTTAGCACCGTCATTTCATTTCTAATTTCTTATTCTACGACAGCTACCTCAATGCCACTACAATATGTTAGATCCGCTCTCTTTCTTGATTTATCGAGTTTGAGAAACGCCAGCGGTCAATGGTAATATTCGGAGTCCCTGAAGCTGAGATGAGCCTTTCCTGCTTATTCGCGTCATGCATATAGCGAATTTTTTGCGACTGGTGTACTTGACGCTACAAGCATCGAGACTCGCCCTACTGAGATATACAGGATGAAGGTGAAGAAGTATGTGCCCTAGTCCACAGTCTTGTATCCTATAAAAATATTGGTTTTAACTGCAAAAGCATTAGCTCTGATATGTTGTGTCTTGACGTCTCATTACCTATCAGACATCGGTTTATATTGACATATCGCCCCCCAAATTGCAGCAGTTCTGAGAATGAGCAACTAATATCCATAATGTTTGATCACGCCCCTGCTGTGCTTTTCTCAACCACAGGGCTGGACGATTTGAATCACTGTATTGATTGGGTCAAGCGGGAAAGTACCTCGGCCACAAGTGATAGATTCCTATCGATATTTGAAGCCTCATCACTGGTTCAATTCGTTGACTTTTCCACCGGCAAGATAAGATACTAGACGTTGTGCTTTCGCTCCCTGGGACGATTTCTAGAATCCAATCTCTTCCTCCATTATCCTCTTCAGACCATAATATAGTGGCCTTCACCCAGTGTTCAAAATAAGTATTCGTTATTACTGAGGAGTATCATCATACGAACGAACAGGTCATAGCACAATGTCTCAGTCACATAAATTGGATGTCAGTATTCTCAGGTTACAGCAATATTGACGACGTGTATGGCAGATTTTTGTATATTATTCATGCTATCGTTGGTCTGTATGTACCTCTAATGTATTAGGTTGATTCATAATAAATCGGACGAATTGACCAATTTTAATCATTGTCGTACAACTTTTTTACGACAACAGGGATTCACTTGAAATATACTCCATCTTCATCGATGACCTTCTGCCACGGTATAGGCAGATCATGGATGCCCTTGCTCCAGAAGGCCGGAAGCTGGAGCTCGAAGAAGTTGCCGAATGCCGCCTTGACCTCGTCGCGAGTTTTGAAGTCTTGGCCGTCCAGGTGGCGTTGGCTGTGGGAGAAAAGGTGGAAATCTGAAGGGACCAGGTCTGGGGAGTACGGTGGGTATAGAAGTACGGTCCAACTGTACGACAGCAGCTCGGCCTTGGTCGATCTTGCGAAGTGCGGTCTGTGGGAGTAGACACGTTGTCGTGCTGGAAGTAGACATGTGACCGCCGCCGTAGCGGACTTTGGACATTGGCCTTCAATTCTCGTAATTGACGAACGTAGACGTCGGCGGATACTGTGGTACCTTCATCGAGCAGCTCCCAGTACTCTACGCCGTGTACGCTCCACCAACCGCGGTTTTCGTCTTCGATGGAATAGTCGCCTGACGCAAACTTCGAATGCTACAACTACAGTGTACTTCTGCCGGGGGCATGCTCCTTGTGAACTTCTATCAGACGTCTGCCGATATCCGCGGGTTCCTGGCCAGATAGCGATATAAATAGTATGACGTTGCGGATGTGGTCTCTGGACCGCTTGAAATCGTGCGGCATTGTGGCGGAATGAATTCACTTTGGAGTGATTATTTTGCGGTACTTTGAAGAGCTTTTCATACTCATTCTAACGGTACCTCGCGCGTCCATTTTCGTTAATTCGTTACTGAGTTATGATCTCTAGAAATCATCACTACCATTTGTCCGATTTATTATGAATCAACCTAATAGTAAAATAGGCATGAACTGCTGTCCCGACCTACACCCCTGCTACCCTATTTTACTACATTAGAGGTACATACCGACCAATGATACCATGAATAATAGAAAAAATCTGCCATACACGTCATCAATATTGCTGTAACCTGAGAATACTGCCATCCAATTTCTGTGACTGAGATGCTATGACCTCTTCGCTTATATGATGACCAGTTACCGCTACGCGATGTACCTCGCGCGTCACACGACATTGGTAATTTTGTCAAATCCACACCCTTCCACACGTTTACTGGTGCCACTCATTCGTCACAAAAATCAAAGATCGTACTATGTGATGATAAGGTTCACCATCCGTTTCCGAATCTTAAGTACATTATGATAGCTGTCTGAGGGGGCCGTGTTTTGTAAAAAATATTGCAATCGTTTCCATTTACAAAATTAACCACTCCGTGATCGGTTAAGTTCAAACGGCAGTGCTCTTCCTCAGACCCAACATATTGCATGCCATCCCAGTGTGCCGACACCTCCAGACGTCAGCACACCCCAGAATGACGGCGAGAGTACGAAATAGGTGTTTATATAAGCAGTAGGTGCTATCACTACGACAACATACCGCACAGTGATACCCCAACACCCATCGGTCTCTCCCAACATAGAGCGGTTGTTTTGCTCTATCACTCCATAATCACAATCACTCACTTGCGGACGGACAGACATACATACCGACATACAAACCGACATACAAACCGACAAACAAAGTAAATGGTTTATATAATAGAGGGATAGTCCCTAGTAATAACAAATACTTCCATTTTGAACACTGGGGGAGTGAAGGCCGGATGTAGGTCAAGACACACGCTTCGACCTAGGCCTGCGACCCTGTGAAAGCCTGTGGCCTTTGCCCTGTGACATAAATTACTCAGACAATTTCTTATATAAATCCTATTATCCTTGAAAGTTTGTTCCGTAGTTGTCTCTGGTGAAAACAGCTATAGAGAACGAGTTTAAGGGATGTGCATGGTCACCGCGTGACCCAGTGGCCCTACTGAGCGTGTGCCACAACTGTCATCCATTTTAGCAGTGTAAGAAAATCTTCACTCTTCGATCCGGAGTGTAATTCATTGGATTCAGATGCTTTTCTGAAAGTGAGCAGGGAGCTGGACCATCACTTGAACTTTTCTTGATCTATAGGGTTGAGAAATTGGCTGCAATAAGAATCTCAATTAGCTAGCCTCTTACGTGAACAAATTTCTTAAACAGGGTTAAATTGACTCATTGCTTGAAGAGGAAATGGTGAAGAATATCCCACGAACCAAGACAAAGCCGAAACCCTTGCTGACTATTTTGAAAGTGTTTTCACTACTGGGTCTAGTGGCAACCATGGCACGTCCTATTTTACGGAGAAACATCTAGAATTTCCAACTGTCGCATCACAAATGGTATACAAAATCGTTTTTTCCCTCAGGCCCTCCTTCTCACTAACCTCTGACGGGTTAACTCAATTCTTTTTCCAAGAGTTTGCTGAGGAGCTTGCAGTACCTTTGGCTCATATCTTTAATATCTCTATTCTCTCGGAACAGGTACCATCTATCTGAAAACACTCTATAGTCACGCCTATACCTAAGACCAATGATCCTAGTCTAGTCCCAAACTTCCGGCCCCCAAGTATTTTACCAACACCGCTGAAAATTATGGAGAAAATAGTTCGTAAATGCCTACTCGAGTGAGTCAATGAACTACATTACATACCCCTCTAGAAACACGGGTTTCTTCCAGGTGCATCAACATGTTACTGCAGCAACATGGGTGCAGTTACTTATTTTGCGGCGACAAATGCACGAGTTCTGTTCCGTATTGATCAGAACCGCTACGTGGCTAAGGTCCATCCCAATAGATGTGTTCCAGAATGCACTGAATGCCTTTGAATCTCTATATAATTAGTTTACAGAAACGAATGAAATCACATGGAGCTGAAGCTGGCCACATCGATAATCGAAAGGATGCGGTGGGTACTCGCAACGATCGATATGTCCCACCAGGACGGCGAATACACCTACCCACAAGGAAAAAATTCACCATTTTCGGTACCGATGGGTGAAAAATTTGTCTTGTGGCAGACATCAAACCGTACCTCTCTTAGCGCAATTTCCATGTACGACAAGACGTCGAATAGAATTAGGCGTCACAGTGAGTATCGTAGATGCCGTAATTACGAGCTTCATTTTACATCTTACGTTAACTTTAGATTAGTCGGTGGTGGCGGCTTTCCTCTTTTCGCTTGTTATTGAGAAATCTCGATAGTTTCTGGGGACATTTTCGGGTCATTTAAAGTTCTGAAGTTCTTCTCCCTCTTACTGAAAGAGCATATGCCAAATCATTTACCCATTTGCTTTAGCATGAGCAAGGAAGGAGAAAGAGCTTGGACGTCGGTGAAATTCTTGCGTCTCCTCCCCGACTTTATTGACACACATTTTCCATCGTTCTGCGGTCACTGCAATATTATTTTGTTATCAACAAGCTGATTCAGTCTCTAGTCTATCTGTAAAGAGTTTCGCATGGTTCAGGTCTAAGCGAAATTCCGATCAAATAACTTCGCTCTTGTGTCAGAGCTGCTTCTTAGAATAACTTTGTGGTTTTCATATGTGCGTGTCTTTTGGTGTATTGTATTCGACACTTTCTGGGTCCTGCCAAAGGTCCTATTTAAAATCCAATTTCTTCGTGTATCTTGGAACTCTTTGCTGTTTTTTGAATATCGAGCACAGATCCTCACGGAAACTCGCTACTATTCCCACCCGAAGTACAGTTCGTTTTGCGCCACTGGAGTTAGGGGAGGGGGCCACAAAAGCATAAGTTGCTCCCAATTTCTGCTTATAGACCATCTCAAGGTTATTTTATGCCTAGATACAGCTAACTAACTAAGAAAACGATTAAATTATTCCTCCATTAGTATATAACGAGAAATTTACTTCAGCTAGAGTAAACAACAACTTAGCGTATTCGCCCGAAGCCTAGGGAATGAGATTCTTCTTCCCGAAGGCTAAGGCTTACATAGGTTAGAAAAAAGCACGAATTTGCTTCATCAAAATCGTTTCTTTGTAAAATTCGAACCCGATTCGGCAAGCGCTATGACTTCTCTGCGCTCTAACATAGCGTTAGAGACGCAGAGCACAGTGCGCTGGCCCCCCTGACTCCAGTAGCACAATCTATTTCGGAGCGCCTGATAAGGCGTGGCCTACGGACTTGGGTGAGAGTGTGTCAAACTCTCTCACTCCGCCACACTCACTCTTGCCACGCACTCTCACTCTCGCCACTCACCTATGTCTGTAGGCCACGCCTTATCAGGCGCTCCGAATCGGAGTATACGTCTTACGCTTACGTGTATGCATTGCACGTTTGTGCAGGTAATTGAAATTCAGATTGGTAGTTCGGTAGATAACGGGGGTCAATGTGGCAAGGGAATGCAGCTTCGCTTTCTATGTATAGTCCATTTCGAAAAAACTGATTGGGCGTGTCCCACGGACTTGGATGAATGGTGAGAGTGAGAGTACGTGGCGGGGTGAGAGAATTGAAAGAGTTTTATACATGTTCATACAAGTCCGTTGGACACGCCCAATCAGTTTTTCTGAAATGGGCTGTATGTCTCAGTGGTAGCGTATGGCCCATCATTACTCACAAACACGTGCATGAATACATGACAAGGAGGATATGTTTGGTCTGAACCTGGGAGGAAGAAAACTCTAGGTGGGCGGACTTTTTTTCATCGAAGGAGGCTTTTAGAAATAAAAGTCATCCGTGTCGAAGCTACCTACAGTCCTTATTTCGAAGATAGAGTAGGCGTGTCCCATGCAGTTCAATGCGAACGCGGCTTCGACCGCGTGCGTTTTCGAGTCAAGTCGTGTATGAGCTCGTCTGCCGGTCAGCTCATTTCATCGCTGTATTTCATATTTCCTAATATTCTCGGCTTGACAAGTTCGTACACGACTTGACTCGTGCACGCACGCGGTCGAAACCGCGCTCGCATCGAACTGCATGGGACACGCCTACTCCATCTTAGGGATAAGGACTGTACCCTCTCCAGATAGGTTAAAATTCATATCCCTCTCCTTTCACACGAGAAAACATCTGTCATCATCCGCTGTAGGAATGAAGTCGTGGTAGCCTCCGTTGCACGTTTTAACGTGTATGCCAGCTTGCGACATGAAACATGACAAGGAGGATATGTTTGGTCGCGATTCTACCCCCGTTCCCCCCAATCCACACTGACCGGTCATGGGATTAGGAAGGTGCCATAGTAAACGATTTTACTGTATTTTTTGTATTTCGTTTAGTATTCCCAGTAATACGTATCTCTTCATTCTTCCCTCTTCTTAGCTTCCTACTTCTTCTTCTAACGCACCTACTTCTCCATCTTCATCTTCCTCGTCTCCTGTAACGGTCCGTCCCCTAACAATAACAGCTACGTCAATCAACATCAGTGGAACTACAACAAAATGTTGCAAAAGCCACATAGTCGCAAGTGAATCTAAAACGACTCGTCGGCAGTCGGCAGCTCTTCCGGGCTTTGTTTCCGAAATCCATTAACAGAAATTCGATGTGGCGTGAGGTGTATAAGGGGAGAGGAATAAGTAGTTCATCCACTCAAAGCTCCTCGGTATTCTGCCTTCTGCAAATCCAAGTAGCGCCTGCGATGTTTCTGGAGCGCTGAAATACGTCTGTACAATTCTATAGTGGTTGACATTCGTGAATGTTGCGAGAAACCACCACTATGCTCCCCTTTGTCACGACGCTAAACTTGCTATTTACATCGATTTCTGAAACTTTCAGTGAGCCCCTGCAAAGCTCCGTGTCATCTCTTCCGTCTGTTGACAAAGTGTTGAGCTAGAAGAGATGCTCGGGAGAGTGTCGTAATGGGTTGGATACTTCCGATTCAAATTGCCAAGTAATTCTAACAGATAGCACCATTCACCGCTCCCTTCCCGCCTTAATGTGGCGATACCACATATGTATAGCATAACAGTACGGACTGTGTGTTGTTTCTTTATTCTTCTGTCCCAACAGGTTTGTTATGGAACGTTTATTAGTCGACGTTTCGAACAAATCGTCGTTATCAAGACCTAAAAATTCGGAGCTTCCAACCTGTATCTCATCCGGTAAATGGCCTACCATTCTCCTTGTCTTCAACCCCACCATTTTCGGGTCAAAATCTAACAGGGGTTGAAGACAAGGAGAATGGTAGGCCGTTTACCGGATGAGATACAGGTTGGAAGCTCCGAACTCTTAGGTCTTGATAACGACGATTTGTTCGAAACGTCGACCAGTAAACGTTCCATAAGAAACTTGGTTGTCACAGAAGAATAAAGAAGCAACAAACATCCACATGCCCAGGTTTCAAGAAGATCGAACATGGAATCTAGTACGGACTGTATTGCTCTTATTTCCGTGTTCCTCCTATAAAATTTATTCAAGGTTACGATCGCTGGTGTTTATTACAACCAATACTATTCTAAACCAGTTGAGCTACTGCACAGTACTGCGCGAATAACACGATGATAATGACAACCGATATCGAAGTACACCATATCGCATGACTTAACATTGTGTAAGCGTAATACTGAGGGCTTGCTCAACTGGTCTACCTACAAATGCCTGTCACTATTTGTTATTTAACGTGGTTTAACAGTCGTTGGGTTCCCGTTTATTTCTATAGGATAACGAAGTACGTTCAGTCGCCAAATGTATGGCGCTAAAGTCTGGTGTTTATCGATAATCTATTCATTTAGTGCCACCACTTTTCGGAGGATCAGGTGATTTAGCGGTCTATACCTTTGTTACAATGATATTGACCATCAATGTAAATGGATTAGAATGAAATATGTTTATCCATTTATTGAAACTTTTTTCAAAGTGATCACTATTGAGAGTTCAGATAGTTTAAAGATCGATGGTTTTGTGTTCGATTGCACCGATTGGGAGCCGATCTTTCACTCAGTGACCACCTGATTCTTGTCTGATGGTGGTAGATCCGCATGCCAGTTATGGATGCTTATCATTTTGATAAACATGCACCACTATTTCGAATTTCACACAGCCTAGCGGTCAGTACCCAGTATTGTTGTTGGAAGCGCATGAGGAAATTTCCCTTGCTTTACTATCACATATATAGATCGTATCCTGATCATGAAATGTAGAAGGAAGTATCAAAAGACGCGCAACATCATTTGGACGCTAGGCAATAAGCGGTCGGTGCATCGGCAACTGATATCAGAACATAATAATATGTTCACCCAATGGCACTGTTCATTAAGTAGTAGTATCAGTGATCGGCCATCTACTGGATTTTATCCTTTCCACTTCCTAACGGCTCTTATCAGCGATAAGCAGTCGTTACCAGATTCAATCTGTCACCGTTAAGGTCCCCGTACCACCTCCTACAACAACTATGAGTTTGGACACTCCACTATTTGATGAGAGAGGAAACGGATTTCGCGAAATTTGCCTCTTGACGCTCCTTATCTGATCTCATCAACCGTTATCAAACTAGATCACCCACCATCAATGTCCCCGTCTCACTCCGCAAAATATCTGTGAGTATGAACGCTCCAGGATCAATGCGAAAAGCGAAACGTGTTTGGTGACATTCGCCTTTCTAGGCCCTATCAGCCTTTATCAGTTGCTATCATTTCGGTCCACCACCGCTGGGGTTCCCTTAGCAGCCCCTATATCAGTGGAAAAATTCAGGGTCCAAGCTTCACTGCGCCGCGAGTTATTAATTTCGTGACAAACAGACGGACGGACACACACAAAGAGACAAACGGATTATATGTAGTAGGATAGTTCACTATAATTGCCTCAACAAAACTCATGTAATCCAATCGCGTGTATTAAGCAGAACGATTGTGAGGCTCAACGTAATATTGCATTGCCCGTTGCCGCCATTTCTGGATGCTGAAGTGTTCATTGAGTATCAGAGAACCGCTGCGTTGAAGTCACTTTAATAGTGTGTAATGAGGAACCTATAAAGTTATTCATCTGAATGAAAACTGGTCTTGAGAAGCATATATCCGCCTTCCCGTGAAAGGCGAGCCAGCGAGAAAACAGTGCCTCCGAGATTAGGAGGCACTATTTTTACAAAGTTCTGCTTTCTCTAACGTTGTCTCCCTTCCCTTCCAGAATCGACTTTTTCAGTGAATGACAAAAGAGTAGTAAGCAGGGCAGTCCCAGGCGTCGAGGAAGATGGCCGCTTCGGTACGACCCCTCCTTCTTCGGAGACCCGAAAACGACTTCCCCCTTTCAACTTCTACAATATCAGTTAGGATTATACAGTTGCTGAGTACTCTGTTACTATGTATTTTTGTGTAGGTTGCCGTTTGCGAATGAAAGTCTTACATCTGCTCAACTTCTTCGGGTCATTCTGTTCCATCAATAAAGTTATGACGAATAGATCAATCAATTACAGGATACAAAGTGGCAACCGTTCTAAACTGCTATCTTGTAAACTAATCACAATAGGGTGAGTGCTTGTGAACTAGCCGAAGTCGGAGTTTTTTCTTTACCTATGCATTAATAATAAGTACTACAAGTCTCAGGCCTCTTCCGGTCTTCGCGATTTTGCTTTTCTGCGACTTTTCGATTTTCCTCTTTTGCAATTGCGACCATGAGATCTTGCATTACTGAAACTTCGCGTGCTGAGCAGCCTTGAGAAACAAGCTTTATTCGAGATCGTGTTGCTTTCAGGGGTTCAGTGTAGCGATGGAGGAGCTGACAAATGCTCAGCTTTCCATGTTATGGTTGCTTCGCGATGTTCATACTACCAAACAAGCCGTATGTCGTTGAAGATTCGGTCCATAAAGTGTTCTTTCGCGGAAGTGTACGAAATTGTTTCTCTTAGGTAGAGAAGGCCATACTGAACGAGCTCCCACTATGGCCCGATGCAATTCGCATGGCTCGTGCGTATCATAGGTCGAAGAAAGATCTGGCTGGTGGAAAATGTGTGTTTTCCCACCTTTCTAGTAAGACCGACTGTCGGACGGCAATGCGTCATCGTAAATGTGTTGGAAATTATCGCCATAATTTCATCTATTCAGTTTTGAATTTATGTTCCTTTCTCGATTTATTCAATACAAAAGCTAAACGGTCACTATGCCTATTCCTAATCGTGCTTGATTTTCCTCAGATTACATAATTGGCTCGGAATGGATCGAAGACGAATGGAATTCTCCATATTCCTATCACGAGCTAGGTTTGGATTTTGTTTTTATCGGCACTATTCAACAACACTACTCCAGAAATGGCGAGTCGGTCAAAAAAATCTCTCTGAGACTTTGCCTACATCGGTTATTTTGGGTGTTGATAAAGAAGATGACAGTCGTTTTAGACGTTGCACTAAGTCCTATCTAAGCAAAAACTATCTCACTAATTTCGTTCAGAATTGTCACTTAGGGATTATCCAGGATGGTGATCACGAATATAAATCATTTTTGAGCGCCGGCGTCGTTGCTCAAGATGGCGCCAGTCTTGTTCATCTGTGTTGTGGTTGTGCTAATGTAAGCGGGGAACGTTATCTTCACTCTGTCGTCTTTCAGCTGATATTATCCTACAATCATCAGTTTGCATACTTGAACGTATATTTTCGCTTACGCCTTGGTGGAGAGGGGAAGGCTCCCCTATCTCCTGAGGTAGGCAATGATCGCTAGTGTAGTCCTCCCAGTATATTAGCGCCGCTGCAGTGAACTGAACGACATCACGGAAGGATTTCGTATTCGTGATCAGCTCTCCAAAAACCCTTGAAAGGCCAAGTTCAGCCTTAGTTCAATTTTGGTGAAGACAACTTGTTGACAACTTGTCATTTCGGTGTTGAGGGTAGTGATGGTCCTCCTTCTCTATCGTTACTTATTTCAAATAAGCCTAACGTATTATGTTGAAGTTTTTTGCATTCCTACAAGGGTAATCATAAGCCATCATCAAACATAATTCGCAAGTTTCTCTGCGATACATAGCATTTGATAACGTCATCCAGGCAGTGGTGCACGTTTTCTATCACCGTCTTCCACACTTAGGTTGAAACTTCGATTTCAGGTCGATATCCTATAAACAAGCGAAAAAACGCGTCTGTCTCTAGGAAACTGTCTCCAGAGAGTTCCGAAAGAGAGTCTCGGAGTACTGGTGTTAGGAAAGATCAACTATTTTCGACTTCTTCAGTCCACACACAATTTCCGTCGGGATCGGACTCGCTTAAAGGTTCTTTCGAAATCCTTGTTAGCTTTTGTATGTTTTAATTTGCTGTTAGAAGTGCCACGCACATGAATTGCCTGTAGACGTTGTTACGTTGCGAAAGGTCTTATTGATCATTTTAGAGTGGTTGATGAATTCCACATTTCTTTACTCATTCTGTATTACAACTTTCAACGGAGATGCTAGATATCTTCAGATCTGAAATGAGGATTTCTGACTGCCACATTTCCTTAGGTGCATTGATCAGTTTGCTTGCACCAGGCGCCACCGCTAGTAGCTTCTCAGCACAATCAATCCCCTGAATGAATAGCAACTTTCTGAAGACTGCGTTTCAGAAAAGGAAGCTGTATGTGATCAAATTGAATCGGATAGGAGCAAGCAACTTGGTGGTACTGCTGGTGCTTCTACAGAGTTGGATCACCTTCAGTTAGATAGGAACCTCTCAGACGTCTATCGGGTTTGCCTTTCATGTTTTTTCTTCACTTCTTTTGCAGGTCACAAGCAATCGCTGGTTTCAGATTTCTGATGATGGTAGCTCGGAGTGTGAAGCAGGAGATGCTGATGTAACACGTCTTACCTTGGCGCCCCAAGGGAGGAATACTGCCACAGGTTCACTGCCGCATAAAAGCGCACCTAAGGAGAGTGCAGCTTCACGTGATCCTGCGATCTCTGTTGATCCGAAGCGAAGCGAGAAGAGGAGACCTGCAAGTCCAGTGAAAAAGCCTATTTTCGACTATTCTGTGTTCGAGCCGGAAATAAGGCGTCAGTGTGAGCTCCTCATTGAACCTCGTCCTATAAGAAGCTTCAGCCACTTTTATACCCCGGAGGAATTTCGCGAAAAATGGTTGAAAGAACAAGAGGAGCTCCTTGGCAAGGAGAAAGAAAATTCAACGAGCGGTAATTCCGAGATGGAGGATGTTGAAGCTGCTGTATTGGCCGAGCTCGATAAAGCCGATGAGGAGCTGGAACAAGGTTAGTGTGAATGAAATTGTGATCTTTACAAGAGTTTTTATTTCCCGCCGTTACTAACATCTTCATATTCTAGCTATAATGAGCGGAGAAGTCATGAAAGCGGGTGAGGAGATGAATAGGGGTGAACCCATGCCGCAGAATGCTAGTAACCCCGACAAAGAAAAGGCCAAGCGACGTTACGTTTATCCTTTTGACGGTAAGCATTTGATCCATTCCTTGCAATTATAGTTCTATAGATATTTGATTCGACTATTGTGTACCAAGTTACATGAGAAGGTTGTAACTGTGTGTAGGCAACCCAGACTTCACGAAAAAAATGTATTGGGATAGGAATGGTGGAAAATGGAATTGCTACGCCTCCCAAATTTTGTCTTCCCGCGTTTGTCAATTGCACGCTTAATGTTTGCTATTTGGCAGTTTTCATTTTCCCCTTTTAATTATGATTATGATTCTCGTTCTTATGATATGTTCATCTATTTTTTTTCTCTGTCGCTTGAAGTTGAGTAATGTGATTAACTACTCGTTTCAGACAGCTCAAGCGTTATTTGCTCGGATTTTTCGGATGATGACAATATAGGCACCAATATATTCATGGAAATAAGTGAGCATCGGAGAGTGGAGGGGGCTTCAAGTCCAAGCAGTTGTAGCGATGACAGCACCGTAAGCTTATTCAAAAGAGTTTGATTCCAATATATTTTTGTTGTATTACAAAGGATATACATTACAGTATGTTTTGCCGCCGAATGTTTTCGTTTGGTTACCTCAAACATTGACATATGACATAAATCTAGTCACGCATTTTCGATCTCCTTCACCAAGTGCCAAATATGATATCGTGATACCGATATTCGAAAAGGAATTTATTGAGATGGCAACTTCAGGTGGGCTCCTTAACCTTATTGGCTTGATCAGCTAAAACACTATGCAGCGTTATAGTACGCTTATCTTTGTTGCCCAAACCCTTTATTGTATTTTCAGAGCCGAAGCGGGCAACTGTAACAAGTCTTTTTTCTTATTCGAAAAATCCGTGCCATAGTGGAGCATTTGCTCGCAAACGTGGCGCAAGAATGGGTTCTCCAACTTCATTCGCTTGTGAAGGTAAGTGCTCCTACGTTATGGAGGTTGTGAGTTTAAACATTCGCTAATCATTGTTTCATCGGTGGCGTAGTAAATCTTCGTGATATTATAGCTTCCACGAACAAAATGACATCGATAGATTGCGACATGAGCTCATCCTGTTCGACTTCCGATTACTGTCAGATTGAACTTTTCGAACACGTCAAAGAACACGCCACCATCGCATGTAAAGGTTTGCACATTCAGTATTACTGGCTTTTAATATTTCATCTGCAGATGGATCTTTGTTTCTCATTACTGTAAAACAAGGAAAAACAGCATGGGTACATGCCGATTCCTTGTGGATTCGGTTAGCAATGAATTACTACCTCTGTCAATTCCTTCGAAATCCCCGGGCAGTGGATCACTACCTCTGTCAATTCCTTCGAAATCCACGGCACCTTATCACGAGCTGTTTTGTTTTTTTTTCTTCGGAAGGTTGCCTAATGTTCTGCTCAATGCGAGCGATCTCTCAAATTCCCTGTAGCGTCTGATAGATCCATCGTAAATAACGGCCTAGTAACATGTGCCACACTAATGCGGAACGATTAAGTCATGCTCGGCGAAAAGTCAAATAAGTTGATCAAGGATGAATATTCCGCTCAAAACATTTCACTATATTTGTGTATATTCTGTGTGTATATGTATGTAGTTGCTACCGCATTATTTCTGCACATTGTCGGAGGCACGGCTCCAGTTTGTTTGCCTTGATTGCTTTCCATGTTTTGTGGTTACACGAACTCGGATTAAGGAATCAGTCATTCTCTCCTGAAGGCCAATGTATAGGCTCAAGGAGCTGTCAGTGATCTGAGGATTCTTCAGAATTAGTCATCGTGCAATTGAATAAGTGACTAGATAAGATGTGTATTGGATGGTGCCCTATTTTTCTATTCGCCTTTTTCGCTTGCTCAGTAGTTGGACGGAGACAACAGAATTTTTGCTTGTTCTTTTCCTTTTACTCATCCGTCTATTCGATTATTGGTCCATTCGACAGGTACCTATCTCTTTTCGTCTACTCGTCTGAATCGTCATCCTCGAAGAAAGCTTCATGTCTATAGCAGCTTTTTCACCTACTGAGAATAATGCTTTGGTGGCTTTACGTATGAGGCCTAATGAGTTAAGTGCCTATTAGAGTAGAATCTCTCCAATAGCGGTTTAAATGGTGATTTGAAATTTGCTTCCGGGTGCTATTTTAATTAGACGTAAAGTAAAATAATAGTCACCGTAATTTTTTCTTTGCATTTCAGCTTCTGAGGATCTGGTTTCCTCTGTTGCGTGTGTCTTTAGTAATCACCTATCAAATAACGAAACCTATGAAGCAGTACTTGCTGAACAGCTTTCGGAACATGTTGCTCTCACCTGTCGAGGTATGTGCGTGATTATATTGTGGCTATTTTATTATTGCAAGCACCAGGTACTCTGGGAATCGATGTTCTCAGTACTTGATAAACTTGCTGTGCTCAAAAATTTTCTGTTTGGGTTATTTCTTATTTGATAGCTACACCCATCGGAGGAGATTAAGTGTAGGACAGTGCTTGTAGTACGCTTTGTCCACCTCAGTTCTTTGATGCCTGTCTCCCCAGTTTGTTCTATCTGGATGGACTGACAAAGTGGCAGAGGGCGGAGCCGAACGTCTGGTTGTATTTTGTGAGCGTTACAAAAGGTTCAGAAGGGTAAAATGACTACGAGGGTTCAGCTGAAAAGCTTAGATTATTATTCATTGGAAATTTCATACATTAGAAAGGTAATTACACTTGACTTATAGGCAAAACTGTAGCCTTAATAACTGAACCTCGAAGAGTATGTAGAATGAGGTGTTATGAGTCCGACACGAAAACTCCACTGTTGTGATAAGTGTTCTTGCTGCGTAATGAGCTATATGACGTTCATCCAACGTGTACCCAATCAGCGTCAGCATGTTCTCAGTAGGCTTTCAAAGTTGAACTATCTGACGCCAAAAGTAGACAAAGAACTATTATCTCTTCAAAGTGACTGAGGCTCGCGTACAAATAAATCTTCTGTGTATTGTAACAATGAATCGGAGTGGTCGATATTTCTCCATCGGTTTGCAATTCTACTTTACTTTTGAAGGCATACCATGCGATGGTCATAGAAGAACACGTTTCTGTGGGCATATGGTCGTATTGTAGCTATCACGCTGCGTTGTTGCTGTGGTATGATGGTTAACACTGGGTTGTTGCGTAACTTACAGAATTCTCGCTTTCATGCTTTGGCAACGTACTTTAGCAATTACTATTATATCAACATAGTAAGTTAGAGTATGCTGCGATGATTTTCTTGAAATATATATAAGGCGGTCTTGCTACGGTGTAACAATTATTGGCCCATGATCAAAGCCTTACTTTTAGACCCATAACTTGTTACAAGTCTCAGTAATCAACAGCTGAGATCCTAGAGATCCCTAGTTGAGGAAACAGCGATTGATATTTGTGCTGCACTGACTTTCATCCATTTTTCTACAGTGTCTCGAGGCTCCATTGATTCTGGATCAGCAGATTCGAATCTTGTTGTCCACCCACCCACAGATGGTAAGATGGCTCCTGGACAGGCTGATGTCCTTGAAAGTTTGGAAGCGAATCCAGAGGTGTCCATGCGATAAGGAGTACCAGCACACTCCATCCCTACGATGAGCAGTTTAGGTGCTTCACCAACTCGGTGAGCCGAGCAAGGCAGTAACATGAGTGGCTGGCAGACTTTCTTTTGCTGTCCTCTGTTTACAAAAGACCTGCACGACATTATAGTTGGGTACTGTGTGCTAACTGTAAAAGGGGTTTCCTCTGGCCAGGTGCAGTTATCTCTGCGACTATAGCTGGATTTCAGGCCAGAACCATTTGCTTTAGAGTCCCTCAGAACGCCGCAATTAAAGAGCTCCACCAATTGATGTTACTGTAACAACTACTTTTTGTGCTAGACAACTGCAAGAACCGATTAACAGTACCTCTCATGTTTTCCGAAAGCAGATAGTCTGTTTAGCAGCATAGTCGTGTCTTCTTATAAGTTGTAGTCGAGGCAGGAAAATAACAACGAGATGAGCTGTGAAGTACCCTCTTTCTGCGCATTATCCTCATCAGTGTATTCCAATATGAACTACTTAATTTGACTGGAGGCAAGTGATAAAAGGGAAAGATGATTATATTGCCTATCCTATATATCTGAGAGTTCTGGAGTAGCATTGTTGTGGAAGAAAAGTTGCAAGTGTCGCGAGACTTATGCGCCAACCTAATAGTTACGGCACTGAAGGTGCTCAAACCGCCATTAATTCACTAGTCACACCCATCGCGTGATCTGCGTCCCTGCCGTTGGTCTTCACCGTGTGAACTCTTTATCCCTCTATTGTTCATTGCGTTCCTTCTGCGAACTGAACTCACTGACATGGCCCTCGAATGTGGCCTTGATTGTCTCAAGGAAACTCACCCCGAATAAGATCATATTGAGAGAAACTAATATTCGATCTTTTCAGAGTCGACGTTTGAAGAAGTGGTTTCATCTTTGTCTTTTGAATCAACTTCCTTTAACAGAGACTGCACAGTGATTCTTCCAACATCGCTCCAAGAGTCCGCTTCGCTTGATTGCAGAGGTTGGTCAAATGAAATGAATGTGCGCCGATCTTTCTCTGGATGGGACATTTACTCTGACTGTGTATTTGCTCCGCATATGGAGTGGGTCGAAGGAGGCTGCGTGTGCGTACCTTTTAATTCAAATACAATCCCAGTAGCAATAAGCCAACACCGGGGAGTAAAATATTTGTCCGCGCGGAGCATGATCAGCAGGTCACGCCTGTGTTTAGTGGCGCGGTTCGCTACTGCCCCTTGTTGACTTCTGTAAAGCGATGCACCTCCTAATTCATTCGTTAATCATACTTCTATCCCTTTCTACCCCTCACAATAAGAAGTTTTTCCACATATAGGGTCTTTTTTGAAAAATATGGCAGAAGTCTTAGGTGTGGTCAGGGAATCCCGGTTGCACTCGGCTTCTTGTCCCCGACGTTTGTGACGAGCCGTCACGGGGTCCGCTGGTTTTGTTAGTCGTCGCAACTTCCTTTATCGGAGACAGACCCTCCTGTGGTCCGATGCATTCTATGCTGGTCTCTTCTCTTTGGGGCTTCTCGCGGCTTGAGCTAGGCAATGTACAAAAATGTCTGTTGAGTTTGTTAAATATCGTTGCTGCTTTTGGACTTGTGAAGGTGCTACGGATACAATTGTTTCAGCCCCAAAACTTCATGATATCAGATTATCGGATAAGCTCAATGCGAAATCGGAGATTATCGAGGATACCTTGCAAATACTACCTACTCTCACGTTTGCGTCGACCTCGTTGTCTTGTTCGGGTAGGTTATATTCCCTTCGTTATGACAGGCAAGTTCACATTCTGAGTAATATAACATAGCGGTTTTTGTAGCTCCTAGATGTGAAACAGTCACCTCTTTATGGATATTTGAAATACAAATCGGTAACGGTACCTCTGTAACCATCCGAGACAAGGTGCAAAGCAAAGTTGCGATGCATTGCAAAGGTATGAATTTGCCAATCAGAAGTCAGATTTTGGTCTAGATCTCCTGTTGATTCACATTATTTTAGCGAGTGCTTACTGCGACCTGACGAGGAGGCCATCAAATCGCCTACCGATTAGGAGTAGCAAGTTACATGATGCTACCATGGAGGAATGCCTGTTGCTCCTAGAACTTGGTGCGATGCCAAGTCAATCTATTGACGTGGATCCTTGTCCACAAAATTCTCCTTGCTCTTCGACATCATCAACGAAGGTTTGTATCATTTCCCTACTCTTCATTTTGTGCATTCTTCCGTTTGATTCTATTTGGAGTGCTCGGTAGTAAAGAACTTGTTCTAGGGGAACACCAAAACGCGACGGCGAGACTCCAAACGAATTGCGTCATCAGAATCTGCTCAATCACATGCTGTAAACCTCAACGTGAGTGTTTTTCTTCACTTATCACCAAGTGGTTATGTAGCAGCGAAACCGACTCTACATGCTGACCGTGTTTTCAGGAAGTAAGTGCCGCTCTGACTACCGGCTATGAAAAGCCGATATCTCGTCACAGTGCAGCAGAAACCATGAGCTCCCAAAGGAGTGATCATTCGGGTTCACCTGATCGTTTGGTCATCGTCGAAGATCTGGAAGGTGTCATTATGAAAGATCCACCTCTGGATGAAATGCCAGTGAGAGAGGAAGCTGTGGTGAAAAGGAGAAGTTCGACCAGAGCTGCTCCATCTTCCACAGTACGATCCTCTCCATCGGTGATACTCGAACTAGAAGGGAATTCAAGTACTAAGTCCTCATGTGGTAGCGTGTCCAGGAAATCTCTGCGCAAAAGAGGGCCAGAACCATTTGCAGCCGATACAGTTGTTACGCAGGCGAAGAGGAGGAAGGGGAGAGCCTCAGCAACGTTTGAGAATACTCATTCTTCACCGCTATCTGACACATTGTCTGTTGAAGCTGAATGTCATACAGGTGCTGAAATGAGAACTGAGAATGTCCATCGTGTCGTCTCGAGAACGAAGAGTGAACTACGTATTTCTGATGAAAAAACATCTGTTCCATCGACGAGTACTGGGCAGACTGCCAGTTCTAGGAACGAATCCAAACATTCAGCAACTACGACGGACAGAAAAAGGCTCAGAAATTCACGGAGTCCTGAACTCAAACATCTTACGAAAACGCTGACGACGGCTCTTCCGCGCTTCAGATCGCCCGTCGTCTTTGAGCGAGATGCTCATCCAACAACCTCGCAGCTATCCAATAATTCGATCACTACACCTCTTATGCCACAAAAAACCATGGGATCCGAAGTTGCTGTTATGAAGTCTATGAGGGGACCGAAAGCAAATAACGCTATAACACCATGCAGAACGGCTGTGCTTCCTCCTACAAAAATCTATCCAAAACCAGTCAGCGAACTCTCTGTTCTTTCACTGGGTGTCGACTCAGTTGTCCAAGTGCCCACAAGATCAGGCTCAGGTAATGTTGGAAGCGCAAAGGTTAGTCAATCACCGTTGCTATCCACAAAGGAATCACGGCAATTGGAAAGTCATTCACCCAATAGACACGTGGAAATCAGTGCTGCCTTCAATCCGAAAACTCGCCTTCGCTCATGTGTTAGTGTTTCCATTTTGACTGAGGAATTTGAGGTTGTTGAGGCGACATTTAAGGAATACAGGACGAAGGTTGGCGTAAACCATAATCTCAGCCCCATCGCGAAGCAGAAGCATATAGACGCCGATGAGATCTCAGGCGTGAGTGCGCCGTGGGATGTGAAAAATTCCAGCGCGGACACGCATACTTCTGCTCCTATCACAAGGCGTAAGGGCACAAATCTGCTATCCGAGGATTATGGGATCGTTACAGCTTCAAGAGCTTGTCTAGTCTCTACTGATGCCACAAGTTCGAAACTTCTAGCGCCATCGCAAGCCGTCACAAGCGCATCACCAGAAACACCCGTTCCTATCAGTGTTGTGCTTTCGCAAACTGGATCCTCCCTTGAAAATGGCAAACTGTCAGCCACACAGGCTTCGACCATTTCCACACGATGTAGAACACCTCAAGTAGTCAATGTCCGAAAACGGCGACCTACTCAGGTTCAGGCTTCGCCAAACAAGAAGGCTAGATGTGCCTCAAATGACATTATGGATTCACTCGAAGGAACAATCAAAGAACGAATTCCCCCATCAGTGTCCACTAATCACGATCTACAACGGAGAAGTGGAAGATTGAAGCGGAGTCCTGAAGAGAATGAATCTCCAGTGGTCCAGAAACGTAGAAAAACTTCAGTAGCTGAGAGTAAATCCTGTGTACCAGCTCCATCAGATCATGATACTTCTCAATCAGTTCGAGAGGAGCCGCAGACCGCTTCGTCAAGGAGAAAGTCAAGCCGGTTTGCAACACAAGCAGAAACGACCACACCAGCGACATCCAATGACAGGTGTGTACTCTGTTTTTTCAGCACATATGTTTCTAGTAATTGATGTAATCATCAAAAAGGATTTAGTTGAAAGTTGTTGTATAGATTTCGATTGAATTGTAGTAGAACAACGTAATTAATATGCATTTTTATTCTTCGAGGCATAGAAGCGATGTTTAGGAATCATATGAGTAGTGCACCGTCCTCGTCTCCGGCAAGTAGCATCACCACAAACGATGATGTGGTTATCATTGATAGGCAAGTTTTCTTGCATGCTCTTTTACAGCAGGCTATACGAAAATTTTTGCGACATTACTGTGATTTGTCGCATCCTCTTTCAACTACGGCTAAACCAGATGAGACATATGCTTTTTCATGTGGGAGGGGATATCAATTTCAGCCAGGTGTGTGCACTTATGACGGAAAATTGCGTGGCCGCTCGCGGCGAGCGGCTCGGCGGGTGCGAGTACCAGTGGCAGGGCATGGCAGCCTCCAAGCGAGGCAGTGTGGTAGTGTTGGAGGAGGCAAATGTGGCATGGGTGGAAGTGCAGCGGTGGCGCAGCCACGCTCTACCCGGCTCCCAAGGGCAACCGACTCGGCAATAGTGCTGATGGCGCCGCGAGCGCGATGCTGCGAAGCGGATTTTCTGTCATAAGTGCACACATCTATTTCGGCCTAAGCCTAGGGAGGGAAGGAGTGCGTCTCCCTCCCCCCCTACTTTTATTCATCCTCGGGCTAATTCCCAGCAAATCGAATGCGCAAGATTGCTTGCGCCTCTGTCTGTGCGAAGGAGGGTACTGTTGTCGATCTGTAATAGCGCACTGTCCACGACATGGCGAATCCGTGACGGTGGTTTTCTTGTTAGCAACATCTTCGGTCAGCAGTGTAAAAATGTTACTTGCACCGTTAACCGTTTACCAACTGAATTCAAAGTGAATATTTTTGGAAACATCGTGGTTGCATTCGAGTAATACAATTCAGAAGTCAAGACATTTGAAGATTTTTTCAGTGCATCAACTTGTCGACGTCGTCGCAAATCATCGTCGCCTCCTATTTTAGTGTTGGTTTCGTTTTCCCTCATTCACAATGTGTTTTTCACTTCTGATACAATGAAGTTGTAGAGTTGCTGTTGAATTGATTGCATCATTTGTGCCTACAAAACGCGACAATAAACGCTCTGCTGAACCTATCATACTGTGGACCTGTAATTTTGCAGAAGTTTCTACTACAGGTATGTTTTTTTCCTTTTTCCCTCCTGCTTTGTGGAGATCATAAATCAACTACTTTCAGCAATTTTCTCGTCTGATAGCGCTGAGATTCTGAATGCTCTTGCACTAGAGATTATTACTAGTGAAGCTTCTAGTATGTTGGAATCATGAAATCCATTCTTATAGAAAAATGCATCTCTATTTAATTTGTCATTTACAGCACTATCCACTGTCAATATGGCGACATTTGCACAGTTTGTGTTCAATCTGTTTGATCCGGTCTCACCAATCTTTAGTAAATCGTTAAATTGCTTTGCACATTTTCGATTTTTTCTTTCTACTTTTTTCCCCTTTCGACGATTTTTCTTTTTTCGGCACAATTTTTATTGTTTCTGTCCAGCCACATAATTAATCCTTCTGCACTATGAATAAGGTTCTAGGCAAGCTCTCCAATATCGAACCATCAACTTTACCGGCGAACTTTACGACTATTTTCGAATTGGCATCACCGCTTCAATTCCGTCACCGTAAGTGAAAATTTTTTCATATTGAAATACACACATTCATAGAGATCCTACTTTTTCAGGTCTCGACTACAGTTCGTTCAACACTATGCTAATGAATCGTCTTCCAGAAAGTGGTCTGCATGCTCTCACTCTCGACTCTCGTAAAGTTCGCACAGTTACTTTTTCGAGCAGGAAGAGTTTAGTTTTTTACGTAGAGTTAATTAGATAGTGATGGTTTCAAGGTGAGCATGCTGAAGATCACAAAGTTTGTGGATACTATCAAAGAATCCGTGGCAGAGATTTGTGAAGAACTAAGGACGCGAAGAACATTGTCGAAGGGAGAGATTCAGACAGAGAAGGCAAGTGTTTTCATGGAGAACTTTTACGGATTTCATGGGTCTATTTCATTTTTACAGGATTTATCATCTGAAGTGCAACACCTGATTACGTCTCGATACGTGGAGACAATGATGAAATTAGCTGATGCATGCCATAAAGCACCAAACGTACCTGCACAAGTAATCGCCGATCGTTTTGTGAGTAGTTCTGAATATAGGTTACAGGAGAACTCTGTTCGCATATGGTACGACTGTATGTGACATCATCAGACACCATACAGCAGACCGAAGGCGTATGCAATTAGTACAGAGTCAGAAAATTAGTGTCACGGCGTTCGTCGTACGATGCGATAGCTGCGAGCTATGGGCGCCGTATAAGTTTGGAGCGATGACAAAGTTTCAGCCCGAAGTCGCCCTATCAGGCGTAATCGCTTTGGGAACCAACAAATACGGTAGTCCTAGCTCTCTCCTATCGCGTCACGCGCTGTACGCCGCTGCGAATTTCCTGTCGTGCTGGCACATACCTCACAGCTGACAAGAAACTCGCCGCAGTGGGTAAAATATTGTTTTACGAGGCGAGTAGGCGCTTTTGAAGGGAGGATGGCTACCATCAGGTCTGGTTCCACGCCGAGCGAGCTCAGCTATCGTTGCGCAACAAAATTTGTAGGAACCAGGACGAGTTGTTTCCGCAGAACATTGTGTCCTCCTTCCATAAGAGAAACCAATTTACTCGGCAGAAGACGTCTCTTTCCAGCTGGCGCGCAATTTTATAGCCCGCGGCGTGGGACAAATTTGAGCGGTTTGCGCTCAAATTTTGAAATCACATTCATTGCGAAAAGCATACGATACACGCCTATGGCGTTGACGACATCACTGTTTTCCTATTTATAGTGCGTAAGCTTCGCGCCTCACTGCTCTGATGTCATGAACGTAACGGATTGTTTTGCTTTGGAAACTTTCGCTGTTTTAGAGCTAGCTATATATCAAGATGTTAAAATGGGCTTTCAATAGTTTCTTGTATTCTGGTGGAGAGTATCACGATTGACTGAGAAGAAAGAAAAAAGGGAAGGTTTGGGAGTTTACATTGAAAGTGACCATGAAAGCATTCAAAATTGAGATATCATGGTTCTGAATGGAAATGAGTGTGATTTCCGAAACATAAAACTGTACATAGACGCCTTGAATAAAATTCGAGATGGGATATCCGGATTACTTCAGTAATTCAGTTGCATCACTGACCTGGTCCGGGTGTGTACTCTTACGTCAGAATTTCGCATCGCAGCGAGCATATTGTTGGGATCTGAGTCGATCACTCGGCAACTACATACACACTACTAGCACTACCGTGTAACCGCTTTGGAACGTACTCATTCACGGATCGTCTCGCTCGTCTCATGCCGTGGTGCGAAGTCCTAACCTCATTTCAAATGCATTGCTTTTGTTATGTTCAAAATTTTTGATAACTGCTGATTTTCGCATTTGGTTTTTGCGGAGGGTCGAGCCCGCATCTGCCGTGAGCTAGTAGATGTGCTTTGCAGTCATTATTAATCAAAAATAAAGAATTAAATAAGTAAGGCACCAGTGTGAGCAAAAACAACAAGTTCTGCTAAACGAGTGTCAAAGTAAAGTAAGGTGCACACGGCGCGATAAGTTCGCGATAGTATTGATCGTCATTTGCCGTATTTTATTGATCAAACAACCAC
The DNA here is from genome assembly GCA_963978905.1 of Trichostrongylus colubriformis. Taxonomy (NCBI): domain Eukaryota; kingdom Metazoa; phylum Nematoda; class Chromadorea; order Rhabditida; family Trichostrongylidae; genus Trichostrongylus; species Trichostrongylus colubriformis. The sequence goes on from OZ022259.1 coordinate 48,268,538, forward strand.
GTGGTATTGGTATCTGGTTTTACTTGGTGATTCCATTTATCTAGCTTTTCGTATATGCTTTTGTGTTGCTAACTTAAGCCTGTTCTACGTTACTAACACATGCGAGTTCTAAGCACCGTGGCATGCATTTCATAAGTAAATAAACAAATAAATGAATAAGTAAATAAATAAATAAATAAGTCAGTTGCCGTGCTTTTATTTTCTTTAGATTTGCACTATCACCGTATTGTTCCAGCATCTTCTGCTGTGCGGATGGAATTGTTTCTTACAACAAGGCGGAGCATTGCGAGTTCGGCTGCAGCTCTCACCAATGAGATCACATCCGGGGATCGTCGACGTGACGACAGCTTGGTTGGACCAGATAGGTGTGACTTCCACCAATTACTTTTATTTTTTCTGTATTACATTTCACAGCGCCTGTCACTAGAGAGAAGTTCAGGTTTGAAGGCAGTGGTAGGGGTAATTCGGGTTCATCGTACATTCCAATCTTTGATACTGACCGGTGGATGTGTTCACTAGGAAAGCTTACACGTCGCGCACCGCGTCATTTCGATCGATACGGCTTTAATACGATACGATAGGTATCATTGTGCTACCATGCTCATTACTCTACACCTCAGTCCTCCTTGGCGAAGTCCACCCTAGGAGGCGGACCAAGCCAAGAGAGGCGGCCGGAGGTATTTAAAAGGTCGCCTCCGCCACAGCCAGAGGTACTTCTTTCATGGGGAATTCGCTGCAGACAGGCTTCCTAGACCCCTGATTCTCAATTGAATATCCTCTTGTAAGGTTCCTTATCACCCAAATTACCCCTATCACTGTCGTCAATCTTGAAGAAAAAGTTCTCAATTGATGTATCATGGTTTTTAAAAATGTTTCTTCTTTTTGAGACGGAGTTCTCTCCCGTGCCCAAGCAACGCTATCCACTCGAACATCAGCGTTTGCGGTTTCATTAGCACAGGAAAAAAATGTGATGAAGAAAATCTGGCAGAAAATGGCCTCACAAACTAGCCCAACATGCAAAGACGGGTGAGTGATGTACCTTTCCAAAATATTTCATTTTTCCCACGTGTTAGTTTGGGTTAGTTTCTCAGTCAGCTTTTAGTCGCGAGTACCACAAGATTCACCCGCCCCCAAGGCTTCTGGAGACTATTCAGTAATTGACAAATTACAATGGTTCCTTCAACAGTAGGGGAACAGAAAGACTGAATCAGTCTTTGGAGGCAATTTTTTCGCGATCCTACTATGTGGCATAGCCTGTCTTGGCCCAATCCTATACATATACAGTAGCGCTCAAAAGTCTTCGGCGAAATGGTCTTGCACTCGGGTTTTTTCACTTGTAACTTTTTTGCAACTGCACCGATTTGAGAGAAATTTTAGTATGTTGTACTTGGAGACACTGCATACTTAATATACTATTTTGGCGCGCAACGGTGAAGGTTACGTGGTTATATGAAATTTTTTAATTTTGGCATGCCATCGCTATGCCGTCCCGCTGTGCCGCTGTCATCAAAAGTCGTGGTCTTTCTACAAAATATCAATCTTCTCTGAGGCTTGCTCTTTTTGTTTTTGTATAGGAAGCCGTTATTCTTGAACAAGCCTCTTACTTTTTTTTGGGTGGTCTTGTAGTAAATTCTTGTAAAAAACCATGAAAAGAGCCAAGCGGCGCTCAAGTAGAAGGAAATGTTGAAAATAGGTTCAGGCACCACATATTAAAATTTTGTCAAATTTGGTCAAGTAGAAAAAAAGTTATGACAAAAAAGTTTTGGCCGAAGACTTTTGAGCGCTACTGTATATAAATCCTATACATATATTAGGTTGTAAGGAAAGTTTTGGCCGGTTTTTGAAATTTCAACTTCGACAGATCATAACTCGATTCAGAGTGCATCTTTTCTTATAAAATAAGCACCAGTCAATTTGCTACACTCTTGGCAACATTATACATACCTACATATCTCAATTTGATAAAAGGCTGATGATTTATATCGCGCGAAAGGGAAAAAAGTCGACTCAAAATCGCCACTCTTTCTGAACGCACTGCTATTGACGGAGCTGTCCAGATGTTTGGAAAAGTGGGGCTTAGTTAGCGCTAGATGTGGTGAATATGATGGACAAGTGAGGGCTTAAGCCTGCATTTGCTTCAATTACTGGAAGAGGAATTGTGGAAAATGCGCTTGCTCATGACTGTCGTGAGGGTCCCGCGGCACCCTTTTTTTTTTTGAATTTTTCCAAATCAAGGCTACTTGAGGTGGTCAATTAAGTTTGTCTGTTGAGGGCCAATACTTGTGGATATCCCCTGCAGATATGGACGCTCATCACCTTCTGTCATTTTAGTTAAAGCGATTTGATCAATTGAAAATCCAAGCAGCTCGTTCTCAGTTCTGCACTTCTGAAAGCAGAGACGAAGTGTTCCATCCCATGCTTCACCCCCTCATCTTGCAGTATTCACATTTGTGGTCCTCTTCGCTGGGACTCGGCTAAACAAGAACTCGTGAAGTGAAGTCATCTCAAAAGTGCCATTTTCGCAGTACTTCGAAATTTCCCTAATAATTCCAAAGTCTTGTGGCATTCCAAATAAAACATATATTTAGAAAGAGCAACTTTTTGTCTATCTAAGGTCACAATATGTCAGCTGATTCATGTTGACGCGCTCTGATATTTGAATTTATCTTGTGAACGTGAAAAAGCGGCCAGAACTTTCCTTACAACCTAATATATAAAGCAGAAGTTTGGTGTGTTTGTGTGTGTGTGTGTGTGTCCGTCCGTCTGTTACATGCACTCTTAGTTCAACCAGAAGTTTGCCGTGTTTGTGTGAATCTGTTTGTCACGTTGCACTTTTAGTTCAAACGTGGAGAGGTCGGGCAAGTTAGGAGTGTGTAGGGGTTGACCAAAGTGCACGAAGATCGTAACACGAAGATCATAAGAACTAAGCCTAGCCCCGCCCACCGTGAGCGGGGCTTGCGCAGAAATCGTACTAGCGGATACTACCGGTGTTCAAATTTAAGTCCACGCTCAGGTTCCAAAAATCAGGCCAGCTAGGAATGGAACTGTAGAGGTCGGGCAAGTTATGGATGGGTTGGGGTGAGCCAAAATGTACGGAGCACATGAGAGGCAAGTTAAAACCAGAAGTTTGGTGTGTGTGTGTGTGTGCGTGTGTGTCCGTTTGTTTGTCACATAATCTACTCTCAACTCAACTGCAACGTGGAGAGGTTGGGCAAGTTGGGGATGGATAGGGGTTGACCAAAGTGTGCGAAGCTCACTGAGAACTAAACCTAGCTCCGCCCACCGTGAGCGGGGCGCACAAATGGTCAAGAAATCTTAAGAGTGGGCCTGTAGAGATCGGGCAAGTTAGGATTCGGTAGGGCCTCACTCAACTGTATCCTGGAGGGTCGGGGGAGTTAGGAGTGGGTAGGGGCTGACCTAAGCGTATAAAGCACATAAGAACCAAGCCTAGCTCCGCCCACCATGGGCGGGGCATGCGCCGAAATCGATGAATAAACGAATTTAGGTCCTCGCTCAGGTGCTGAAAATCGGGCAAGTCAGGAAAGGGTCTGATGAATTTGCGCAGTAAGGTCTGGGGTGGGACTGACCAGAGTGAAGGGAGCACACAACAAGCAAATCACGCACGGGCCTGTGGAGGTCGGGCAGGTTAGGATTGGGTAGGGGCCATGTGTACGGAGCACATAAGTTCTAAGCCTAGCTCCGCCCACCATGGGCGGGGCCTGCGCCGAAACCGATGGATGAGCAAATTCAGTCCTCGCCTGGGTTCCGAAAATCGGGAAGGTCGGGAATTGGTCTGTTCAGGTCGTGCGAGTAAGGAATGGGTAGAGACTGACCAAAGTGTAGGGAGCACACAAGAAGCAAGTTAGGAACGGGCCTGTAGAGGTGGGGCAAGTTAGGATAGCGTAGGGGCAAACACAAGGGTACGGAGCACATAAGTTCTAAGCCTAGCTCCGCCCACCATGGGCGGGGCATGCGCCGAAATCGATGAATAAACGAATTTAGGTCCTCGCTCAGGTGCTGAAAATCGGGCAAGTTAGGAAAGGGTCTGTTGAATTTGCGCAGTAAGGTCTGGGGTGGGACTGACCAGAGTGAAGGGAGCACCCAACAAGCAAATCAGGCACGGGCCTGTGGAGGTCGGGCAGGTTAGGATTGGATAGGGGCCATGTCTACGGAGCACATAAGTTTTAAGCCTAGCTCCGCCCACCGGGGGCGGGGCCTGCGCCGAAACCGATGGGTGAGCAAATTCAAGTCCTCGCCTGGGTTCCGAAAATCGGGATGGGCAGGAATTGGTCTGTTCAGGTCGTGCGAGTAAGGAATGCGTAGAGACTGACCAAAGTGTAGGGAGCACACAAGATGCAAGTTAGCTACGGGCGTGTGGAGGTCGGGCAGGTTAAGATTGGGTAGGAGCCAACCCATGTGTACAGAGTACATAAGTTCTAAGCGTAGCCTGGCCATAATTGCAATATTAGTACTCAAAGTGACTGTTTGTCCTCGGTTACCATTAGGAAGTGATGTGTTGTAATCAGGTGTATCTCTCGGCATTCAGTTAGGGCCAATATTTCTTCTAGAACTCATACGTGCACGTCCTCTCGAAACTTTTAATCCTCAAAAGTCAACGCCTCCGAGCGCCTCCGAGCTCACGAAGAGACACCTCCAACTGCAGCCGCTCCTTCTAGCGTGGCCGCCCCTTTCGATTGTGCCTTACACGCTTGGATCAACGGTGGTAAGGGGGTCTTCTTCTTCGGATTTTTTGACCGTTCCGCTCCATCTTCCACTTTGGTACTACTAAATGCTTCAATTCTATTTTTGTGTTTGGATCGAATCCTGCCATTCTTTAAAGGGGATTTGCCTTCAGTGGGGAAGTGGTTGCAGATGGGTGTGGTGTCTCTTAGTTTCAACCAAAGCCGATGATTGTTGGAGGTTTGCTTACAATATATACAAGCCGCATATTTTTCACTCCCTGCTGCAATGTGTGCTCCCTATACACAGGGCCTATTCCTGCTGCAATGCGCGCGGAGGAGAGTCGCTCTTCGCTACAAAGCAGAAAGCCCCAAAGCCACCCTGCGGGGGCGGCGAAGCCGCCCCTACGAGGATTGGCCGGCGTCAGCCGGCCAATCCGAGTCCAGGAGGGTTGGCCGGCGTCAGCCGGCCAACCCGACTGGTAACTTTTGAAAGTGACATTTACACAATGTGAACATGAAGTGCTACATTTTCAGATCGTATATACATTGCGCGGAATGCAGTCTTTATTTCCACAATGAGGACACAGATTTCATGCACAATAGGATATTACATCAGAAGTCAAGAGAATGTGAAGAGGTATTTCAAAATAAGATTCCTATAATTGTGTTATGATTTATTTAAACTTGCTTTTGTATTTTCAGTGCTACGACATGTTTCACACCTTACTAGGATTGGACCTACACATGGTTGGGTGTCATAAACGCAGTTTCGTTTCGAAATTGTGATTGTTCTTCGATGATGCCATAAACATGCTTGGATTTGTTAGAAATTTCTTAGGAAAAACGGTTACCTCAGTTTTGTAGGAGATCTTCCACGGGTTTGGTAAAAATGTTTTGTTCTGTGTTTATGTATGTTACGTGGTTCTGTAACAATATTTGTTAAATTTCGAAAGTTCTATTAATAGAAGATATGAATAAAAATCATTGATCGAATGCTTCAGCATGTGCCCATGCACTCGACATCTCTTCGAAATTGGATTGCAGTGTGGTATATTTTTGGCCCATACATCGGTCTGCACCTATCATGTTCTCGGGCACTATCTAACTATCACTACACCACGAGTTGATCGAAAAATGGTTTTTTGAGGCTCTGTCTACAGGGGTATCTGGGGTGAAATTCACGAGTATAGTGTTCGTTTTTGCCTTTGGCGCAGGTTAGGTGCAGTTTCACTAAATTGGTGCAACAACATTTTCCATTAATCTCATTTCAAATTGTCATCTATGGATTATTGAGAGTGCTGGTCCCGACTATGGTGTCGCGACGCGGGGCGGCTCCACGGGGCAAAAGGTGGTGGCACACGAGAATTAGTGTGAAGCCGCCCGCGCCGAGAGGGTATGCTAGGAAATTGCGCCCAATACTTCGCCTGCCACACGATGACGAGCGGTCCTACCCTGGATGCCCCAGATATACGACTTCTACTGCACCACGACCTCTCGGCCCACCGACTGCGCCTCGTCCACTGCGCTTGGTGTCGGTGTACCCCGTCTAACCCCGAGACGGACCTTGCGTGTTAACCGACCAAGCCTCTGATGTTATAACTGGCACTTGACGGATCAATAAATAGTTATTGACACATGCGCAACATACTGATTGATCCCCATAAGCAATATGCGCCAAATACACTTAGATATATACTCGTACACAACACGAACACAATATACTATAACGGCATTTATGCCTACTTCACAAGCAAGGTGAAAAGCCTAATCTAAAAGGAACCTACGGGATCGGTTCTCTCCTCACTAGGGGGCGCCGAGGGCTAACCAACCCTTCCGTCTTGCTTGGCGGCGTCGACCAGGGTTTCGTCGGCACGTCCGAGCACTCACCAGCAGAGGACGGAAGTTCCTGCTTCCTCCATGCCACATCCTCGCGACGTTGTTCCACGACGGTCGACGACGGCTGCGCACCAGGGGCTGCTTGGGGAAGCAGCTGCGCAGGAATGTTCCTCGGAGACGACGGGTGCGCTTGATGACAACGCGCACAAGACGGACAGTGGAGAGCGGCGTCGTAACCGACCGCTAGGGACGCAGGACGAGCAGAGACTAACTGACGAGGAATGAATTGGGCCTGAAGCCGGCACGGTCTAGAACATTCCGTGATTACGGTAGCTGCGCGATAGGACCCCAGCGCGTGAGTCCGCTCATCCCCTTTGGACGGCAAGGGCCAAGATGACGACAAGTGCGCGTACATTTGACGCACGGCCCAACGGGGATAAAGAAGTCGTGCACGAGTCACGACATATGGCATTAATTTCTGGTGTGGACGCCTTTTGGCTCCAATTGACCTCACTTGTTGATTTGTGCTGTACTTCTGCTAATGTAGCTTGGAACGTCGTCCTTTGTTGCTGTCTTTCATCTGATACTATTTTACGATCTTAGATTTGCCAACTCATGCGCATATTTTCACCGCTATTCTGAGCGGCGAAGTGAATAAGTAGGCTTGGTTACGGTCACCGCCCTTCTTGTGCAATTGCCCGCGATGCTCGCAGAAGGAAGTCAACCCGCGCCAACATCCCTCGCCGTCGCGCGAAATCGTGACATAAGGGTACGCGCCCGGGTTACTGTGAAGGGGTGATGGTTATGTGTGATTGCACAACTAGCCGCTGTTAAAGTGGTCTGGTTTGCTCATCTCCTATTTCTGCATAGGTTTACCTCATCCACGTAATCCTAAATCTCAGGATTACTTGAATGAAGAAGGTATGGGCTTCCCTAAATGCCGTATTTATTTGGGAAGGGGGTGCTAATGTGGTCAGGGGCGCTCATTGTCATGTTGTCTTCGTTCATTCGAAACCGTTCTGCAATCATCTGCTTGTACCCTCACTGTATATTTACATAAGATTTAATTAAGGGGGTAGGGGCTTCCCCTTGAACTGAGCCTAGGCTAAAACCTTACACAAAGACAGCGCCGGATGTACAGGACATTCCAGAAAGTTCATACAGATCCTTTTGTGTGTGGAAGAGTCAGGAGCGGCAGGCGGGCTGCAAGCCAATGCAACAGCACACAACGATGCTCACTTCAATACCCTCACTTCGGAGAAAAGTTGGCTAAGATAGTGACAAAGGATGTATTGTTAAAGGAAACCGAGCCCAAAAGAATTACCTAATCTGAACGTTGTGCATACGCGTCTTTCCATAATCCACATCAAGCTCTTGGCCCAGTAATCTACTAGTCTGACACCCCCTCCCCCCACAGACATAGCGCCGAAAACCACTACTTTGTTATCATTTAATACTCTGGGAAGCATTAATTCAAAAAATGACAGCTCGGCTGTTCAATGGTTTCGAGCCATTGATGCTCATAGCGCGCCTTTAATTGACGTACCTCATGATGATGAGTATGGCCGCGGTCATACTTTGCGCAGCTGCGTTAGTTGACGCCGGTGCCGGCGTCAACTCACGCAGACACTTGCGTGAGTTGACGCCGGTACCGCCGTCAACTCACGCAACCACTTGCCAGCCGCAGACGACGGCGTCAGTAGATAATGCGCAGCGTTTGCAAAATTCTTGACCCAATGACGCCGATTCGAATCTTGGCACAGCGCCAAGATTCGAATCGGCCACAATTATCATACTGTAGTGTGATAGGGTCAGGAATTTTGCAAACGCTGCGCATTATCTACTGACGCCGTCGTCTGCGGCTGGCAAATGGTTGCGTGAGTTGACGCCGGTACCGGCGTCAACTCACGCAAGCACCTGCGTGAATTGACGCCGGCACCGGCGTCAACTAATGCAGCTGCGCAAAGTATGACCGCGGCCTATGATGCTAAGCATTATGAGTGGATAGCAAGTGGGGGTATTTCAGGTCAATGAGTTTAACACGCAATTCACGTCTCAACACAATCCAAAAAAAAATCGGTAAATTAGCGTTCATACTGGTACATTTGCGTTTTTCCTGGATAATTAGAGAAACGAAGATTCCATCATCCACATTTCCAGAAACACGCGAATTCTCGATCAGTACTCGTCTATCCTTTTCCACAATTCTACAGAAACGCAAAAGCGCACTTTCCATCACTATAGTTGCTGCCTAAAGTGAGAACCGATCCGAGGGAATGAATGTGAACCAGCAAGTGTGTAGATTACTCGAATCCACAAAGAGATACAGAGAGGATATTCGGAGTGACGATCAGCCTCTTAAATATGGGTTCTCATGGTGCCTCGTTTTAACCAAACGCCCCTTTAATGTCGCTTCTACCTATGTTCTGGACTCTGCACGCCTTGTGGAGGAAGATTTTTGGAAGAAGAAGTGAAGTGCTGACACAGCATGAGGGTTTATAATCCAACCCTCGTGATTTGATGAACACAACACAATATCAAAACAAATGATATCATTTATTCTGCATAGGGGTTGTTGATGGAAGTCTTTTTGCAGCACGCAGGAAACTCCCGGTGGAAAATGATTTGGTTATAAAATAGTGATACGATGATGGTGCAGATTCATGATGCGGTGTCATGACAATCTTGTAGCGGATTGAGTCGTTCTTGTGCAGCGTGATTTTTGGAGAATGTTTGTCGGAGTCGAAGCAGAAAAAGGTGAAGTATTCGAGCATTCTTTCACGATGATGTGTTATTCAGAGATGACAGTGTATGGACCATTCTAGATCCCTCTTTGTTTTGAGTGGTCGACTCTTAATTTGATCACATTTCGCTGACGGCGTTTGGAAAGACACATGCTGGAGACCGTTTGTCATGAATTCGAGGTGGATAAAAGGTAATCCGTAGGATTTTCTTCTCAATATTGTGTTACAGCGGCATAATGTTGTACGAAAGGGGCACTGACGTTTCAGATTGAGTAGGCGGGTGATCGGGTGGAAGTACAATGGTGGTCGTTACACAGATCTCTCTTTCATGACATGGACTCGGAAACGAGCATAAGATATTGTACACTTCGGATTAGTTTTTCGCTAGGACACCTTCCTTGATTATACAGTTTGTATGCAGTTATCTTCGGAGTATGGGGTTTGGTAATGTATCCTGTAGTGTTACTGTTACAGGGCGTGGAACAAAGGGAATGATGATGAAGAAAGACATGATGGTTCCGATGTTTGTAGAAAGCGGTTTTGATCTAGTCATCATTGGACGTCTTCAATTTTCTTTTGTTGGTAGTGGTGGTGACTTTCGGGTTTTCTCCCTCTCCATCTTTCGATTCTTCGTTGTCGACTTCAAGTTTGCATAGCAGGTTAATTGGTCGTGCTATAATATTTCTCGAGGGTAATCTTACGTCTGCTGAACGCATGTAATCGTTTGGTGATGAAATTATTTGACCATTTTTCCATTGTCCTCTTTTGAGATTCTTATCCTGGACGAAAACGATATCGTTTTTTCTTGTTGTCGACTGATTGGTGCACCGTGGGAGTGGATGATTCCTACGATATTGCTCTCGGAGATTCTGATGACCATCGGTTCCAGAATCTGCTGAGCGCAATATTCATGTTATTTCATTCTTCTACTAGCTGTTCTTTCGTAATTGCTTGTGGCTTCCATTCAGTTTCTTTCAATCTAGGTGGAGACAAAACTGTCCGTGGTCTCAGGAAATCTATCGGCCTTAGTGGTGGTATGTATTAGGTTGTCCCGAAAGACTTCTGGGATTTTCCCAAAAAAAAATCAGTAACTCTTGTTTACTTCGAGGCAGGCTTGGGCGGTTCAGGAATATAGTAGGACGTTCTCTAAGCTTTCTAGTAAAATATATATTGACCCACCAGATTCCGTGGAGAGAGCTACAGTGCCCGTAGTCGATACCCACCCGACACGCGGTGTCATCTACTCTGAGTGGTCTTGGGGCAGCAAAGCGACGGAAGCTTGCGACTCCATCAACGCTACATTGGGCAAGGAATGTGTGAGCTACGAGACTGTGCGCCGCTGGCTCATCAGCTTCAGCAACGGCGAGATTGACATGGAAGACAAGCCACGCACGGGAGGCCCACGCGCATTCGACGCCGTTCGCGCCAATCCTGAAACCACCATGCGCGAGCTGGCGGGGAGGAATGGACAAGCACCCATAACCGTAAATCGTCGCCTCCACGAGCCCGGTATCGGAAGGTGCTGTCGCGATGGACCTCATGCCCTGACGGATGCTCACGAAAGTGCCCGTGTGAACATCTGTCAATCGCTGCTGCTCCGCCCGCATTGCAACGACTTTCTCGTCTGTGTGGCAACGGACAATGAAAGCTGGGACATGTACGATACCAACGCACCCCGCGCCTTTTGGCTGCTACGTGACTCCGAGTAGCCAACGCAGCCCATGTCCGACCTCTCCGAAGAAGATTCTACTCTGCTGCTTCCGGACGCGGAAGGAATGCCTTTCCAAGAGGTGCTGGTACAAGGCGAGACAGTCACCGTTGCCGTATGCACCCACCAGCTCCAGCAGCTCACCGTCACTGTTTGAGAAAAGCGCCGGAGAACTTTCCCCCTTCTGACTATCACCTTACCCATCCTGTTGAATCTTTCCTGCCCAAGTGAAAACTCGTTGATTGTGACTTGCTTGCAAAGGCGATCGCTGACTTCTTCGACTCTCAGAACCCACAGTTTTACCTATGAGGGGCAGAGTGTTGTCGATAACAATGGTGAAGGCGTTGTTGCCTAATTGTTGTTTGTTGGAAGAAAATAATAAAAAGTGGTGTTCGTAAAAATCCTACAAGGCTTTTGGGACAACCTAATAGTTATCTTCTAACACATACGTTAGGGGTCAACAATTCACAATAGCCTCCTTTTCTTCCGCGTTAGTTTGGTGTTATTCTATCCTGAGTTGACGATTGTTCACTTCGTGTTTGAATGACATCTTGAATAAGTGTAATATTTTTTCGTACAGACCTCCTTGTCATGGACTGAAGCTTGGGATGAACTTGAATTCGATTCCTCTTAGTATGCAGTAGTCAATAATGTCCGGTTTTGATCATGGTTAATGTTGTCTGAAGGTCTGCGATCGATGTGAATGTTTTGGAATTGTCAAATAAGATCCATTTCGGACACGCTGTTGTTTCGAAGAATCGGCAAAGTACATGAAGTAGAGTACTTGCACTCATGTTGAGTACAAGATCGACATAGATGGTGTGTTAAAACAGGTAAGGAGTAGTATTCAATACTTCGCGGAGACATTGTCATCGGTTTGGCATAATATTGGTGCTGCGTGGTCCATTCCAGTATTCTCGAAAGGATAGCACGGTCGTCGAACACGTTCTATAGGATGGACTGGAAATTCTGGGTACGGTTGAACATTAAAGCGTTTACAGTGGAAGCAGAGCTTGTTCAATACCCGTTTGACTGTCAGTCTTCCCTTTGGTACCCATACTCGTTGTCGCAATTCCGTGAGAGTATGTTTGACACCACAGTGGTTGTTAGTGAGGTGAATGAAGGATATAAAGGGAAGTAATATGACTTTCCCGTGGGAGATAAATCGGAGCAATCATTTCCGTTGAGAGATCAGCATTGTCTACTTTTCCTTTGGACTTCTAAAGATTCGTTTTCTCACAGATGAAGAAGTTCAGCTGCTGTTTCACATCGGGCGGAGGCGGAAATTGAAATTGTGTCACTCGGAATAGTACAATTGTTGCCTTTTCGTATAGTGTTGATGTTCATTCCCCGAAATACTGTTTAGATTTCTTGGATCCGTCAGTACGACTTGCCGCAGTCGGTTGGAATTCCGCTCAGGATGCATTGGGCTGGTACCGTGAAGATCATCAAAGATTGTAGGTTGAAAGCTTCAGAAAATCGCCTGTGTTGTTTTTGTTGCTGTTTCAACAGATGAAACTGCAAACAACTCGCTCTCGCCACGGTTGGCCACGCCATTTTGAGACAACGATGCACACCCGTCTAGTATAGTTCCGAGTGGGTATAGCACCTTACCGGTTCAAAAAACTGTAACCTGGATAGTTACCCTTCCCCCTCCGGAACCTCAACGCATCCGATCACATTGCTGCACTGTAAGCCGTAAAAGGTTTAGTAGGGCTTCTTGGCGCCATACTAATACGAAAAGTGCAGGAGTATTCATCCATCTCGAAGTGCTATTTCTTCATAGATACGAGTGAAATCCAATGAGAAGTAGAGAACCCCGGGTTGTAGATTTTACCTAATCCTTGGAAGGGCAGGAGCTACGTTATGAGCAAACTTGTGCCTTCTGCCCTTCCCCATCGTGTGCATATAGTACCTGTCAAAGCTTCTGGCAGGGTTAGTTTGGGCTGAATATGGAGAGGTTATTGAATCAATGTCAAAGTGCTTAGTAGTACGAAAGTGAAAAAACAGGGTGAAACGGTCAAAAAACAAGAAAGAAGTCCCCCTTCCCACCGTTGATTCCGAAAAGGGACAGACCACGTTGACGAAAGGGCGGGTCATGTTAATACAGGTTGCAGCTGTTGGAAAAGACGGCTCCTACAAACCCTTTACAACACTTTTCACCGGTGGTTTTATCACATGTAGAATTCTTAGACCTGCAGCCTCCATATTGATGACTCACCTCAGGAGTTTCATTCATCACTATGCTCCAACCGTTGTGTCTCTAAGCAATACTTGTGTCTTAAAAAATTCATTGTTAGATATAGTGTTGTAACTGACTGGACGGTCTTGGACACGAACGAATGTTTCAAAATCGATAATTACCATAATATGTGCCGATCTTCAGCCCAACGGGTATGATCACTCCTTCACTTGAAAGCTAAGCTAAACACAAGTAAAAGCATTGCTGACCATAAAAAATGTAGTTGAGATGCAGTACTGTAATTTGATAGCGCTGCGAATGCAATCTGATAGCGCTGCGAATGCATTCCAACAAATAAGCGCTGGATTCAAACTGAATCAAATTTCTGATCACTCGTTGACCCGCAGACCAAAGCAGATGCGTCTCAGTGATCGCGCGCCTTATTGGATTGCCGTTCATGCCCATTCCACTTCCTGGATTGATTGGTTTCGTCGCCTGAATTCTTCTAATTTTGTATTCTGTGACCTCATTTGTAACTTTTTCTAGAAGGACTTTTTCAGTTTCTCAAATGTTTTCACGTATAAAGTCCTTTCTAGGCATAGGTGGATCTGAAAAGCGGCAACAGTGATGTTAAAATTTCTGGACCCAGTCTCAACATTCCTATCCGGATTCATTCAGTCACGCAATTTGCTAACCCTGTGTTTAAGTGGACCGCGCCCATCCAACGTCAGTAATTGAATCGTCGCTTGAATTCTTCTAATTTTGTATTCTGTGACCTCATTTGTAACTTTTCTGAAAGGACTTTTTCAGTTTTTTTTAGTGTTTTCACGTATAAAATCCTTTCTAGGTAATGAGGTGTGAATATAATCACAATAGGCAGATCTAAAAAGCGGCAACAGTGATGTTAAAATTTCTGGACCCAGTCTCAACATTCTTATCAGGATTTATTCAGTCACGCAATTTGCTAACCCTGTGTTGAAGTGGACCGCGACCATCCAACGTCAGTAATTAACTGACGACAAATGTAACTTTTTCCTCGTCGTCGATCCATTCAAAGAAATTTCCAGTGCCTTTCGTGGACCACAGTCGCCCATGAGTATCTGAAAAATGCAAGTTAGATGCACTGGGAATGCTTGTTGCAAAATGCGACTAACCACATAATCAAGCAAGCTTTAGCTATGTTTACATTTTTCTGGTCTTAACAATATCCATGGGAAGGTTTGGTTCTCAAAATATAAAAAATCTTGGGGAGAAATGTGTTTATATTCAGATTTACATTCTTCTGGTCTTAGCAATATCCATGAGTAAGCTTGGTTCCCAGCTTGGAGAGAAACATGTTTACACTCACGAGTTTTGCAGATTCAATACTCACGTATCATGGCTGTATATAAGCTTCGCAATATAGCCACAGGCAGATTTCTGGATTGGTACTCCTCAGATTGGACCCAGCTCTACGGGTCCGACCTCTTATTCGGCCCCACTATTCGCTGGTCTCGTCTCAGCTCGCTCGACGCCTACTCGGCAGCGGTCTGATTGCACCGCTGCCAAGCCTGCTTCTACAGTCGGGACCGCTACGTCGTCCCAGGCGGGTATTTTCCTATCCATTCTGTGACCCTCTCTTCTGCGTCTCATATAGGCGTATTCAGGTCGACTTGAGGAACTCGAAACCGTCACTCCAATATTCGAAGCCTCAATACAGAAGCTGTCGACACTGCCCAGACACGGAGACGAAGAAGCTCTCAATATCCTTGGTGCTTATTCCAATCTATATTCGGTCAGACTAATAAATGTATTCCCATTCATTCTAGTCGTGATTACAATATTCGCGCGGCTAGTGAGAAGTCACTGTAAAGGCGAGTAGTCTGCTACAATGCTAGCAGAAACTTTGGTTTCAGTACCTGTGGTCCTGGCTGTGCCTTCTTCGGTGGATCGTCACTATTCATCTACTCCCACGTTGCACCCTGCAAAAGGGTATCTGAAGGACAGATATACCTTCTCCACTAATTCTTTTTCTTATCTGTCATCAAGTGGACCACGCAGTGGCATCCTTGCTCTTCTGGGGCCGTCGATCTAAAACTACACAGTGAAAAACCTCAAAAATGAAACGAAGCGCTTTGAGAGAAGCACTTTCTGAAAAAACAATAAAATGAAGAAATGGAAATTATGTCACCAAAATTCGACAGGCCCTTGTTTGAAGACAAAGTGATTGCTGCGTGGGGTCGCACTGCGTGGCATTCGCGAGGGTGGGGTGGTGGTTTCCCGCCCATTATCGATATCCCACCCCGTGGACCAGTGGCTTCCGCTGCTCAGGGGCAGGAAGTCACGTTTCGAAATGAATCGGTCTTTTGCCGGGCAAAGACGGGAGCGGCGGATTGATTGCCTTCCAGAACCCTTCAACAAGACGGGTTATTTTTGGAACATCAGGACTAATCATTCCTTTGCTGAACAAGCAACTCTTCCCTACTTCAACGGTGAGCAGGATTATTTTTCTGTAACCGTCGTCGACCACATCCTTGGATCGTTATCTTTCATGCCTCATCCTGGTCAAGCACAGGATGAGGAATTCTCAATTCATTAATGTACTGGGTCATGTTTTGATCAGCCAGCATGTTTCTTTTTAGAAACTCGAAGGAGTATGATCAGATGGTGAAGGAACAAGAACGACAGCCATTTATTCAGCGTGACATTTTGGGCTGGAAACGAATGGCGTATTTTCCCAAGTTTCTAGAGTGATTCGCATCGGTTATCTCTTTTTTCTAGCACTTCGGGCCGATGATGTGGTCTCCAAAAGGCTGAAAGGATTGTCATTAGAGGTAGCAGTAGTATCGACTGACAATGTGACGATGACGACTTTTTCTACGGAGGCAATTTTTTCAACAACACGATCATGAAGGAAGGGAGGAGCAATATTTAGATAACCAGTTCGGGAAGAGGCTGTTTCTCAAAGATTCTGCGCAACGCAAGACTTGATCCTGCGACTCGTCGGACAGCGGCGCTGTTACCAACTCAACCACCTCAATATGAGTTGAGGTCCACTTCTTACCGTTGTGCAGGGATTATTACGGTAGCCTCAAACTAACATAGAACGATCTAGGCTGCCGGGCCGAGAGATGTACAACTGAGATAACGGCGCGACTCGAAGAGACGAAGATGTTGCTTGGTCGCATTCAGATGGAGCCCTCAGCCCGTACTCCACCGCCGACCTCACGTCTCGAGAGATACCCATGGTGTGCGCCTAGACACCGTCTATTTATAGATCGAAGACGTGAAACCTTCGCCGGTCCCTTTGTTCCGCTCGTTTTCCGTATCTGTTTTATTCAGCATTCTAACAATAAATATGATTACTCGATCTCTTGTGTGTGCACAGCACTTACTGGTAGCAGCGAAAGGTTGATAAATACGATTACTCGATCTCTCGTATGAGCACAGCATTTACTGGTTGCAGCTAGTGGCTAATAAATACGATTACTCGATCTCTTGTATGGGCACAGCACTTACTCCGTTCCAATTACTAAATTCCAACAATTGCTAGTTGGATAAAAATATTTTCGGCATTAATTTTACTACGGCGCCGTGTACAAAAAAGATTTTTCGAAGCGGAAGGAAATTAAATACCTCGGCACCAGCTTCGAGGGTCTCTTTCGCGGCCTCCACTGCCTTGCATGCATTAGCAGTTCGGTAAAGGACCATGAAGACGATGGTAGAACTGCGGTGAGCATAGGGAACTCTCATGAGAGCGTGTCTTATTTTGGATTGGGTAAAAGCGAGAGTAGAGAGAGTCGAATTTTTCTCAAAAATTTATTGACAGGTCTTCTCATTTAGCAATGGACCACCTCTTTTTGAGTGAATTTTGGACCAATGAGGTCGTCCATCAAGGGATAACCGTACTTTGTAATGATTAGCAGCAATCCTGTGAATATCGATTGGACCTACACCAGCAACATCTGTCATGGAGGGAAACAGGGTGACACGGTCGGAGTCGGTTACTGGGGAGAGGGGAGTATTTGTTCGAATATCCTATTCACTGCAACGTTTGACTTTCAATGGAACAAAGGGAAAATGAATAGCATGGCTGTTGATGGATGAACCACAAACAATCCTCGCTTCCTCAACCTAACAAAAGTACGATACCCTACCGCGATGAACTTCGACCACGGATTGACCCCAGCTAAGACAGCCTTTCGATTTCTTGGTTATATTGGGTCATGTTTTGATCAGCCAGCATGTTTCTTTCCAGAAACTCAAAGGAGGACGATCAGATGGTGAAGAAAACGACGCCATTGATTCAGCGTGACATACCATTGAAAAAGAGTAATTATGTGGATATGGAAAAAATCTCACGCCAATAAGGTGGTTAGGTCATATTTATCCTCGATCAAACAGCCAAAAAAGCAGCAAGGGTGGGGGGTGTGGCGGATTTATTGTTTCCAGCCACAGGAAATTTATATTATTTCCTTTTTGAAAGTGTCACAGTGGTTTTTATATATTTATTAATAAATAGACAAACGGGTAAATGTGACAGGGTGGATGAGAAAGGCGACTGCTCGCCACACAATCTCAAAGTTTTCTGCCTTTCTCGCCGTGGCGAAGAAAGGCGGACCCAGCGGACATATGGTGTCCACCTGGGTGGTACAACGGAACAAAGGGGGTCGCGTGAAGTGCGCGACACTCCAGGCGCCCGAAAGAGTATTTTTTGAAGTTCTTCTTTGAATTGTAGTTGTTGGACGTGGTGTTGCGTGCTGGAGACGTTGTGGGGGAGGCGTGGAAGAGGTGTTGAGCGAAGTGTTGAGCAATTGTTGGTGTTGTAAATTTCTGAATTAGGTTAATTATCATAGGAGAGCAACATAATAATGAGTAACTGGCAGAGAGAACTTGCTTCTTAGAACTTTCTCTTCTTTGCAAAAGCATTCGCTTTACTGGGGCACAACAGTGCGTTGTGAGGTTGGCGACATACTCCGCACATGACCTTACACACCGCATCGTGTGCAGATTTCAAGCACTGTCCGCAAAGCCCCATTTTTGACACCTGAAAGGTGCGAGCATATGTGTTGGGGAAGCGCGGACAGCGCCCACATGGATGAGAATCTTCATTCTCCTCCATGGTGCAGAATATGCACGCCGACCGCGGTGTAGTGCGTTCGGTTAGCTTCTCTAGAGCAGGCTTGAAGCTGCTCAACTCTTTTAGCGAATTGTGAATAGAAGATAGCTTGACGATGCTCGATCCGAGCGGTGATTGCGGAAGCGAATTCGTCGAATTTGAGACGAATTAGATCGCTCTTATGGTCGAGCGTTTTTAGAAGCTCCGTCTGGAGAAGTTCGTCGTCGAGCAGAGGTTCGTATTGAGCCATTTTTAGTACTTAGTCCTTCATACAGGCTTTTTATACGGATATCTCATTGTTTATAATTTTTGTACACGCCTGCTGCACTGTAGCTCCGCCCACTTTGGTTGAGGTGATTGTGGATATCTATACACTGAATTATATCTTGGAGTATTGAAGGAGATCAAATGATTCGAAATCGTTCGTGATCGATGAATTTTGATATTGATCCGTATAATTCCTCACATATCGTATTGCAGATACTATAAGGAGGCCACAGGTCGCCCAGATAGCCTTCAGCGTGCCAATGGCGAATTTCATCGCGTAGATCGCGATAATTGGGAGTGTTCTTATCAACACTAGAACAATTAGCGGGCCGAATACATATGTTGTGACCACTGCTATCATTACCATTGTTACTGATATCAGTGTTATTTTCCAATATTTCTTTATAATGTTGAGAAGTGGTCTGATATCCGGTATTCTTAAGCTTTGCAACCAGTGGATAGGTTGCGATACGGAAGAATCTGTCTCATCAAATATTGAGTTACTATCTCTTATTTCATGGAAGACTAAGATTCCTTCCATAGGTATATTTATTTCTTTGTCGTCGCAAACTGTGTGGCAGTTCTTTTGAATCACTGCGTAGTTGAAATTGAGGTCCACAGCGGTTGTTTCGTTTCTTGGACCACACGCAACTGAGAATGTTTGCTCCTCACACTGTATTGTGATCCAGGACGACATCTCGGTTTTGCATGAAATTTGGATCTGAGCCCCTTCCATGCAGTCACAGCAACCTGAAATTTTTCCAAATTGGATTTCACATGGATGCTTAATTACGTACTCATTAGCATGAATCAAAGCATTAGATTGAAGCAAGAGGATCACTTCTGCTTCGGTTGAAGATAAGATTATCTCCTTATCTTTAGTGTGAACCTGTGCTGTCGGTGTGGATATAGGAAGAGTATCAATCAATTTTGACTTGATATCCGATATCGATTCCACAGGACATCGGCAGCCTATTATCGACCGCGAATCATAGCAGATGCATTCAAAATGAGCTGTGCAATTGCCAAAGTTGTTGATGGCTGCTTGTTCAGTTGCACATTCCACAGGAATTCTGTAGATTTTAGGAACGATTACAGCATCATTTGAGCTGATGGCGAATCTTCTATTCATCAGAGGTGACACTGGTTTCCGTATTGAAATTACAGTCATTTTCAGGTAACCAGCTGTGTGCCCAGCATAGGGTTCTAACTCATAACGGCTCTTTTTTGCAGTGTTGAAGAGCGTTGTCTGAATTTCTATTGTGACCCTAGGTTTCCATTCCAAGCAGTCTACTATTTCATATACGGCTTCGGATTTGGGTTCGTGCACGAACCTATGAAATGAGCACGAGAGTAGAGGTAATAGGCACCCGCAAGAAAGTCCTCCACACGCTGAAGCGCATGTGGAATATCCTGAAAATATTACTGACTCGCTTAATTTCGGAACGACCTCGTGTTTATGGAATTCACTGCACCTATCTTCGTAGCATGATCCCATTTGTGGGCATCGTAGCGAATGATATATATTTGGTACTGAATCTCTTGTGAAGAAACGAGTCATTTTGGTACATGTGAGCTTTACCGGAAAATGGTGAAGCTTGATTAGTCCCGCGGTTTTGTTTCCGTGGATGACTTGTATGCACAAGTTCGAGTCGAGTCTATAAAAATTAATCTCCTCGCTGTACTCATGTGCGCAGTTGTCTCGTTGCGTGCAAATGAGGTTAAATGAGTGGCGCATGTAGCCGAGCTGGCAGGCTGACACCCTTTGTAATGAGGCAATGATGCAACATACTGTAATCACTAATGGTGTAGGATAGAATGTCTGAAGTGGGATACTTCTTGACTCATTGATAGAGGCCGACTCATTTACTCTGGGAATTGCGGTGTTTCTTCGTTGCACCTTGTTGCAAACAAGAGTAGCAGCTAGAGTCATGGCCCCTAGGATAAGGTATAGAATCAGGAAAGCCGATATAATGGCGCCTTCTCGCCAGCAATGTGGATTTCCCAATAACCCTTTGGAGAGGAATTTCTGTGCATGAACGCAGAAATCCGGTGGCGAGCATTGCTCGACTTTGGTGACCATTTTGTCATCTTTAAATGACTTCAACGTTACACTTGTATTCTTATTCAGCGGAGATACTAGCAAATATATTAGAACATCCTCTGTTCTGTTTGCGTACTCCTTACAGGTGTTTCCTAGGCAAACTTCAAAAAGGTTTTGCCCTTCCGGAGGTGCTATTCTCACAATGCCACATGGCATTTTATGTGTCCTCCAGAATACAGAGTCAGCGCAGGTTGTATTGCGTAAGCAATAACTAACATCATCGCTAGAACAGTATTATTGTAAGTGAGTCTTCGGCTTAGTGTCCTTGTCTTATAATCAATGTGATTATGGTTGAGGCTCGCTGACGAATCACTTTCGTCAGAACTTTCTAAGCCCTCTTCGAACTCCCTATGTAGGCCAATGTTTTTGCCTTTCGCTTAGGTATTGTTCTTATGGGCACATTTTGGGGTTCTTCATTGTTCCCCTCTTCCGGAGTCTGATCGACACTATCCGGGAAACTTCTTATTTCCATTGGATAGAGTTTGCACACTGGTGTATGTAGGACCTTCTGGTTTGGCATCCGTACTTTTACCGTGCGAATTTGTCCATCCCTGCATAGGATTACCTCTTTGACCTTCCCGTAAACCCAGTTTCCGCGAGGAATCATCTCTTGTTCTATGAGCACGATTTCTCCGAGTTGCGGGAAAGAGCGTGTCACTCCTCTTCTTTGTTTCCTCTTATTTGTCTGAGTATCTCGGAGCGCTGTGAGGTAATCGAGATTCCACTTTTCCCAAAATTTGGAGGCCATATTCTCCGAATTTTTGAGCGCTTCTTTGACTTGAGCCGTTGTTTGAGGAAAATCAGGATCGTAATCGGGATCCACAACTTCGCCGGCTGTTTGAGCGTCTGACAATGAAAATTTAGGGTCTCCGCATAGGAAATCAATAGGCCTTAACGGTATAATGCCTAGATCCGTAGTGAGTACTTTAGTAATCGGACGGCTATTAAGAATGGCCTTTATCCTTGTCATTACCGTACAAAGTTGGATGAAAGTCATTCTTTTTCTACCAACTGTTTTTTGAAGTGCTCGCTTTACGGAGCCGACTAATCTTTCCCAGACACCTCCCATCCAGGGAGCGTTCGGTGGATTAAAAATCCAGTGAATTCCTTCTGTTGCACAGTAGGACATGATCGAATTATCGTTATTTTCATCGTTTTCGAACAATTTCTCTATGACCTTTTGGCCAAGTCTGAAGTTAGTTCCACAGTCTGATCTGACATATTTGAACCCCTCTTCTAGAAATGGAACGGATGAAGCTGTTTAAAAATGCACCTGCACTCAAATTTTCGACAACTTCGAGATGTACTGCTCTCGTCGTGAGACACGTGTACAAGCAAACGTACATTTTCTTGAGCGTCGAGCTTTCTATTGGACCTAGGAAGTCACATCCGACCCTTTCGAAAGTTTTTGCCTCAATCACTCTGTCTTTTGGTAAATGGCATTTCCGGTGAATGGAAAGGTAAACCATGGCATTTTCGGCAAGTTACACAATGTTTAACCTGGTTTTTGATCAACGATGATGGTCGAGGTATCCAGAACCTCTGCCTTAACATTGTTAACATTTGTTCTCTGCCGCAATGAGCATTTTTATTGTGAATATTGGTCACAATTCTTCTCGCAAGATCCGATTTACGCGGTATATATATATTGGCGATTTTGTATCTTCAGGTATGCACGCGTTTTGCAGCCTTGATAGATACCGAATGACACCGTAGCTATCTCTCTGTAGCTTTTTCTGTGTGTGCCTTTTTTGAAGATCTTTGATGTCATAAGCGCTTTGTTCCTGCAGAATTATAATGCGCTCGGCTACAGCGGTATCACTAGCATCAATCTGATTTGCAACATCGAATTGATCGATAATAGTCGCTCTAATGGTAGTGTTACGATTAGTGTTGGTCTTGTTGATCCATCTTTTGAGCCCTTTGCCGACTCTGGCCATAGTTCTAATTGCTTTGGAAAGTCGAGAGAATCTGCTCAAATCTATGACCCTTATGGATTCTTTCGAGGCGGAGTTTCCCTCTATTTCCACATTTGCCAGTGAAGTCTCAGCAGCGACTTCTTCTATGGTTTCATCTGCGATACCATTGATTGATGAAAGAGGCCATTCGTTTCGGCTTTGTGCCAAACATTTTGGACCTCTGATCCAGCTATGGGAGCTCATGCTTGTACCAGACAGTCCTCTTGTTGCGGCATCTGCCGGATTCACTGCTGTAGGTAAGTAGTAAAAGTTCACAGTGATTTCTTTCAACCTGAACTGATTTACTAGCTTCGTAATTCGTTCCCTTTGCCATGCAAGTGCTGCCTTTGAATCTGTAACAATATTGGCTTCTTTAATGATGCCCGGGATACTGTTACTAATTTCGTGCTGAGCCTTATTCCCATAAGTACAGCTAGCAATTCGAGTCTTGGAATTGTTTGTTTGTTTTTCTTTGGCGCGAGTATGGTTTTTCCGCTAACCAAAGAACTTACTTTAGCCATGGTATTTGACCGTAAATATGAATAGGTCGCCATTGCTATCTCGCTGGCGTTGCAGAATGTCCAAAGGCTAAATGACTGCACGCCGTTGGCAATAGGTTGCACGGCGCGAGGTATGCTCACGGAAATGTTAGGCCGCGGTCATACTTTACGTGTCTGCGTTAGTTGACGCCGGTGCCGGCGTCAACTCACGGCACTTGCGTGAGTTGACGCCGGCGCCGGCGTCAAAATGACGCAACCATTTTGCCTGCGGCAGACGACGGCGTCAATAGATAACGCAGACCCAGTCACACTACACTATGATGATCGCAGCGGTACCCGCTGCGAGTCTTGGTTCACAGCCAAAGAGTTGTTTTCGAGTATTTTTTGGTTTGTTTTGTTTGTTTTCGAACATTTTTGATTTGTTTTCTCAAGTAATCTTCGGAGATCAGGGTAGTGGTAGATTCCGCTTAATACATGCATGGCCAAAAAGGACTTCAAACCAAGGGAAGAAACTAAGAAAAATCCCAAAAGCTGCATTTTCTGCGGCCAGTACAACCATTCTTCAATGTACTGCAAAACTATCTCAGACGTTCATGCAAAAAGGAACATCGTGAAGGAAAGAAACCTTTGTTGGAAATGTTTTTCGGCAAACCACAATAGTTTTGACTGTTCGTGGTCCAGTTGTCCTCAGTGCGGACAACATCACAGCAAAAGTTTATGCATCTCGGGTACAGGATCCCCACAGACCAAAGATGCTGGTCGAATTGATCGACCGAATGGTAGTAATTGATTGACCCAACGACCATCAACGCACAGTCGTCCGCACAAAGAGCCATGGCGCAATCAACAAAGCAATGGACGCCATAACTCAAATCAAGCCAATATACACACGTCAAAGGGTGAAACCCTAGAAGTGGAGCAATGTGGCAAAGAACATATGCAGCGACGTAAGGAACAAATAGTATTTATGACAGCTGCTGGCAACATCTGGAACCATAGAGCGCACAAGTTTGAACAGTTATTGTTCTTCTTTGACACAGGCGCTCAAAAAACAATCATTAGCGAAGAGATAGCTAATAGATTCGGTTTGCCAACCAAAAAGACTGAGACATGCACGATGTCGAGAATCGGCGGACATATTGAGAAGTTCCAAAGTAAATTCGTCAATCTGAGAATCAATGATGTGTATGGGGATGAATTTGAGGTTCAAGTTCATACAAAGCCAGTCATTACTAACGGCTTTCCATCGGTCAAATTGACAGATTCTGACAA
The DNA here is from genome assembly GCA_963978905.1 of Trichostrongylus colubriformis. Classification (NCBI taxonomy): domain Eukaryota; kingdom Metazoa; phylum Nematoda; class Chromadorea; order Rhabditida; family Trichostrongylidae; genus Trichostrongylus; species Trichostrongylus colubriformis. Next base: position 48,292,889 of record OZ022259.1, read on the forward strand.
AGAATTCCTCAGAAAAAATGAGGTCCACTTGTGCAACCCAAAAGTTCGGGGAGAGCATCAAGTACCGCATATATTGGTGGGATTAGTCTATTACTACAATTTAGTAATAGACAACGCCAAAACTACAACTCCTTCTGGTTTGCGCATTGCAAAGATTGTTTTTGGGCCGTCAATACATGGTCGTGGCACAGTGAGTAGCAATTGCATACAAGAGCCAACTATAGAATATGGTCTTACAGCGGTTTTTAATGACAACGAAGACCAGATTCTACGAAATTTGTTCGAGCTCAAAGGACTGGGCATATCTTCTGCTGAAAACAATCTGGAAGACAAGGCAGAAAACTATCTCGCGAAATTTTCAAAAACCATATCATACGAAAATGGTTACATAACTGCTCCATTCCCTCTCAAGGACATGTAAGTGAGCTGTGCGATAATTACGCAATCGCCGTACGGCGGCTATCGGCACTACAGTACCAACTAGCGAATAATCCTGAGATAAACTCATGGTACTGCAAAACGATTGCTAATTACATCAAGGATGATGTATAGTCCATCTCCCGAAAACTGATTGGGCGTGTCCTTCGAACTTGGGTGAATGGCGAGAGTGAGAGTACGTGGCGAGAGTGAGAGTGTGTGGCGGGGTGAGAGAATTGAGAGAGTTTGATACACGTTTATACAAGTCCGTAGGACACGCCCACTCAGTTTTTGGGAAATGGACTGTAATTGGAGAAGTAAGGGAGTCCGAAAACGGCGCCTTAGTCAAATATTACATGCCTCATTCTGGAGTTCAGCGCCCTGAAAAGGCAAAACCACTCCGAATACTGTTTGACGCCTCCTCAAATGGAAGGAGGAAAATATCACTAAACGACGTGATTTTCAAAGGAGAGTCCTTCATAAATAAAATCCATGATATTCTTATATCAAGCAGAGTCAAACCAATTATACTATTGTGTGATATTGAGGCGGCGTTCACGCAAATACGGATAGCTGACTCACATAAGAATCTCTGCCGTTTCTTGTGGGTCAACGACGTTACACGTCCTGCTACAAAAAACCATTTAAGGGAATATCGCTTCAAGAGGCTACCATTTGGGATAAATGCTTCACCAAGCATATTGAACATGGCAATAATGACATATCTCATGGCCATAAATGATGATCTAGCAGATGAAATTGCTAGAAATCTTTACGTGGACAACATACTTCTATCAGCGTCAACTGTGGCAGAGGCCATAGTGAAATATAGGAAATCGAAAGAGCTATTTGCCAAATCGGAATGAACCTCAGAGAATATGTGTCGAATAACGAGTCAGTTAACGAAGCCATTCCAGAAGAGGACAAAGGGCCGACTGGGAAGATCAAATTCCTAGGAGTTCCCTACGACACCGATTTCGATGAATTCTCCGTGGAAGTAAAATTCCCAACGAAGGAAAAGTTGGCAAAACGCGATATAGTCAGCCAGCTAAACTCAATATATGATCTATAAGGTTTAGCTGCACCACTACTTTTAAAACTCAAGCACCTAATGAGGGAAATTTATGAATGTAATTCAGATTGGAAAGATAACATACCGCTTGACCTCAGCAGGAAATGGGCTAGGGCATGCCACGATATCAATAGGCCGCGGTCATACTTTACGTGTCTGCATTAGTTGACGCTGATAGCGGCGTCAACTCACGCAGGCATTTGCGTGAGTTGACGCCGGCACCGGCGTCAAACTGACGCAACCATTTTGCCTGCCGCAGACGACGGCGTCAATAGATAATGCAGACCCAGTCACACTACACTATGATGATCGCAGCGGTACCCGCTGCGAGTCTTGGCGCACAGCCAAAGAGTTTGTTTTCGAGTATTTTTTGGTTTGTTTTGTTTGTTTTCGAACATTTTTGATTTGTTTTGTCGAGTAATCTTCGGAGATCAGGGTAATGGTAGATTCCGCGTAATACAGTGCATGTAGCATTCTCGTCAGTCTTCTCGTTAGTGCAGTCTGACACTTAACCCACTCCTCAGTATTTAATTACTGGGGTTTCAACACGTAATCGTATTTTCAGCCAACGTTCGTAATCTTGGTCTTGAAAAATTGTGACACTGTCCGTTTTCCTTGCAAGTCATCTGGTTGTCCGCTTTTCTTTTATCACCTTGACAAAGTCGAGCATGAGGAGATCTGTGAATGCCGGTGTGTTTCATTCATAATTTACGTAAGACAGATTAAGTCGTCTACTCCTGAATGTCCTTCTATTTCAGAGCCTACAGCTGTCCCTGCCCTTGTGCTGCTTGTAAATGGCAAGGTGCCTTAAACGATGGATCATCTTAAGAAAATGCACAGAAGTATAACTACTTCACAAGGTATCTGTATTATCCGTACGTTCTGCATTTTGTCGCTGTTTACGATTGCTGTCATTAAAAATTTGATCTTGCAAGAGACTAGGGAAGGGCTTCGATTCTATAGAGCCAATTGAGGTCATTCGTTGTTTTGTGAAGTAGTGAGGGCTGTTTTGCGAGTCTTACCGAAGTCAGTAGGTTAGTATACAGTAACGCTTCACCGTGGCGCACAACTCAATGGTATATTATGTGTGATTTTATTATAGGGATTATGAATGGCATATTATGTGTGATTTTATTACAGATTATATTCCTTGATGCGAAGCCACTGCAACCTCGCGAGCAAAAGTCAAGTGTGCTTGAAGACGTGGTATATACGCACTTTCTCAGTTTAACCCATGCTTGACTTTTATAATTGTTCTATATTTCAGCTAGCTTTTATTGTCGTTTGTGTGATATCGAAATTGATAGCGTGAAAGGGCGCTTTTTTCTTAGTATTTTCTGATTTTCGCTCCAATTGATCTCTTTTAGCGAGCATGTATGGATGGAATACTTACGTTCAATTATATTTTTCGTGTTTGTGATAATACTGTGATTCTTGTCAAGTTTACTACGAGACACTTCATGTCCACTCGACCTTCACATGTTCTGAGTGTGTTTTTATAATATAGTCCTTTTTTCTAACCACACGTGCTGGCATTCTCGAGTTCTTCGTTGACAAATTGATCTAGTTATGCTTATTAATAAAAGCACGAATAGATCCGAAAGAGCTGTTCTGCATTATGCATGCTTATTTAGTGTATGAAAAATGTTAAAAACGGCAGGAACGCCGACACTGCCACTAGCGCTTTCGGCGCGGGCGCTGGAGACTTTCCCTCATTACTTCGGCGAGTGTGTAAATGAAAAATGGAAAGCAACCGAAAAGCGTCTCCCTCAACTGAGTAATAAATCCAACTTGCCAATCTCATTTTTACGCCGTTCTATTTAAGTAAGAAGCGAATCGTGTGACACCTGGTGATCAGCTCTGCTATCAATCTTCATGTTATTCTACCCTTCTGGAAAAGAGCCAACAAAATGCCTGTTATGGCCGGTAAATTTAGATTCCGTTCTGAATTGGAATGTTGGTGGTTGGTGGTTCGGTTTTGCCTAACACCAAGGCGATGCCGTAGCTAGTGCTTCGTCACAAAAACTCCATCACAAAAGTTTA